>CM069458.1:18238318-18364541 GCA_035610835.1 Ophiura sarsii
GTCACACGGTCCTGCGTGTTCAAAACCTAAGTGTTAAAATGAGAAACTGATTTGGCTTTGGTTTTGGACTCATAACTGATTTAATATTCATTCAATCTTCACGTGTAATATCTCAAATTGAAGCAAAGCGATTTTCCCGACAACTTTATAATCTAATATTTGTACGTAGGAGCTACAGTTTTGGAATTATGAGTATATTTATTAGCTGGTCAGTTACTTATTTTGAGGACTGTATATTATTAATATGTTACCTATGCTTTTTAATTGATACACTCTTCTAGTTAGATACATGTGAGTAACAGTTCAATTCAAGAAAGAATTGCCCAAAATATGAATGTATACACATAACCCTGACGATACTCAGTCTTAAAATGTACACTGCTATAAGCTGCATAACTTAACACAATTTGGATGCTCTGGTCTAAACTCTGTTTTGACACAGGCTCATGAAGTGTTCCCCCAAGCTGTTCAGTACATTGTATGTTATACACAGGCTCATGAAGTAGCTAAAGCCTACACATTTACAATGATTGAGTGACTTAGAAATCAGCGAGCCGAGCCCTGAGCGACCATTCCAGTTCTAATTTTACCTTGCCCCAATAGTACACAACCCTGACTCTGGAGGTTACTCTTAATGTCGCCCTCTTGTAACACCTGAATGTATCAATATCAAAACAACATTTAAGATACTGTAAACCACATAAATTTGTGGGTACTTTATTTCGTGAATTACCGAAAGCCAACATTTTCGCCAGGATTAAATTTCACGCTTCAAAAATTAGACTCCGATTTTAAAGCTTTGACATGGTTAATTTTGCGGGGATTTAATTTTGTTAATTTAAGGTCCTTGCGAAATTAAATACCTCACAAAATTAAGTAGCTTTACAGTAGCAATGGTGCTGAGAATACGAAACATCCAGGGCTGGAAAAAAATACAAAGTTTAGGTTGAGGTGTCTCGGGGGGGGGGGGGGGGGGGGGCTGCCCCTTCAGAAGCTTAAGTTTTTGGAAAATTAAGGTCCAATTGATGCCATGATGCATCATTTTATGTAATATTGGCTGTATAGTGCCTATTACTCTACAATTTTTTTTTTAATCTAAAAAAACCCACAAAAAAGGGGGGGGGATTTCCTGCGAGATGGCAACATTTCCTGGCAAGGAGATCGCCGTTTTGCCCTCTTTTCCCTCCCTGCAAACATCACACACATCTGAAAGATTTACTTGGAGGAGTTGGAACCACCATTTGTTGTCTAAACACACAATGACAATCATTCTCTTCTTCATTTTGATCAAGAGAAAAAAATAATGCATGCTTCATTCAAATTGGTTTATACGGTCTGCTAATCAGGTCTAAAACACTAAACCAAACCCTAAACGTATACTTGGTTTCAATGAAATAGCTGTAGACCATAGTGCTATTAGTATTAAGACAAGTGGGTTTTAACTAATGGTCCAACCTCATTCATCCATATTCCCTACACAATTTTGCTATTTGTAACTTCTGCCCATCCAAAGTGCACACAAACCCCACAACACAAGAATTATATAACAACCATAGAACAAGGTCAAGATCAAAACAACATCTAGCCAAAATCTATTTAGAACATAGTTTACCTAAGTAAAACCCATCCCCAGGCTACAATAACCCAAAAATAGACCAGCTATGTTCCAATCTGGCCCTAATGTGGTTGCACTTGGTCTCTAGGTGGTTGTGGCATTTACCCTGCCTTGTCAAGTACACATGACCCCTATCGAAATGATCAAATAGTCCATTCCCCCTCTCCTAGTTTGCCTTGTCATTATGTAAAGTTAACCGGTCATGATCTCAATATATAGATGGGGTGACAGGTGACGTCACACCGGGCAAAACGTGTCTAGTTGCCATTGTTCTTTGCCCGGCAGTTTGCGCACGCTTTCTGTTTTGTTTAGGACCCGTGCTTTTAAAACTCACGCCAAAGCATTATTATAAAGGGCAATACGGCATAGCGGACAGTATTGTGGTCATATGCTGTTCCCTCAAGCGTATATCGACAGTCCAGTCCCTTCGACCCCGGTGCGTTTGTTGATAAACATTGGATGTAAACAACGGTCACCTCATCTATATACATCACAATATATAACTATGTTGAAGAAATGGTTATAAAACCTAGAAATAACTGGCCAAATAAAATAATCTGATAAAAGAGCGATGAATTGGAAATTTGAGTGATATCGAGGGCTCAGAAACACAAGGTTTCATCTCCATTTTTCAAAAATGAGATTTTGATATCAAAATGTTCAGAAAGAAATTCTCTTTCCAGTAACACATCCTTATCTCCATAACACAACCTCTTTCATAGTTATAGCCAATATCACTAGGCCTCATCTCCATCTCCCCCAATGTGTTTAAAAATCTTCAATAGCCTTTTTCTCAAAATGGTCAAAATGGAGATAAGGCTTTGTGATTCTGCGCCCTCGATATGTGCGTTGTTTCTACCTTCACCAACCAGCATACATAACTGACACCAACAAGTAGTTGCGCAGTATATATATCCTAGAAATCCGAACTCCTAGGGATAAACTATTTACTATTTTCATTAATACCGTAATGCGATGTTGTGCGGTTCATCATCAGATTTAATACAAAACCAGATAAATCGAGACACGTCAACATGTATCTACACAGTGAAATCCCATAGACATTTGCCTCATTATATATTCATGAGCTCATTATCACTGTTATTTCACCAAGGAAGAGTCCTCTCTTCATTAACCTTCTGAAAAAATCAGTATTGAAGAGCGTCGCTAATTGGAGACTGATTGACCCGTTTTAAAACGTTCAAGAAATTTGATCGATCGTTAATCATTGGATTCACAGAGAAGCCTGCAAGTGTCCCTTTTTGGGCGAAAACAAATTGTCATAGCGATGATTAATACGCCTACAAAAGGACGATCGATCACCGGGCTAGTGTTAAAAGGCTCAACAACAACAATTTAAATATTGAACACAAATTGGGTCAAAAAATTATATTTAAGAATCAAGTCCTCTTTCCGTTTCAAATTTGTTGGGAAAATCTTCCACCTGAAGCAAGCACACACACATAAAATATGTAAAACGCTGTGTAATTTATATGCATGACAGACTTCAAATAATTATATTATAGACCCCTTTTATGTAGACCTGTCCATTCATGAACAATGTTGTGAATGAAACTCCATATTTTACATGTAATGCATTTTGTTCATAAATCTGTAACATAATTTTTTTAATTAAGTTTTCTACACTTCAGCTAATGGCTGCATTCTCCTAGTGACAAAAATGGTTTCCTTTCCTCCTTTTTGGGAGCAACCCCACCCACCACAATAAAATGTTGCGCCATTTAAATGAAGTCAACCACAATAAAACATTACACGGATAAGCAATAAGAGATGGAATACTCCTTGCTATAATGACCGAGCCGCTGCGCGTGTAAAGTACATTCACGACCGATGTACTTTTATGTTACGATCGGACGACTGCCTTCATATTTTGCCTGTTCACCAGTCTTGAAACATAAAAAATATTGTTTTGATGATCAACACAAAATGTTGTTATGATCATATGCCCCTAACTTTACATCTCAACCCATTTGAATTAATTTGGTCACATGACCAGGTTTATATAATTATATGAAGGGGTAATGAACTTCTTGAAAAGGGTTCGTGTGCACTTGAGGCATGCAGGCAGTGTGAGTGAGGAATTGCAGTTTTGGTGCCAGACATTTAGCCCGGTGGAATAACTACATACATGAAAGTTAACATTTTGAAGATTAATACATGGCGATGTGTCTGCGTTCATGAACGGGTTATATAATCACAGGAAGGGGAGTATATGACTGGGGGCAGGAAAAATGAAATCCATTTATTCTACTTTATTCATCTTACCCGAGGCCAACATTGCTAGGGAGGCATTGATCATGACCATGTTATTAATGCTTGAGGGAAAAGCTGGAAAAATATGCAAATTTTTTGGCATGCAAGGAGGTTTCAGTGACTGTAGGGGCAAGGATAGGTTATGAGATTATGAGATTGGGGTTTGCCCCTTGTACACTTTTGATGGATTGAGGTAGAGTCACAGAGAGGTTAACCTAGGGACAGGGATTTTGTGCTTTTTAAAAGTGTTGCCTGATTTTGGAAAAAGTGCTTTTTGGAGCAAAAGGTGGTTTTTTTAAGTAAATGGTGGGTTTTTATACAAAAAATATGCCATATGTGTTAAAAATAAACCCCAAAGCGCGGCTATGTTGCGCTTTTCCATGTTTCTTTTTTCATTGTCAAAACCATCATTTTTCATTCAAATCTACATTCAAACTAAACTAAGTGTACAATAAACACTTCCACAGATAACTGTGGGGATGAAAAAGTGGGGTTTTTTTGTTGCGTTTTGTGCTTTTGCGCATTTTCCCTGTCCTTAGGTTAACGCCCTGAGAACTACCTGCCGATTGGTCAGAAAGATGGATACATCATTTATTGCACCAATCAGAGACAATGTTAGAATAATTGTATCCCTGATAAAGATGGAAGTGAAATATTTGGTAGCAATATTGCAATTGGTTATTCAAATGAGTATATCCTGTAATTAACCAATCTAAACATTGTTATATAGGCAGGTAGTGCTCAGGGGATTACCACTATCCACACACAACTAGCTCTGCTTCAGAGCCTTTGATGATTTTACCATTTTTACCATTTTCCCCCAAGTTCTAGAAACACTGTAGATAAACTATCTATCTGACAATTGCTAATACAGCATGTACCATCGAGAATTGGGCAGGCGGGCCGCAATCCGGACAATCCAGCACATACGGTCTGTTGGTTTGGTGACTGCATAGAGACAGTTGGTAGATTGATTTACGTAGGTGTTTCTTGAACTTGGATTCATAAGATAAAAAATTGAGCGACACGTAACATGTACAAGCCCATCTTTATTCTTAAGTCCTGTATCTTAGCATGACTAGACATGCTACTAGGTCAGTTCCAAATTGGAAATATAAGACATAATGTGCACTTTATACCTCTGTATGCGCTAAATTAATCCTTGAGTACGAGCACAATCTTTGTGTAGGCACATGTCATGATGCACAGTGTGTACCGAGTCTCATGTATTCTTGCAACTGACCAGACTATCAGTCAAACACATCTGCCGTTCTTTAGCTAAGTAGAGCGCCACTATTTTATGTGTTACCAAAGAAATTGTTTTTAGAAATGAACTATGTATTCAAAACAGATAGAAAGTGTCTAGGCATCATTATCTATTTTGGGGGGGGGGGGGGGGGGGGGGGGGGGGTGAGCCATGTCCCATGGGCACTAGTATACATGATAGGACATACTCAGAGGACAGCAATACATACACAAGGCAGATTTATTTTAGACCTGTCAATAGAGGGCAGCATTTCAAGATACTTAAAGTAGGCCTTTATGGCCAATGCAGATTACATTGTAACATTCATGTACAAAACTATCCCAATTTTTGCAGATACATTTATGGTACCCATCTACATACACTCTTTAAAATGGTCAAATTGACAAGGATGGGGTCAAATATGCACAACCTAAAATTTGACTCTTTCAATTTGACCCCATTTCTAAGAGTGTATGTAGATGGTACCATAAATAGGTTGTGTGCATAATTTAACCATGTACAATTTACTTCTTTAATTTGTCAGTTTGTATGCCTTTATTAATTATTCATTTTTCCACTGATTGACAAGCCTACATGTAGTAACTGTAGAGGGCCTTGTTTCTGTAATCAAAGCCACACATTATTTTTGGTGAATTAGGCTATAAGCGTACTATAGTTAGTTTTTGTTTGATAAAGCATGTTGCCTGCCTCGTTCCTTTTTTAGAGTCGTGTGTCATTTGCCCAGAAATGAATTACATTTTGCCCATTTCTAGAAATATCTACGGTTTGGAACCAGTGTCATGGGTGGGTGAGTATGGTTCTACTTATGAGTAAGATATCACAAATTAGTTTAGTGCAAAGACTTCTATTGTATAGTTATATTACATAGTTATGTAGATTTAATCTGTAATACACATAGAATTAAAATTGCTACCTTGGCAAATACAGCTTGCTGGTCTAGTGGTCATGAGTCATGTCATTCACTTTCTGGCCAAAAGGCCCTGGGTTCGAATCTCAGTATCATCAGGTTGTATGAATAACCTTAGCTTTCAATTCATTTTTCTCAAAATGGGGACAAAGTGTCCAAGTCGGACGACTAGGCTAATTCGTGATCTAGCTTACTCACAGGTAAACACCGAAAATATGACTTAACCATTTCTGCTTCCATAGCGCTTGGTCAAATTTGTCACAAGCTCCCTCAAGTTATCGATTATCTATATGCCTGTGAATGCAGATTAATAAGCTTGTACTACACAAAGGATTATATTACAGATGAGTTATTGCAGCTGAACCCATGATTTTACTTGTAAGTATAACTCTTAATAATATCTTACAATTGCAAAATTATGTGTTTGATTCCAATTAGTGAATTCTTGTGTTGCACCTTGACCAGTGATCATTGTGAACTAGTTTTATTACCATAAATCAGGCAGGTACAGCCCGAATAGCAAGTCCCAGGGGAGCCCAGGCGAGAGGGTGAGAGAGGGTGGGGGAGAGGAAGGGGGTGGGGAGAGGAAGAGGGGGTGGGGGAGAGAAGGGAGGCTTATCAATTTAGGTTGATTTGAGAATGCCAAAATAATGATAATTTTTAAAATATATTAAATAAACACGTCCTATTCAACTAGTGTTACATTATTTTGCTAACTCATTGGCGAGGGGATTCATAGAGCCCAGGACTCGATTGTTGATTTTGATCAAGTCCTAATTTAAAGGGGCATTAAGAGATACATATGGGAGTGCGCCCTCAATATTCCTGGAAATTGGGGTTAATTTTGATGTAGATGTAGATCATATCGAAATTATCAGCAAAATTCTGCACATATGGCTTCACCAGAATGTCTATCTAGCGCCATCACTTCAACCCTTTTCTAATGAAATATTACGTTTCAGGGTCATATTATACCTCATCTTTTGAAGAAGAAGAAGAAAAAAAATCATTTTTATCGCCAATCTTTCCACAACGGACTCATTTTTCCTTAAGGGCAAAGTCAACTTTATAATCAACTCATCAGAAGATAGAACATTCGCGCATGTTTTTATCCCTATCGAATCAAATTCATTCTATATATTATACCATGTAGAAAGATACATATCAAATTTGACATAAATTCACTATCATTCCATTTATCTTGAATGTTTTATTTATATAATAATGTTTACATGGGTGGGGTAAAATTTTGTTATCTAATATCATGGTTGTTCATGGTTCATTACAGGTCGAAAGTGTTTTATACATCATGTAAATTGGGATATATCCCTCTATACAAACACATTTAAGCATGTTGTATTCATCAGGGTTGTAGCTACATCAGGTGGCACAGGGCAGGCGGGCCTGCACGGGACTAGTAATTTTTGCCCGGAACTGAAAGCCCTTCCACTCTGCCCTTATTCACCATAAATAGTAAATAAGCTTTAAAAATATGATATTAACTAGTGTGGAAGGAACTTGGAAGAAAAACTGAGTATTTTATGGCATTTTTATGTTTTGTTCACATAATACATCAATATTTGGTCAATAAATTCAGTAAGCTAACATCGTAATACTCATGGACGGGAAATTAGACCCCGGCACTAAAATTGCTCTAGATAGAACCCTGGTTGTATTTTACCAGGATACAAAGGTTGTCCATGATCTAGGATCATCGTTTATCACTGGTTGAAAGTGTTTTATACATCATGTTAGTTGGGAAATATCCTCTTTATAATTGTAAGTATTTGTATTATCATGAAACAGAGGTCATGGGTTCAAGTCATTGTTGCTTCTGAATATTAAATGGGTACTGCTTCACTGAATTAAGAAAGGTGTAATTTCATGAATGGAATTGATGTTGTTGAGAAATAAGGCGTAAACATCAATTTAATTAAAGTGATGTAGCCACTTGCTACATTCTTTACTTCATTCTTACCTTTACTCTAGGTCTCCCTTAAAAATTGCAACTTGTTAAACAATGATATAAAACACAAAAGAGTGGGTGGGAAGAGATACCCTATGTTTTGCAATAGAAAGCACCTGTTACGTTAGCTCACTCTACTATTGTTTTCCTTTTCAAATGTCTCCAAACATACTCTGGGTTGATTGTTAGTGTCACATTTTAGAGAGCATAAGAGTAAAAAAATGCACTGATTTTATTAAAGGGGCATTGAGAGATGTATCGACATACTAAATGAGCAAACAATGTAAAGATAATCATCAATAGCCCTAATCCAAAATGCCATACAATTCCGACATCGCCTTCAAGCCAAATAAGCAAATAACGGCACTTCCGGGTTGAGAAATGCAGCGAAAGTCTGCATGTAAAACGATAGCATAACTTCCAAATTCAGCACCTAGTTTCGATATGATGATATCGAAACTAAAAAAATCATGAAATTTTATATGATAAACAGCGAATGTTGGTAAACTGTTTCAGATGGTAGATAGTATACTATATGCCTAAGTATTACTTTGATGCAAAAAAACTGATTTCAAGGATAATTGAGGGTGCACTCCCATACGTATCTCTCAATGCCCCTTTAAATAAACCCATTTCAAATGAATCTCCACTATAAATTTGCATAGTGATTTAGCTGACCAGTTTTGTTTTTTTAGTAAGCATATTATTATTTTGTCGATCTTTTTATTTTTGGGATTTGGGAAGGTGAATTTGGTTCCCCCGGGAGTCAATTTTTTTTGGACAGGACTTTATTTACAGGAATCACTCCCACCCTTACAATAGACCACTGGGAAAACAAATCTTGAAAAATCAACTTTTGGTGGTGTAACTGTTTTTTGTGCAAAAAGGAATCATGTTCTTTGATCACATGAGTTGAGTACCTTTAAAATCCTTCAAAGTCAACATGTAGCTACATTCTCTCTCAAGTCTTACTATTCATCTTTGACTCTCCATATATTTTCATCACAATTCACACAAAATTGGAAGTAATCTGAGACCTGTGCTGGAGACTAATAACAATCCAGGTTTCCCATTTCAGCTGCCTCCTGCTTTGAAAAAGTTGGAACTCACTGCCAAGGTTACCCATCAAGTTCACATAGGTTGTTTACAACAACCTGATCTGCATGGAATCTGATAAATTGTCTTCTTTTGAATGAAACTTGAGTCCTTTTATCATTTTGAGATATCAAATTTGTTTGAGAGGTGATAAGGTCAAGGAATATAGTTAAATGTTTCTGGTTACAATAACTTTCTTTGAGTTGAAACATTGAGAAAATATATTTTAAGATTTTATTAAGATGGAAACAGGTAATTTTTAAGCAAATGACAAAATAAACAGTCATCGTTTTATAGATGTATCATGCTCAGGGTTAACTTTCATAAGAATGTAGTCTGACAATATATTTGGTGAAATATTAAGAAGAAAAAAAGAAAAAAACAAATATGCTTCTTCAATTCTCATATCTTGTGATTACAAAGTCTGATAACCTTCAACATGGTATCATTTCAAAGCGTAAAATGTGCATGTGAAGTCATGCCAATAACTCATATTTAACCCAAACCTCCAACATGTCCATTTTGATGTGACGGGTCACATATTTCATGATATGTTCCTATTGTTATGTATAGGATACGTTGTCAATGTAATACAATTGAACATATATCATGTGTTCTTTCAAGCACCAACTAGTGGTGAATTTGGCACAACAATATTTTTGTTTCAATTGCCTATCGTATATTTCATGATATGTTCCTATTGTTATGCATAGGATACGTTGTCAATGTAATACTTCATTGTACATATATCATGTGTTCTTTCAAGCACCAACTAGTGGTGAATTTGGCACAACAATATTTTTGTTTCAATTGCCTATCGTATATTTCATGATATGTTCATATTGTTATGCAGAGGATACGTTGTCAATGTAATACAATTGAACATATATCATGTGTTCTTTCAAGCACCAACTAGTGGTGAATTTGGCACAACAATATTTTTGTTTCAATTGCCTATCGTATATTTCATGATATGTTCATATTGTTATGCAGAGGATACGTTGTCAATGTAATACTTCATTGAACATATAGCATGTGTTCTTTCAAGCACCAAATAGTGGTGAATTTAGCACATTGAGATTGAGACGCCCCCCCCCAAAAAAAAAAAAATCTCAAACAGTGGCTCAGCACTCAAACCAAATAACTGTTACAAATGTAGTACTGTTTCAGTAAAAGATTTTGGGTGTATAATTTTTTTGCACTTTGCACATTTTAAACAATTTTGCTTCAATTTTATTTTTGTGATTTAGAGCTACGTTACATCGACCTACATACAAAATGAATATGTTCGTGCATTTTTATTCTTGTGCTTGCTGATTTAAGCTTGAAAAGTGCCACAATAAATGTAGCGCGAAAATATCCACTTTACAGAATTTTTGGAATAGATGAACACATCAGCTTTCCATTGGAATGTAAACTGGAAGGAGCTAAGAGTGCTCCTCTGTTTATGTAGTATTAGTTTTATACCTACCTCCACAACCTGGAAACGCTTGCATTTATCCCCTAGATGAACTGCTGCCCAAATTAATGCCTTTATTAAAAATCTACATAATTATTTAATTAAGAAAAATCACTTCGGACACCTATATCTCCACATTTGGCCCGATTGGGCTACATATCCCTACCTCGGCAACACGGTATCAGCCCAAACCGGGCAACACCGTTACCCATAATGCATCCTCTTTAACCATTGGTATAAAGGGGGCTGAGCACTAAGGGGCGGAGGTGGGACCAGGTTGTGGAGGTAGGTATAAAACTAATACTACATAAACAGAGGAGCACTCTTAGCTCCTTCCAGTTTATTACGTATTATTTATACCTACCTCCACAACCTGGAAACGCTTGCATAACAGACTTGCACCGAACCAGGGGGAGACATGATTGCTCATGCCCCCAACCAGTCACAGTGTGTCCGAAAAGCAAACATTCCATGTCGTAGAGATGGATACAATAATACTGGCTGTAAGCCAACTGGAAAGACCAAGAATCTCTGAATATGTCATATTAGATAGGCGAAGCAGCTTGAGCTAAAAAGCGAGGAACGGCCTAGCGTGACATACATAGGAAGCATAGTTATCTTCCCTCTCAAAACGCCCCACTGTGGAAAAAAGAACAGTTATGGGTTAAACACGACAAATCCAACAATCTTGGGATGTGCTTACCTCCAAAATTCTTGTGAATATAATTGTCGTAATCGGCGTTTCAGTCACGTTCGGCGTTTCAGTCAAAATCAGGAAGTGTCACAATAGGCTTTTAAGTCGTAATCAGGAAGTGTCACAATAGGCTTTTAAGTCGTAATCAGGATTCTGTCGAAATAGGCTTGTGTCACAATAACTGTTTCTGTGTTCTTTCCTTCTCTTTCTCTCTCTCTCTCCATACTAGCTAGACCTGGCTTCCACTACCCAGAACCTGTGTGGCATAGCGCCCCTGGGCAGTGCGAAGATGTACATCCTTGAGGTATACTCTGGTAAACGTCGACTCCGTTTTCCAGGACACCGTGTTCAATATCTCAGTAATCGACAGCCCTCTTGCATGAGCCCAAGAGGCTGAGGTGGCTCTGACTGAATGAGCCCTAGGATTTCCCTCACCCAACATAGCTTTAGTAACCTTGATAACCTCTATCAACCAGCCTGCCAGAGTGATCTTTGCTGCTGCTCTAAAGGGTTTTACATTAATGATGAATAACTGTTGGACCTGACCTCGGACAATTTTAGTACGATCTATGTACCACTTCAGAGCCCTGACAGGACAACTCAATCTCTGTGCCCTGCTGTCCGATCTATTGATATAAGGAAGAAATATTGGCGACGCGGAAAAGTTATGACGTTCGTTTTTGGCTAGAAACCCTGGCCTAAAGTACAACGTGACGCCTGCCTTGCTGAACACGCAGGAGCTCCCTATTGACAGAGCGTGTAGTTCAGAGCAACGTTTCCCCGACGCAAGGGCTATAAGGAAAAGCGTCTTCATAGCAATATTTCTCAGGGAGGAAGACTGAAGAGGCTCAAAAGGATCCTCATTCAATCTGGAAAGAGCTGTGTGGAGATCCCAGGCAGGCCAAATACGACGTGCTTTTGGACGGGAAATCTCCATACCCTCAATGAGAAAACCGAGGACTTTGTTGTCCTTGAGAGAACCACCGTCCCGGCAACCTGAGTGAAAAGAAAGAATAGCACTCAGGTAGCCCTGGACGGTCGAGGCCTGAAGGCCTGACTCAAAACGAGAGCGTAAGAAATCGCTTACCTCACCAACAGTTGCCGTAGATGGATCAGTCTTGTGATCCCTGCACCACTCGAAGAAGTATCGAGCGCGTGAAGAGTAGACATTGATGGTTGACTTCCTTCTGCCTCGGGCCGCAAGATCTGCAGACTCCTCAGATAGGCCTGCCTGCTTGAAACGTTTCTTGATAAGGTCCAAGCAGTCAGGCCTAACGTCTCCGGAGCGTGAAACCTCGCTTTCGACCCGGGGAGACGGAGGAGGTTCGGACCCGTTGGAAGAGAAACCGGATCCATGACAGACAGTAGAAGAAGCTGCTGGAACCAATGCTTCCTCGGCCACAATGGCGCAATCAAGAGAATGATGCAATCCTCCTGCCGAATCTTGAGAAGGACTCGGCTGAGTAAGGCAAGAGGAGGGAACGCGTAAGCCGCCAGACCCGACCACCGGATGGAGAGGGCGTCGGCTGCCCAGGCCATCGGATCCCGGCCCCACGCACAGTACACCGGGAGTTGATGATTGATACTGCTTGCGAAAAGATCCATGGAAGGAAAATCCCTGAGGAGTAGGAGGCTCTGAAACACCGACCTCGAAAGGGCCCACTCCGAGAGGCTGAGAGATACGCCTCTGGAGAGGTTGTCCGCAAGAACATTTGTAACACCAGGAATGTGTACAGCTGTGAGAATGATATCCCTCGCAATGCACCAGAGGAGAATGTCCCTGGTCTCCCGACAGAGGGACGGAGACCTCGTCCCCCCCTGTCTGTTGATGTAAGACACTACAGTTGAATTGTCTGATTTGATCAGAACCCTCTTCCCGAGAACCAGCTCCTGAAGGGCCAAGAGAGAATTCCTGACTGCCCATAATTCGAGCAGGTTGATGTGACAACATGTCTCCTTGTGAGACCAAGTCCCCTTGGCGGTACGCTGAGCGATGAATCCGCCCCATCCCACGAGAGAAGCATCCGTGGTAAGGGTGACCTGATGGGAGGGAGTGGGGAACACGACCCCCGACAGCAAGTTGTCCACCTCGCTCCACCAGCGAAGCTCGACCCGGACAGCTGAGGTGAGACGAACGTGATGATACTGAGAATGAATTATCGCGTCGTACGACTCTAGGAAGTGTAACTGGATGACTCTCATATGAAGTCTGCAAAATGGAATGAGATCGACCATACTTGCAATAAGGCCTAGAAGCCTTAGCCACACCGACGCCGGGGCTGAAAACCTCTCCATGAGTGAAGAAGCCGCCGCTGCAAGACTCAGGACTCTTTCCTGAGTTGGGAAAACTCGGCGTCCTACGAGATCCAACCTGGCTCCGAGGAAAATCGGCTCCTGAGACGGAGTGAGACACGATTTCTCGAGGTTGACAATAAAACCCAAACTGGTTACCTCTCTCATCACCAGTGCGACCGATCGAGTTGTGGCCTCTAAAGACGGACCCACGATGAGCCAATCGTCTAAGTACATGAAAAGGTGAATTCCGATCCTTCGGAGGTGTGCGCCCACTTCTTGAACGACCCGAGTGAACACCCGAGGAGCCGTGGAAAGACCGAAAGGAAGGCTGCTGAACTCGAAGGCCTGGTTGTCCACCATGAACCTCAACCATCGACGATGACTTGGGTGGATGGAGATATGGAGATAAGCATCTTTGAGATCCATGGAGGCTGCCCACTCGCCCAGAGATGGGGACATCAGGACAACTGATAGCGACTCCATTCGGAACTTTTGTGGCCTTATGAAGGCATTCAGGGGCTTCAGGTTCAAGATGGGTCGCCATTCGCCGTTCTTCTTCGTTGTGAGGAAGAACGTCGACCAGAACCCCTGAATGAAAGGGGGAGAGATGGCTTGAATCGCCCCCTTTGCCTTGAGTTTGTGTACCTCGTCCAATAACACAGCCCTCTTCATGACGTCTAACGGTAAAGGGGTCTCCCTTATTCTGCCGTAAGACGGAGGACTCGTGAATTCCAATTTGTAACCTTGACGCACTACTCTGGCGACCCAGTCGCCCGCCCCTATCAACACCCACTTCTCTATGAAGTGGCAAAGGCGGCCACCCACTCCCCAGTCTCCCAGCTGGAAGACTTTGAGGAGCGGTGGTGCCACACTGGGACTTGTGTGACACACTGTGGCCGGGGGGTTTTCAAAACCCCTGACCACCGCGGCCTCGACTAGAGCCGCGGGATCTCCTGGAAGATCCTCGTGAAGAACCCCTGGCACCGTAACCTCGTGAGGAAGGTGCTGCAGACTGAGGATGCCTACCCCTCGATCTTCTTGAGCGTCCACCTCTACCTCTACCTCTAGGGGCTTGAGGGACTACAGGCACCGGAACTTGGTAGACTGGGGCTTGATAGACGGGAGCCGAGACGGACCCCTGGCTATGAGGAGCGCCTCTGAAGCGATTACGTCCTCTGGGGTGATGTGGTCTAGCCTTAGGCTTCTTGACTACCTTCTCGATACACTCGTCAGCCAACCTCTGCTTTGAGACAGTCTTCGCAGTTTTGCGAGTGACGCCTCCAAAAAGCAAGGTTTGATCCTTATCATAAGGAGCTGAGCGAAGTGCGTCGGTTAAGGAAGTAATCACACCATCCTTAATACCAGCTAGGGCATTCTTGCGCCTAATGATCTCGATCCGTTGGTGAGCTCTCACCGAGGACCGTAAGACCCTACCCGACAAATCCATTGCCAGACGAGCCGCGGCATACGATCTCTGCGGACCCCCCGCCGGCTCGTCCTGGATCGGGGGCTGAAGGTCCATAGCTAAGGAGTTCAAAATAGTCATCTGAAACACGCTAAGTCTCTTGAGATGAGCGAACTCGACTTGCTCCTGACGGAGGAACTCCTCCCAATCCTTATGGAAGGCCTCCGCCGGGACCTTCTTATCCTTTTGTTTCATGTACGAAAGGACCTCCTCGTCAATAGCCGAGACTGCGAGACAATCGTCCCGATCCTGGCTCGTGACCTTGAAACTCAACTCAGCTTCCTTGCGGTCACTCCTCATGGCCTTACTCAGATCTAACGCAGAAAGCCCTCTTGCTTTCTCGATCTCAGTGTGAATCTCAGAAGGGAGAGTCATCACCAAGGAACTCTTCCTCACGGGTTCGTCCAAACTGGGAAAGAAAAACGAACCAACAGGGGGGGCTGCCACAGATTCTTCCACAACGAGGCCAACTGCCTTGGCCGCGTAAGAAATGAGTGGCTCCACTCGCTCCTGCTGGAAAATCCCCAGAGAGGGATTAGACTCCCAACCGAAACCAAAACTAGCAAGGTTGGGCTCATTATCAGATCCTCTAAGCACGTTAGCAGGAAACACTGATAGACCTTCATCTAACTGTGAATCAGACATTGACTGTTGGTCTGAGTAGACACAGTCATCGTCTTCATCATAATCCCACTGATCATCATCATCTCCCTCTACATCTATAATAGAATGAGAAGAATCAATCGGCTGGGCCGACAAAGGATGTTCAGTGGTGCAGTTAGCCCCTCGTTGAATAGGAAAAGGGTTAATCTGGTTAAGACTAGCCGTGCGGTTAGCTTCCCTTTGTTCAACGGCTGGGTAAGTGGTACGCTTATCCACTAGGTCAGATCCTCCTCGATAATCTTGATTGATCATCTGAGTAGGATAACCACTTCTCTCTCTCTGAGAAGCGTAGTTTCTGAACAACAACCATTCAGCAAACTCGTCTGACCCAGACGGAGTAAATCGAGTTGTCTCACTATGTGAAACATTTAACCCTTGAGTGCTAACACGGTTACGGATGTTAGCATCGGCACTCGAGCGTAACTGACTCTGATTACGTGAAACAGTGTCAAACTGACTGTTTTGTTGATCGTTAGACAACAAGTCAGATGAACGATTGACTAGGTCGTTTGTTTGAGGGTTATTCAGACTATTCTGTCTCACTTGAGCCAGATCCGAATTTTGCCTAGGATCACTGCCGTGACGGTTAACGCCACGTCTGGATTCATATTCATAACTAGGTCTTTTGCCTGAACCCTCAACCGAGAAACATGTTTCACGATCGATAGGGGTGACAGGACTTAGGGCACGACCCTCTTTGTTCGTGGCGTTGTGTTGTGTTAGAACACCAACCCCACGGGAGTCGGAAATCTGGCCGTGTCTTATGTTAAATGCCAGACTTCCGTTATCGTCAGATAAGCTCCCTTCATCACAACCAGAGTGCCCGACTAAGATCTCCCGCTGCATAGAAAGATCTTGAGTCTTGGTTGTGGTACGGACAGATACCTCTTTAGAAGGCTCGACATCCTGTGAAGCCTGTGAATTAACACAAGAAGAATTCAAGGACCCGTTAACCTGCAGTTGATGATTGATCGTCTGAGTAGGATAACTACTTCTCTGATCATCTTTTTCAACATAGTGAGAACGACCCTGAAGACTATCGACTTCTATGACACGATTTACCAAGGGCGTGGTGCCCTCGGGAGATTTCTTAGCCTTGTCTCTAAAAGCGGCTTTAGAATTATCTCCCGTATTACATACAACATCATTCTTAGTATGAACTAAACTAGTCTTAGAAATAGTACGGGTGGAATGGCGGGAGTCGGCCAAAGTGGCGACCAAGAGGGCGTCCATATTGTCCCAATGAGTCTCAGTCAAAGATGCCAATCGACACAGTTTGCATGGCTTAACACGATTGCACCTACGGTGCAGAACGCATGAAGGGTGTTTGTCACCCGGCAAAAGTTCGATTCCACATTTGCATGACCTCATAATAACTACCTTAATTCTGAACACACGCTAAATCAATAAGATGACAAACTAGAGTTCAAAATACCAATCCCAGAAACGCGCGCACAGAGATTAAATATATCGAATATAAACCCTGAAGGAGTAAGTTTCTTTAATAGCTAAATTGAATTAACAATGGGGAAGCAGAGCCAAGGATCACCACTGACGAAGCTTTCAAGCTATTACTATTACAGCGATTTGAACAGAAAATCCGGTCTGAAAAGAATTCAAACAGGATAAGTTTGTGAATAATCAATATCAAATCGTTTTGAACATAAGGGTCAAAGACCTCTTCTCTAGAAGAAACATATCAATAATCAGAATATAATGTACATATAATCAATTGAAGATGTATAATGGTTAAATATAAGCAATCCTCATGTTATTGATTGAATCCAGAGCTACTAAATATCGGCTATTATGGTGGTCAAGGACCACAACAAAGGAGGGAAATCAGATCAATAAACCACTATGGCAATCATGTATGATATAATTATAATATAAAACATGTTGTGATAAGAACTCCGCTAAAGTCGATAATCTAAAGACCGTAATACATACATATAAAATCAAGCTAGTGATATTTTATGACTAGTCGGTAATAGATAGTAGTATCTCTCATACCCAAAAACCCCATGAGTGTTTTCTAGTTATAGAATCAACGGGAGATAACGGATATGTGTATCATGTGAAATGCATTACACATTAAAAAATATACCAACCGGGAAATGGGAATCTAATGAAGCCCATACCCACGGGATAGGAAATGTGTATCATTTTTGAATGCATTACACATGAAAAAACTATCGCGAGGATAGTTGAGAAATGGAACAGGCCGACCTCATGGTGAATAAAAAAAAACCACGCGGTCAAAGACCACTACGAGAGTCGGCCGCCATTTTCAAATTTGCGAAAGTAAAAATAAAATAAAATTTTTTTGAACCTAAGGTCCTAAAATTCATGAAAAAGACCGTCCGACGGACGGTCCAGGCATTTAAAAAATGGGACTTACGCAAATTCCAATTAAGGGCGCATAGCAATAGACTATGCGCCATCTTTCAGGGCGAAACTTACTTGGTATGAACCTTCTGTTTAAAATATTCCACCTGAGATTTGTTAGATATCCACGGAGGAGAAAGTAAACACGTCCACCATGTTTCGCCCAAAGGTTAAAGAGGATGCATTATGGGTAACGGTGTTGCCCGGTTTGGGCTGATACCGTGTTGCCGAGGTAGGGATATGTAGCCCAATCGGGCCAAATGTGGAGATATAGGTGTCCGAAGTGATTTTTCTTAATTAAATAATTATGTAGATTTTTAATAAAGGCATTAATTTGGGCAGCAGTTCATCTAGGGGATAAATGCAAGCGTTTCCAGGTTGTGGAGGTAGGTATAAATAATACGTAATAAACTAATGTATCACAAAATATCCAAAATAATAAACAATAAGTGACTGATAGAGAAATATTTCCAAACTTTTTTCAGGAATTTATTTACAACAGATAAACTGACGACAGAGTTAACAATCTAAATGTTTCTACTCTCTGTGTACCATACCTGTTGAGGAACTGAAAATTGGGCCATTTTCCTGATATTTGGTGTTATTGACACTCTAAACAATATATACAGTACAGTCAGCTGTGCATTTATTGCCTTTCCAGACCTTTAACTATTTCCTATCTCCCCCAGCCCTAAGGTAACATTTTTGCCCACAGATATCTTTTCCAAAACAAACAACCGACTGAAAAACTATCCATGATGCTCTATTTCTCCCAGGTACCAATCTGACCTACCCAGCAGAGAACTGAAAAGCACACAAAATATTTGCTAAAATGTTCATTATTGTCTAAAAAAACACCTCATCTTTGCAACATGAAATGTTCATTAATTCATTTATTTCTTTATATTAACTTATGAGGAAAAAGTATATTTGAGTGCATTCTTTTACTTTTCTTTTTTTAATAATTATTGCAAGTCAAAATATTATTGCATATAATTATGTTTATCCACATGAAAAGGTCATGCCTTAGAATTTGATAATAGACTATTTCTCCAACATTACTGTTTAGTCCTGTTTCAAGTCAGTGTAAACTGACTATAGTCACAATGTGTAGGAATGTTCTTGATATGACAGAGGTGATGATCTTGCAACTGGTGCCTGGGAAAGTGTGTTTGTTGCTAGTTATACAACCAAAGGAGAGTGATTGAGAGAGAGAGACCATGCAAATACATTGTGTTCGTTCAACCAATGAATCATAATTCATTATTTGAACTTCGGAAAGAAATCTCACCTGGACTGACTATTTCTATTTTCAGATTTAAACACTCACATTTTCTCGCTTTCTTTGACATGGGGTATAACTTCCCGGGTGGTGAGGGATATTCAATACTGTATGCTGTTATTTTTGAGAGGGTTTTATTTTCACAAATTTCGCGAGTGGATGTAATGAATGGGGGGGGGGGGGGGGGGGGGGGGGGGGTTAGAGGCATTGCATTTCCCATACCCAAACCAACATGAAAAAACTACAATTTTCCAACTAATTTGCCTGTCTTCCTTTCTGTCCCTTTTCTGCCCCTTCCCTTTTTGTCTCCTCTTCTCCCTTTCTTTCCCTTCCTTTGCCTTCCCGATTTTCCGCTGCCTTCCCGGTCAATTTTTCTTTTCAGTGGGGGCACTCTCCCCCCCCCCCCCCCCCTTGCACCCCGGACTACGCTACTGATCATGCCGTTCCAAAAACACATTCCTTAAACAATTATCAATATGATCTAAAGGCTAGATAAGGACAAGTGTGAGGCTATATGGACAAGGGCAAGGTTGGAGCAATGTCAAGGAATTGTAATGCTGCATTATGTAATTAATTAATCTATATAAACCATCTGTAACACAATTGTATTTGTAACGTCAGCCATGTAAAATTTGCATATAGGACAGATGGTTTCTACACTGTTGTGATAGTTTCGTCAACTATAGCATCATGTTTTACGCTTGTTTGATCACACACTGTTTATATCATAGACACACATAATATGGTCATGGTTTTTTTTATCTCGGCACTCAAATAAGGTGGTATTGTTACATTTTAATGATTTTGTATGGTCTTTTGGCAATTGTATTTGTGTAACTCTCTATGAGATCAACTTGTGTTTGAGCTTATTTTAAAGGCAACAATAATATGAAGAGAGAAAAACGATATCACTTATGATTTAATTAATACAGCTTGTTAAAACATTATTAATTGGGGTGGTGGAGAAGGAGGAAGTGGAGGAGGAGATAATTTTCTGATATATGGGTGAAAATGGAGTGTTGTCCTGTAATCTAATAGAGCTGTCTAATTCTTACTCTTATGTCAGTTTAGCTCTAAATGATGTTAAAAATGCTTTACCGTATTATCCCTATTAAGCACCCAGGGCAGTTAACAAAGTCATTTTGGGTGGGCACTTATTATGTTAGCTTTTTTTAAACTCATTTATCGTGGAGACTGTCGAATTCGGCAAGGTTGCGAAGACATTTTGTTCGGTAAACATAGCAATAAAATTTTAGCTCATAGAAAGAAGAAAAAAAGTATTATTTTTCAATCACATTCCATGAATAGTTGCGAAAGACGAATTGCTAAAGATTTGTTACAGTTTTGTTAAGAAACTGTGTAAAAAATAAAATTTAAAAACCTGAAAAAGCCATCAATATTTATCTGGTTTTCATGTGGGCAGCCATCTTTGCTTTTCATTTGTGGCTAAAATACAACACTACGCATATTCGTACGCATTCCGTACTACGCATGTTCAAAACCACCGAGAACCATCGAACTTTTCAGCCCTACTGTACGCGTGGCAGTAAGTGCCTAGTTGGATCGGGGAGAGCGAGCGGGCGGCGGCGATCGAACCAGGCTTACTGGTACTGCTTTACTGAAGGACGCCATGGCGAAAAATGTTGTTTTACAGTATTACGGTAATTGAAAAGGTGGGCGCTTATAAGGGATCGTTTGTTGGTAGTCATTGAGAAAAATGGGGGTGGGTGCTTATAAGGGCATGGGCGCTTATAAGGGATAATATGGTACATCATTTACTTAAGTATCAATTACACTAATTAACTAATTTTCAAATCTGATTAATGAAGTAGGATGAACCATTATATGCATATATAGTCACAAATCCGGTTTTTGTCTAGGTTTTAAAATTGTACTTGAAGGAAAATTAGAAAAGCTTATCAAGGCTCTGATTTTGAAGTAAAAGCAATCAGTCCTAATTTGTATTTGCATAATTTAGTTATTTTTTAAAGTATCATATATATTTCCTTATATGCTGACCATTAAGTACCAGTATATTTCCTTATATGCTGACCATTAAGTACCAGTATATTTCCTTATAATCAATATTGTATATGGCTGGATGGGTTATTTACTCAATTACAAAAAAAAACATGCCTAGAGCCTTTAAATAATTCCTGCATTTAGACAATGGAAGAAAAAAAGAAAATCATCATTTTGTATACAATTTTAATTGTTACACCCTGTATAAGGTTCAGGTCACCCTGTATATTTGATCTTGAGTTACCATATGTTGTTTTTGAAGGTGTATGCATACATGTGTCAGTCATCCTTATTTTTATAAATTGTAGCAAACACCGGTATTGCCAAAATATAGAAAGTTTAGCGTTTTAGATGCCATCTGAGAGGGAACACAAATACATGGCCTCCAAGACCCTCTTCATTCAATACAACTTGGTTAATTACCTTACACAGTATAACCTTTAGGCCCTGCTAAGAAATGTTATGGTTATTACTTGAAAAACTACATGCATTTTAAGCCAGTAGAATGGAGTTTAAAGCACCATATCGCTTGTGCGAAAACACACAGATATGTTTTTAACGCTTTCATACTTTCAAAGCACTATTACAGGTTGTGTGAAAACACTAGCAATTATGTTTCTTACGCTTGATAACTACATGTATGTACATGCTGATTGGTCAGAAAGATGGAGACATCATGTGTTCCACCAATCACAGACACTGTTCGAATAATTGTATCCCTGATAAAGATTAGAGTGAAACATCTTAGAAGCAGTATTCTCTAATTGGTTATTCAAATGTTTATATCTTGTAGACCAATCATAAACACTGTTAGATACATGTACATGTAGATACATGTATTGTAGGTAATGCTCAGGATTTTACGGTTACAAGTCACGTAAAGGATCACAACAAATAAACACGAAAATTGTTAATTTGGCAGACCGCCAAAACTTATGTGTAGGAAAAACAACACATCAACTCTGAATGGGAATTAGAGATGAATGTTTTGAATTTAAATTTGACCTGAATATCACTGAATTATCAACAAAACTGGTTTCTACAAAACATCTCCAAGTGCATGTGTGGTTTTCGATGATGTAATCAACTGAGCCTATATAGTGAGCGTGGTGTACATGCGCGAACGAGTAGCTGAGGGTCATGGCTTAGTGGGTGGGATGACGGGCCGACGTGCGGAGGGTCCCCGGATCAACTCCCAGCAATTAAGTTGGTGTTTTCTCTTCCAGAATTGTGATCCCGTTTAGGGGTTGGGGACTTGGGGTTAAGAAAGACTTTAGACATCAGCCTAATTTTGAAACCAAGATTAGGATTATATGATCTTACATTGCCTTAAGTACAATTATTGTACTTCATGAAAAATGAGTATGTTTGAAAAGTTGCACTTTATTTATCCAATTGCACAAGGTCTTTTAAAAAAAACCAGTGTCCTTCAAAACAGTAGGCTATAAAATTATTGTTTTCATTGTATGACATTTTAGTGGGAAAGCACGCCTCTGTGTCAAAAAGCAAATTGCAAACAATTAGCTGTGACTATTTTAACACCTTAAATCTCAAATGAATTTCAATTTCAAGTCAACATTTTCATAGTGCTAGGTGGCAGTCTACATCATTTATATTTTGCAAGTGATATTTTGATCAATTCGATTTTAGATTACAGGGAGGCGTTTAAAGACCCAGGCATCTATTCATTCCACCAGTGGCTTAATCCAGCCAATCTGCCACATTTGAGCAATAGAGGGGGCTGCAATACCAAATGTTTTAAATGCCTTTTACTCTAGATATCCATGTTCAGTAGAATCCGATTCCTTTTCAAAAATATGGTTAAATGTATTTGCAAATATTGTTCGTATAAATCAGTACAGATAAACGATAATAAACGTAAAAATGTAATTTTGACAATGCCCCTTTAGGTAATTTAACACCATAGATTCTGTATTTTGTAAATAATATCTAGTAATATTCAGTCAGTTTGACCACCATTTAGTAGATGCCTGGACTTTCAAGGGTGGGGCAATGTGGGAAATAACAAGCCAGTTTGAACACCTTTTTCTTACTGGTAGATAACATAATTAGGGCATAAACATAATAGAAAACCTACAACTAGGTTATCATTTTACTCATAATATATAGGGCATCGCCGCATTACAGATAACCTCGATGTCTTAATGTAAATGTTGGCAAGCTGCTAGTGCTAAGATTATTGAGATTGGGGTAAGTTTTAAAACTCTGATCATTAACTGTCAAACCTACTTAACCATACATTATATAATGCATTTTGCTTAGGTAACCATGGGTTATTAACAGTGTTGGTATAAATAAGACAAATAAACTGATAAGGCTATATTTTAAAAATCTTTTGTCTCAAAGCTCTTTTTCAAAACCTAATGCGGAATGCGTTTTATAGAAAATTTAAAAAAAATTATAAATATAAAATAAATATTGAAATCCTTGTAATAATGACCTTTTGTATTTAAAATGATGTGATCAATCAATACAAATCTGTGAAACTTTAGGATCTTTTAAAATAAAATTATAACGCACATCAATTAACCAGTGTGCAGGAGCGTTGAGACAAAAGATTTTTTAATAGCCTTATCCAGTGGATAACCCAGCAGAAGATTTTGGTTATTTGCCACAATTTGTATCTGCAATTGTTTCAGTTGTTTCAGTGTCAATAGGAAATTGGGTCATTTTGGGTGCACCAACTACGGCTATTTTGAATGAACGCTGGTTGTTAATAATAACATAAACAGTTGAAAAACCTTTTTACAGACAAGACAAGTCCTCTCACTCTCAGAAAACCAGATTATCTTAAAAGTAACAAGGCCAGCTGCTAGCATTCCATCTAACCCGGGTTGCATGTTTTGGGAAGAAAAACAGGTCAAGTTTGGGCGGAAAACTGGCACCTGCACCGGGGAACGAACTCGGGTCGCCTGTGTGGCAGTCCGCCGCCGCCTATCTGACTGAGCTGGAGGCAAAATAGTCAAATATACAGAAAAAATGTCCCTCTTCATCACTCCTTGCAACTGTAACAATGTAATGTATCCATAAAATGTGTGAATCCTCATCACTCTCCAGCTTCAAAGCACAGGGATGTACTTTCGGCGCAAATCCGTGAATCGATTCGCGTAAAATCACTTCCGCGTGAATCCAGGTGGATTCTCGCCAAAAAAAAAAAAAAAAGGTTCAAAACAGGACCTTAGATGACTGGTATTTGACTCTAAACTGTTCAAGTTGAAATTAAAATGATGATTGTTCTTAACAATAGTATAATAAATGTTTAAAATGCGGAATTTAAATTCAGTAAAAAGGATTCTCGCAAAAATATTCTGCGAGAATCCATTTGCTCTGCGAGAATCCATTTGGATTCTCGCAGGATGTCGCGAAAGTACATCCCTGAAGCATCACTGAAAACTGAACTATATTACACTTATATTGTGCTATTGTATTCTCCTATAATTCTTCTATCCTTAAATCATTCTTCCTCCTTCAAGCAATGTTATTTTGCTATACCAGCGCTATAAAAACTTCTTCTAATACAAAACCAAAGAAGATTTTATGGTCTTCCCACAATGCATTGCGCGAATGCTAACCGACTAAAGCTTTTTCCACACGATGCATTTGTCGAGCTCTTAAGTTTAAGAATAAGAAAAAAGAACATGGATAACTAATTTATTCATTGATGTAAACTAGAACCTATAAAGAGCTCCAACGATGAACACGCTTTTGAAGCCATGATTGTGTGCATATGTCTATGGGAACCAAGACAAATTGGAGACCAGAATTAAAGAATTTTGCAAAAACCCAATGCATTGTGGTAGTGTCTTTAAAACCTTCTTTGGTACCAAACTGTTTCAATTAATGAATCAACCTCCTGCTCACCCATTAATCTTGATACTCGCTAAAGATAAAAGAGGCCAGAAACAGACAAGATGACTCACAAACACTTCCTATGTCAAGATGTGTATAAAGATACACAAAAGAGGATAGAGACCTCACTAATGACCTCCTTTTTTTGGTGCAAAACACATCTGCCTCAGTGTTCCCATCTGAAATGTCACCAATGCGCTGTGCAAGAGCCATCTAGGTCACTGCCTGGGACCAGAAGTAGCCCAATTTTCGGTGAGCCCATAGAAAAATATATTATTGCCCAACATTTAGCAAAATGCAACACCCGGTTTTGGCAGTTGCGCATGGGTTAAAAGTAGCCCAATTCAGCTGCTTAACCATAAGGTTGGCAACATTGATCTGTCTTTAAAGAGTAGTTTGGTGACCTGGCCTACATATCCTGCACCATTATCAAAATTACATGAGAAGAAATTGATGGAAGGCTCTCCTATTTGGGCTATAAAACACGCCTGCAGTCATTAGTAATAAGCCATACTACATATCCTCCAACTGACATGTCTCTAATCCTGGCTAGGTGATGCCATCAAAATTACCCAATTTACACAACATAGAGGCTTCAGAGGACTTAGTATAGTATGGCTAGCACTGAAAAGAAATGTGTTTGTATAATGAATAGTAGTACTGGTTTCTTGCTGTGTCTGCCTCATCCACTTAGCAGTAGCTGAACACTGAGGTGTGAGAATTAGCATAGTGCTCACATGTACAACTATCCAAGTTATGCTGTGTGATTTTCAAGTCCAAACTACCAGTGAGTGATGTTCCATTCGCTTGCAGGTTGCTTCGCTCACTTAAACTGCATAGAGCTTGATAACGCTTGCAGTTCGATTTGATGGCATCTGGTTTCGTATATCACAGCATGGAACTAGTGCTAGCATATCTTATAACCTAAGCCTATCATTGTAGCCCATGAATAAAGTTTCTATTCCTCCGCGATGTCCGCAGTACGGAAAACGGGCAAAATTTGTGGAAATCAGGGTTAGAAAACAGAAAATGAGAAATCATGAAATATTTAAAATATAACCTCAAAATCTGTGGAAAGTTCAAGAGAATGGTAATTATAATAAAGTATTTGAAAAATAAACATCCACAGTTAACTATTTTAACTCTATCGCGACACTCAATGCGCTGCCATTGCCACGACAAGTACCGCGCATGTCTGTTCATCGATCAATCGATGAAAGGTCTGGAAAATCATCTCTTTTGCATACCCTATCTCGGTCATTTCTACACAATTAAATACACGGTTTTGATTGAAAACATAGATACAGAGACTGTTTATTATGACGATTCTAGGTGGCCTGGTTTGATGCAAGACCCCTTACTTCCTATTTTTTAAATTCCCGCATCTCGAGTTACTTTAGGCTGATTTTACCGTCAATATGTGATTGAATCGGAAAATAATTATTTTCTGAATCAGAAGATACTATACTATAATTGTAACATTGTTATTGTTATTTCAACTCAAATTGTGTATGTTTTATGCCTGCCATTTGAGGAAACAGAAAAACACGGAAAACAGCATTTTAGAACACAGAATTTTGGTTTTCGAACGCGGAGGAATGTAGGCTTTACCCATGAATGTCCTAGATTCTTTATCATGTTTGATTTGCACAAAAGTGGTTTCAATTGCCGACAACAGATGTGTTTAGGTAATTACCATGAAATCATTATCTTAGTGTGACAATGACATGGCTATGGATTGCCATCTGACGTATAATGGCCTAAATTTTGTAACATTTGAAAACCTGCAGAGTAGAGTGATGGTGATTATATTACAAAAATAACATTTTATAATTACCATATTATCCCTATTAAAGGCATATTATGTGATCTTTTCCAGAGAGCGCCCTCTATTCATGAATTTTTTTAGAAAGTAGATTTTCTTGCAGATTTACATTTCCGATCATAAATCATACATACATTCCAAGTTACAGAGCGATACGATTCCTAATTACCTCAAAATCATGGTTTTAGAGTGAATTTAGAGTGAAAAATATAAACTGTCGGAATTCCGACAGTTTATTTTCACTCTAAAACCATGATTTTGAAGTAATTAAGAATCGTATCGCCCTGTAACTTGGAATGTATGCATGATTTATGATCAGAAATGTAAATCTGCAAGAAAATCTACTTTCTACAAAAAATAATGAATAGAGGGCGCTCTCTGGAAAAGATCACATAATATGCCTTTAAGTGCCCATGCCCATGCCTTTGAGGGCAACACACAAAAAGAAATTGGCCTTACTGTCAAGAAAGCAAGCATGAATAAATTGTAAAATGGTGAATAATAAAAGATGATGTATTCACCTTTATGAGAAGTTGAGAACTTATCCTTAACCCCTGCCCTACAAATATGTCATGCCATAAGATTTTGGATTTACATTTAGATGAATCATTAACACAAATCCAACATACAAAATGGAGAAATGGCTACATATCTGTTGACATTTTGGCAGGTACCATAAATGATAGAACACCCTTTATTGACCCCCTGACCCATTATATGAAGAGCTTTGTTGCAAAAGGGCTATGGTGCATTTTTTTCAAAAGTGAGTTTGATATAACACTGTATAGGGAAAAATCATATGTTTCAAGGAAACAAAGTCATTTTTTTCAAAAAGACCTACATCTCATTGTAAACAGCCATTGAAATTGTTGTTTTGTTGCAAAAGGGCCTGTATCCAGAATTAAATCGGGATACAGGCCCTTTTGCAACAAAACAACAACTTCAATGGCTGTTTACAATGAGATGTGGGTCTTTTTGGAAAAAAATGACTTTATTTCCTTGAAACATATGATTGTGACCTATAGGCTATACATTTCTATCAAACTTATTTTTTTTAAATGATTAAAATAACTTATTTTTTGTGTGTGTTATTTTTTCTTTATGTACAATCAGATGGAGTTCTGCTGCAAAAGGGCCTACATCCAAATTTTCAAAAAATGTAAACATGATTTTAAACAAATTAAAAACTAGCACATTTGAAATTTATTTCAATTTAAATTAGTATGTAGTGTACCTCTTTCACAATCCATTCAGTTTTTCAATTGCTCATCTTGAATATTTAGAAACAGTTTTTGGACTTTTTCTCAATAAGAGCCAAAGTGGATGTAGGCCCTTTTGCAAAAAAACCTCTTCATATGCAGAAACCGCAGCCAGTTTAAGGGGCTACAATGCAGGCCGACTATAAGGTGATTCATTAGAAACAGCGAACTGTCATCCATTTCAAGATTACATGCATTTTCTGAATACATGTATGAACACTACATGTGTGTACATGGCCTGAAAAAATGGTTGGTTTTTTTCCCGGTAAGCGATTCCAAATTTCCCTCCAAAACGGAATGCATTTCTTAATGAAAGAGTAACATTTCCCTCCAAATGCCAAAATTGCCCTCCAAATGCTCAAATTTCCCTGCAAGGAGCTTTCTGTATTGCCTACTTTTTCAGCCTGTGTGTATGTATACATAGAAGCAAAGTAGTCCCTACCCAAGAGTAATACACACACGCAAACGTGATAATAACAAGACGCACCACAAAAGCGTGATCTTTTTTAATTTAATAACCAAAGTGCATTTTCTAACCTTGATTTATATAGCTATTATCACTTGACACATGATAGTAATTATATAGACAGTAAAAACATATATATATGTATATATATATCACATATATATTGATGTAATTTTATCCCATGATTTCAGGAAAGTATGACTTTCCACTCGTATGTCACGTTCAATATTAACAATTCTCATGATTTTAGAACTGAAAATAAACAAGATGTTAAATTAGATTGATGTGTCATTCACTGGTTGTATACAATAATACAATCGGATATCTGCCCAGTCTATTCAGGAGTTTTGATTCATGTTTGATGATCACAAATGCCAAGTAAAGTGACCGTACTACAGTGGTTTATTATTGTGAATATTGAACAAACTATATGTATGTAGCACGAAAGAATCACATGGACAAACAGTGCCTGGACAAAGGCCAAGACCAGCGCCTGGAGTTTGGACCATGTTAAAGAAATCACACGATACATTCAAAAACTTCCCTATTGTTTACGGATCAGTTAGCCAAACAAAAATACTTTCATGATACACCATTCATGTCATTACCCCCACCCCCCAACCCACACCCACCCGTAATCCCTGGCATTGTATGTTAATTAAAAAACCCAATGTTAACACAAACTTTTTTGCACAACATGTTTCAAAATAAAAAGATGATCTGTGTATGCGAAAAAGATAGCACCATCTCAAAAACCTTGTAATTTCATTTTTTACTAATGGGAGTGATGTTCGGGACTTCCTCAATTTTCCCAGACAGTCTCATCATGAACATATAAATAACATTATCACTGCTTGACTTGTCTCCAAAATAACCTCTGCATCAAACACTCAGCACACCAAAGAATTCAAAATTCAATATTCTGCACATCTCAGCGTAAGGCACATGTGTAAGAGTCTATGTCAGAGACACACAGAGGATCAGATCGTGCCATTTAACATACAATACTGTATTGGTGGTATTTTTTCACAGGTATTTTATTTTCGCTGATTTGAGCATACAAATTACCACTCCTTAAGTAATAAATAATGTATAATAAAGGTCCATGTGAAGAAATATGGCAAGCATGATGAACAATTTGCACGCCAACACTGTACGCTTTGCCTCCTGAAAATATATTCCCACATTTATTTACAGATTCAATACATTACATTTATACGCAGTCTGAAATCTGTCTTATGGTTATGCCCATTGCAGACTCATAAATGCAAAGAGGAACTAGCTGGGTCGGGATTTTGTGAGGTTAACTTTGTTCGACCCCAAATTAAAGGTATATTATGTGATCTTTCCAGGGAACGCCCTCAACATCGAAACAAAAATTGAAAGCAGATTTTCTTGCAGATTTACATTTCTGATCATAAATCGGTCATACATTCCAAGTAACAGGGCGATGCGATTCTTAATTACTTCAAAATCAGGATTTTAGAGTGAAAATAAACTGTCGGATAATCCGACAGTTTATTATTTTCACTCTAAATTCACTCTATGATTTTGAGGTAATTAGGAATCGTATCGCTTTGTAACTTCGAATGTATGTATGATTTATGAGCCGAAATGTAAATCTGCAAGAAAATCTACTTTCTAAAAAAAATCATGAATAGAGGGCGCTCTCTGGAAAAGATCACATAATATGCCTTTAAGGGAAGAGGTTCTGTGATGTTTACGGCATCAAACTGGGTTGCTTTTGTTTGCTTGTCTGCTGTACTGTACAGATGACATCATCTATTATAAGCAAAATGAAACATTATCATGTAACCGTTGATGAGATTAAGACTACTTTTGTACTATTTTCTTGTTAAATCAAACCAAATTATGGTTAAAATCCATGCTGAATGATGAATACAAATAAAATTACATAGTTTTCATAATTTTGACATGGTTACTCGTTCCATGCAAAACAAATGCAGAATTCAAATTGTACGATGAGATGTGATCTACAAAAATGAAGAAAATCAGATCAGAGAGCTTATATAATGGGAGAGGAAATTCAAATCGCAAAATTGAAGCCTCCCCATATATGGGCATGTGGGTGTGAGTACGCGCTATGTAACTCTTGAGATGATTTGGTTTGGTCGGGGGTGTGCCACTGGAGATTCAAAACCCCTACCTATTTCTAAGGATGATTTTGGAAACATCGGTACCCATTTTTAGGGGTTTTGCTCCATTTTAGACCAAATTTTCGCAAATTATCGGGAAAAAAGACCTAATTTTTGCAAATTTTCGCGAAAATAGACCGTCTAAGGATTTTTCAGTTGAAAAGCCTACCTATGGCTAAGGATGTCTCATGAAAAAACGACCCACTGGAGCGGCACGTCCCCGTATGCCTTACATACGTGAGTACGCCCCCCCCCCGGACTTTAGATGTGTGATATAACTCTTGTAACTTGTTAGAATAATTTAGACGCGTGATGTAACTATTGGAACGGGGGCGCTGTCACACTAGAAACTTCAATTTCGGCAATGGGAGTCTGTGTACAATGGCACCGGCCTGATCAGATCACCATCGGAAAACCATCAACCTTTTACTAATCAACAAACATACCATTGTGACCTACCTGACCTCTAGGACAACCTGCTATGACATGATCATCAGGCGACTGGTGGGACATGGGGCAGGATCACAATGCTAAATGAATTGGCTTTGACGATAGCCTCAAATCAATTTCCATGGGAGTCATCATGTGCCACAGATTAATTTAGTGTTTGTACTATTATTATAAGTTGTTGTTGTTGTATTTGTACTTTAAGTTATTTCTGATGTGTAATCAATCTATGATGTAATGTTCTTATATTTTTTCATAAATATGCGCCTCGGGGTTGTGTTCAAAATGTGAGGCGCATTATAAATGCCATTTTATTATTTTATTTTATTATTACATGTTATATTAAAGTGTATATTATGCAATTCAATGGAAATCTGGGGGTTGGTGGACAGAAAAGAATGCAAAACAAGGCTTAAAACGAATAGCCTAGCCTACTAGCTTAAACACTCAGGTATAATGTTGTAATAATCCGTGTGAACGAAAACGCGGAATATGGGTGCCTTTGGTGCGTACTCGTGCTAAGGGTATCAAAATTGCCATTTTCAGAGAATAAGGGTGTCTTTTTCAACATGAATCAGCGTGCGATAAGGTCATAAGGGTTACTTGGGGCGACAACCTCTGTCTTGAGGGCCTATCCTTTACATGAGTATGATTCTTCGAGTTGCAATCCTAGTTAAGGGTCATTTTTTCCTTCTTTGAGAATCTGTGTTAAGGGTAGATTTTGAGAGTGGATTCACACGGATGATTACAACTTTTATACATGAGTGCCCCCTCCCCCTGGGCATAAACGCAAAATATTAGGCATGTTCAGACATAGGCTGTTTAACTTAGGAGGTCGGGTTAGTGCCCATGTGGACAACAGTAGCACCACAGAGCTCTGCGTAATTGTTGGACATGCTTTACACTGGGAAAGAACTGTGCTGCTTGGATGATGCTACAACGAAGTTAGCGTTTATTCCAGGCTTTCTCAACTGGCGGCGCGGGCGCCACCTGTGGCGCATCAAGGCATCTGAAGTGGCACGAGAGTGGTTAAAAAAAATATTTAAAAGGAAGGAAAAAAATAAAATAAAATAATATCATGATATAGCCAGATTTCATAGGCCTACTAAAATCAACCACTGACCGTCCGCAAGAAAACTTGCCCCTCTCCACCACGCCGACCCCTGTTTTCCTCTGAAAAATAACTTGAATTGTAAATTCTAAAAAAAAAAGACCAACGAGAGGCGTTTTAAGTCAGTTAAAAAAACAAAAACCTAGGATTTTCAGGGGGCGCCCCGGACGCCAAGTGGAGTTTCAACGAGTTGGTTACTAAAATGTGGAGCATCAGATAATCTAGTTGAGAAAGCTTGGTTTATACCAGACAGAACAACACATATAAAACGAAGAGCTGATCGGTTCCAACAAAACGCACATCCCCACTCTATTAGTGTTAACTTATCATGACCTATTAACCTCTGAAAAAAGTCGGAGGTAAAGTTCTAGCTCGACACTGGAGTCGGCCCTCCGTCCATGTGGACGCGTCGTAACAACTACTCAAGGTAAGTTTCACCTTTCGCACATGTTCTTGACCGGCTGCTGAATACTGTTGACCTTCGTTACATTCTTGTCTAAAACTAAATGAGGTAGGGCAAAAATACCGCAAGTTGTTCTTCGCCATCATTTCTGTGATGAGAAAGTAATTGCTCTCGTATTGCTACATTTATTTGAGCATCCCGTTTCATCTTTACCATTTCTAACATCAGAATTATTGAAGTGTTGCTGCCTATTAAAACCAAATCTAATTGTAGATAAAAACGACAGAAGGAAAATGCCTCAATAATTTCATATACATTTTCATGGCCGTTTTCTGATATGAAAAAATATGAAAAGATAGTTTCGGCTGGTTTACAACATCAGGTATTTTTAGAACAGAACTCGCGCATTCTCAGTCAAGGTTCAACATAGATGGCGGTGTACGGTACCTTCCGAAACTTGACTCTAGGGAGAGTCGTGATGAAAAATACAACCGGTTTTTTGGTCGTGTTAAAGGTGGTGACTTGAGTGTGGCCGATCAGTCGAGTTAGCGAAAATATTTCTAGTTCTGTAAAAGCTGATATTTTCACATACACATATTTTCGCGGATTTTGATATCAAAGAAATTTGGTGAATTGTGGGTTTTTTCGCGGGCAACCGTCTGGATGCACTGGATGAATGTTGTAAACAATGTTTTTGCAGAAAAAGAGTTTGCGCGAAAAGCTCGAAAATAAAATAACCGCGAATGTTTTAGCTTTTACAGTATTTTATCTCGGGTGTAAAATATTTAACTCTTAAATTAAATTTCAGGTCTGAAACACAACTAATGAGTGGCCTATCATTTACGGAATAAAGCGAAATATATTATAACTGCGCTTCGTTCCGTACAGAGGTTCCTGTTTCTATCACACATTTGTAATACGGAATATTAAGTCGCAACCCCCCTACCCTATCTCTATTAGGGCTGGAGAATGCCAACTACAATCAAGGAAAATAATAGGTGGCACACTTGACGCAACTTATTACAACTATCCCTGTGCTCGCAATTGAGATCAGACTTGGGACATAGCACTGTTTAATAGAAAGCAAAAGTCTCCCCCTTTCTTATATCCTTCCCCACCCCCCATCAATCAATGTTGGGGGAACTACCAAGGCTTCTGATAATATGACTCCGGATCAACATTGCCTCCGGGGGAGAGGGGCGTTTTTTTCCGTAATTAGGACAAAGTGTGCCAACCTTTTTCCTTGATTGTAGACCACTATGTGAGCACAATCCAGCACATCAATTCAAAAAGGTCATACCCCAGTCATTTTTTGTTATCTAAGATCTCAACACTAAAAGGTTACAAATCAGAGCCATTCATTTGTCAATTCTGTAAGAGTAAGACTAATTCATTTTTCTGACATTGCAAAATGTAGGGTCATTACTGGGACACTAAGAGATGTGTTGGAGACAGCGCCCTCAATTATGATAAAAACTGGGATTAGTATATTTTTATAATTGTATTACATGTTTGAACTTACACCTATAAGGATTAAGAAAAATTAGCCCTCTTTGTACAACAAAACGTCGATTCAAAAATTCTCGTACAGCCGCGACGAGCATTTTACGTCCGACGACAGTATCCCCCTGCAGTACGCGTGATACATAACGCGAGCCATATTTGCATAGACTATAGAGGGCGTTTTTCAATAAATAATTTCGATTATATTGTTTTAATCAAGTTTTCCTGTGTTTTTGTTAGTAGAAACAACAATAATGGCAATTTTTAATGTTCATCTTGAATTCTGAAGTAAATTTTTAAACATTTAAAATTTTCAACACCACTTAATATCCCTTTAATTGTGACACTAGATGATTGTTTAACCTTGCAAGAAATCAATCAATAGGGGGAGCGTGTTGGAGCAGCGGTTGTTCCCTCGCCTTGCACCAATGAAATCCGGGTTCAATTCTGTGCACGACCGGGCTTTATGTGCATTTGGTTTATCACGATCCATGCACGCTCTCGTAGGTTTTTTCCAGGTTCTCCGGTTTCCTCCTGCTTTCAAAGTAGGTGATCAGTTGTTTCGGTTATCAAAAACTTCCTTGACCCAATGGTATTTGGGGAGCTGCATTGAAAAATGGTGATGTTACAATCTACAGTAGTGCGGATAGGTTTAAGTGCGGATAGGTTTGCGCTAGAAAGTGCGGATAGGTTTGCGCTAGAAATTGGCAGCACCCTAGTTGATGCGACCTGATTCTGATGATTCACCAGCAGCGAAATTACAGCGCTTTGAGCCATTTGGAAAAGGCGCTATATAAATACTGATTATTATTATTATTATTAATCACGAACACTCTCATGAAAGTTTGACCATATCAATGATATCATTAGTGAAAATATTGATGGTGATGAAGCCAAGTTTAATTTAGTTTCGAAAGCTTTTCCTAAGTTTCTTTGATTAGAAGATAATTATTTGATTTAGAATAAAGGTGTTGTACTGAAGACCTACAGATAATAATATGCTTTTTCTTCCCCAAGGTCTTAAAAAATGGTTTGATTTGCCTAACATGACAAAAACAAATAGGGTAAGTCAGTCAGGATTTTTCTTAAAAAAATGTTTTAAATCACCTGCTTTGGGGACTTAAAATAGCCGAAAATGAAAGCAAACAAGTCAAGAACTTTCATACTTTTAATTTAAAAAAAATTTCCCTCAAAATAATAACAAATATTTAGGGTCGGTCGGGTTAGGCCAATCATACTTCTTCTTTTTTAGGCCTTGGACTTGGCTCAGTTGGTTTGGATACCGTTCTAGTATTCCAGGTCCATGAATTAATTCTTTGGTCACGGATATCAAGATCACAACCAAGAAATAAGCTAGCTCAGGACTTTCTTTTAATTTGTAGGCTTACAGGTCTGTTATTCAGAGATAAAACTGATTTTAAAACTGGGTACTCCTCGCCAGTATGTGGGCATGCAACTGGGTACTCCTCGCCAGTACGTGGGCATACAACTTGGTACTCCTCGCCAGTATGTGGGCATACAACTGGGTACTCCTCGCCAGTACGTGGGCATGCAACTGGGTACTCCTCGCCAGTACGTGGGCATACAACTGGGTACTCCTCGCCAGTACGTGGGCATACAACTGGGTACTCCTCGCCAGTACGTGGGCATACAACTGGGTATTCCTCGCCAGTATGTGGGCATGCATTCATCTCTTTAGTTTAAACTCAAAATCCCATCTATGACTAAACTACTTTAGGGGTCAACAATCTACAAGCAATACATGGCATATCATGATTTGTGACATATGGGCACTCAACAATCTCTATTATCAATACTTATGGTATCATGTTTGTGCAAATTGGCCTATTTTTAGAAGGCTGTTTAATAAACATAATTCCATTTTTGAGATAGCTCCTCCATCACAGGGGAGATTATATTCATAGCCAAACGTTGGATTTGTAATGTCCACCTGATGTCTGGGTCTGGTTCTGGTTCTGGTTGAAAGCAACAAAGCTCTTGCGGTGTCTTTTTGATGATTTACCAATAAAATAAATACATCTCTAATAGTAATGATTAACAAATTAAAATTAAAAATTGTATGCATCAGATGCTAAAATAAAAAACCCTAGCCACTGTCGTCTGCAAGTAGTGTTGCCAATTGCCAATTTGGCTCATAAAGCGTGTGAAAGCGCAATTTATTTTGTCTTGTTGGCCAGCTGTTGTGCCTTGTGATGATTGATGGTAATTTTATCAGTGTTCTTTTTCAGTTTTACTTCGTAATAACACATACAATGTATACAATACATCAGCCCTAGATCCAATTATTGTCAGGTTGATTGCAGTCAGGAAAAAAAAGGGGGAGAGGAAATGTGTGCACTACTTGTGAAATTCATGGCTCAAAATAGCTATGTGACAAAAGCCCCCAAAATAACCCCATCTCAATGGCAAAATGTCTACAGGAGGGCTATTTTTGTGTGTAAAATCTGATGAAATAGCCCTTGCATCAATCACAACTAATTTGAGCCTGGTGAAATCGGTTTAGAAATAACAACACCATCTACCCACCCAGATTTGAAATTTAATGCTGAAAATTAAACTCCAAAGGGGTGAATTGGAAGAATTGTTGCCATTATCCCTAACTGCGTTTTTGACAGTTAAACTATCAGGGGAGAAAAACGGGCCTAATTTTGGGAGGAAAGATTACTGTTCACCGCGCCAGATACGCCAGAGACCAAACCCGGGACGGCCACCCGGGACGGCCACCTAGGCCAGCCCAACCTTTTTCTTGTGGTGACCCCATTCCAGAAACCAACACCAGAGCGCGACCCCTCACAGAACAAAGTCATGTGTGTTACTATGATACAACATTATAATTTTTTTTAATTTTAAATTAGTGTAGTCCGCGACCCCACAAAAAGTGCATTGCGACCCAGAGGTTGGGAACCACTTACCTAGGCGGACGACTAACTGATTGTACTAACGGGGAAGCTTGAGACCATTTGACAGCTCGCCGGATCGTGGCCTCTGGTAAGGTTAGGGTTATTTGATATTTAACCAACAGGGTAGAATCTACTAATTCAAAGTTACGGATGACACACCTCAACTTGATCTTTGCACCTCGGCAAACATTCCATGTGGAGTCAGCCATGTCTTGATTCCCTTGTTTGTGGATCCTCTTTGGCTTGGAGGTGTGTTGCAACATCAACCATATTAATTATCCTGTGAGACTATTTTGAGGTATTTTTCTTGGTTAATGGTTCCATTCTAGAATTTCCTGAGCATAAAATGTAAATTCATGGTAATCCTCGATGATACATGTATCGTGGCATTGACCCAGGGGGTGGGCATAAGATTTGAACTCAAATCCTTTTTGTTGAACTTATTCCTGGGATAGTCCATTGTATGTTTAAAGCCTTTCTGTATAAGAGGTACAGTAATTGCTATATGCCATCACATGGGTTCGCGTAGCTCTCTGTTGTTTCAATTCCACTTTCATTTGACATTTATTAGGCCAATTAAAATAAATAACAGGTTTATTATCCAAACTTCCTAAAAATTATTATTTGTTAAGCTGGTTATTTTTGTTACTATTCATTTCAGCATTCTGCGTAAAGTTCCAATTGCTGAAGCTTTGTCCTCATATTGAAAAAATGAAGATGCCATCATTATTTTTTGCTATTTCCTCATTTCCCTGCCCCTGGGAACAGTGTGCAATGTGTTTATAAATAATACTGAAACACTTCTTTATGCATCTCTTTTCATGACAACAGTACAATTCAGCAATTTCACTGGCTAAAATTCTCGAGGGTGAAAACTAAATTACTCTGCGAGTGGTGTAGTGTTTTGGGCTGTAAGTAAAACAATGGAATTTCCAACTTTGTTCACTCTTGAGAAAAATGTTGAATGGTGAAAATCAAAAGTAAAGGGTATTTCACCCTTTGTATAGGTGAGAAAAACAGTGAGTACATAATTAAAAAGTATATTAAATTAAATAAGTATTCTAAATTCTCCAAAATCGGTGAGGGCGGACTATGTTAATATTACTTGGCCTCATTTAGATCGTGAAGACTTCATAATTGATTATGAGTAAAAAAAGTCAGCGAATCACTGTACAAATTCAATGGGGTCGCTCACTGAATACACATATCACTTTACTTCAAGTCACATGTTATGACTTGTTACAAATTCTAGGTGTAGCTACGGATATAATTTCACAACTTTTGCCTGTTGGCAGAATGCTGTACATCTCTCTGTTGGATATCTCACAACTTAAGACTTGGGGGTTGAGTGCTTGCCAGTTGCCACAATCTACTTTATGAATGATGTATTGATATGAGAGTGTGTTGAGCTATCTCTAAATCTAATGTGCTGTCCAATATGACGGGTTTGCAACAGTATAATTTACCATTAATATGCTCAATTAATCAGACCCTCATGCCAAAACCTCAAGCTCATTGATTATATTTGCAAGGCATGCCAGAGTACAGTCACAAACCCCTTCCTCCCCCAGAAAAAAAAATAATCAAAAATAAAAGGAAAAGTGAAACAAGCATATAAAAGGAAAATATAATACAAATAAATGTAAACTAAATAAACAATTTGAATTGAATCACCTCAATGACCAAAATAAAATGTAAACAATAAATTTCAACCCAGGTGACCTTGACAAGCAATCAATACATAAATCTATTTTAAAAACGTTAAGATTTAAAGTTGCTGCTGCGTGATAGGTTTTTAACACCACCCCTATGATGAATAAGTCTATCTGTTCAATCATGATTCATGAACTTAAACTTATTCACAATAGTGATTATTGTCTCTGGTCAACATCAAAATGACCAATCAGTCAGTCTACACACATGTACTGTTGTCTAGACTAATTTAAAATGGACCATACACTACTACAGACCATTTCTAAACGAACACACAGAGCATATTTCTAGTTGTCTTACCTTGAGACCTGGCGGTGTTCTGTAGTAATATCACTGTAAATGAAACGAAAACCGAGATAATTATAGACACACAGCTAAAGGGTGACGGAATCATGATCATGCATGTCGCGAAATGTCAGAATAATAGAAAACCTGATCCACAGTGCAATTTTTGTATACACACACAACGCTGTCCGGAAGTTTCGGCCGGATATTCTCAGTGTCAAACTCGTATAACTGCCATTACTTACCAAACAGACTGAGGCATATGAAAGACTCGGTATGACGGTCCATTCTCGACACGTCCGAGTAATAAAATTTCGCCAGGAAAGGCGGGTTTTCCGAGGAAGAACCCGTGTGTTATTCAGTTCAGTTTCTCGACAGTCTGCTCCGCCATTATTGCCAGACTCGAGCGCTAGCTCTGCAGTACGCACGGCTGTTTGCGCATAGTCTATGTCTGGGCCGGGGCGAGTTTCCGAAATGTGCCGAATATTTCCGAGGTCTAATTAAGTGCCAGATTTATGTAATTTATAGCTCTAATTTAGTAATTTTAGGGTGCAAATGCTATTCCCATCGCGTAAAATTGTATTGCCTTCTTGTTTCTTGCACAATTTTCCTCCAAAAGTCAAATTTCCGTGGTTTTCCGAGTGCTGTTTCCTCCAGTTTCTTATTCAGCTGGCCAGACGGAATATTCCAATGCCAGACAGGGGTTTTGTCTGGATGAAACCGCAGAGTCTATGTAACATTATAATATGTCATGCGTTTCCATACTATTCCTAACCTCTAATCATCCTACATGCGCTGAACTACCTTATAATTACATATGAACCAAGTATATGATATCGAGTTTGACATTTTTATCAAATTTGATGTAATTATGTTGTTCTATTTAAGGGACTTTTCCATTCAGTAATCCAGCGGTCACCCGCAATAGTGAACGTTTCCGGCAATCAATTAACGGGCATTCCTTTGGACTTGTATGCATGAGGCGTACGGTTCCCATGACTACAAAGGTCACAAAGATCACGACAGGTGTGTGTACACGGACTGGTCAATACAACACAACACTGACTGTACACAAACGAATGGACTGAAGCGAAGAGGATGAAAATATCACAAGTTTGACGTAAAAATAATAGATTCTAGATAAAAATGACCGACAAACCTTCACAGCAAACGGGTAAAGCTCTTGCTGGCTTCAATTTCGTAGCAAATGACCAAGTTTGGTAAGTTTATAAATCTATAAAACAAAGATTATTTGGGATATTGGATTCGACCGCCATGAATGATGTTCATGTTTTGACTTTTTAAAATAAGCTTACATGCAAAAACCACACAGATATTAAACCATGGACGATTGGGTTAAAAGGCGGCTGGGTTTCTTAGCTTTTAGGGACAGTGATTTCAAAGCATTTTTATGTTAAATAAAACCATATATTTAGGTGTATATTTAATTAATAGTAAATAACTAGTTATAACTATAAGATAACAACAAGTCTTAGTTTTACAAGTTACAATATACATGTATCTGACAGTGTAGTCAGTGTTATGTATGGAATCAGTCATGTTGTTATTATAATCAAAACAAATAATTGTCGATCAGAGCACTCATGTTCATCAAACCAAGGGTTTAACGCAGCTTTGTGACGCATTTCAAAAACTACACCCAGCGGGCACTCAACCATATATTTTAACGTTGAAATATGGTTGCGTTGTTGAATTTGAACAACATGATTTCAATATCTTTACAACTATATTTTGAGCTTTGTTGAAGTAACGCGTAACGTTGAATATTGATGTTGATTCAAAGTTGTTGAATGGACTTGTAATACTCATGTTTCCAAAAATCAGTCTGGAGCTGATTTGCACATTTTATTTGGCCTTATATTCGCCGAGTAAATTGAACAAATCGCTCATTAACATAATTGCAATGGTACAAAAATTAGCGCGTGCTCGTTTGTACTATTTCAATAATATGCTAATGAGCTCATTTGCACCTTTTATTCATTTTAAAACCTATTAAGTTGATGCATTAACACCATGGAATGTTTATTGATATGTAAGCATATTTTCTCACTGGTTTTAAGAAAGGGAAGTGATTGTTCACTAAATAAATGCATACATTGTGAAAGAACATATAAACATCACATCAAAGAGTCAATGCCCCTGCAGCCCCCCCCCCCCCCCCCCCCCACCCCCCTCCCTGGTTGCCAAGAGATACAAATTTGCGAAAAAAGCTTCACAGAATACTTTTTAGGAAGAAATCAACACATTTGTATCAAATGTTTATGTTGATTCAACATCATATTTCAACGTTGATTCTGGTTACGTAGTTGAAATTTGGTTGGTATATCAACCAATTTTTTTGGCACCAATTAGCTTCCCTTGCGAATATACTCACTACCACCATCCTTTGACTCTTACCAAAACCACCAACATTTGTTTTTACCTCTCAATTATTTTAGTCATTTGTTTTAACTTTTCTCACTCGTGCGCGATCACAAAGACGGCCATATTACAGAGTTTGTTGATTGGTATTTCGATGGCTTCTGTACCATTGAAACAAGTTATCTATACGATGGAATAAACTAAACTAACAGGAACCAAAGCTGCTATCAAACTGGCAATGCTAATATAATGTTTTGGTGCGATGAAAGAGTGTGGATAACTCTTCTTGGATGGGTAAGGGAGCTAACCAGGAGTATCAATCAGTATTGTCTTTCAAATTGCTTTTAATTATAAATATAAATAAGCCAGCCATTGTTCTTTTATTGTTTTGTATTTTACAGGAAAGATCATATAAAGCATGAGGCAGATGCAGCTAAAAAGTGGCCGGAAGAATGGGGTTTTCTTGGCACCAGTTATAAAGATGTAAGTTTGATATTATGGAATTGTTCTTGATGAAACTACTTGGCATTAAGCAACAAAACAAATTTGCGTGCCCTTTTCCGACCGACCGTGTACTACTGTACAGTTCCGATGGTGTACATTTTTTTTTTAAATTCCCAACCAACAGTGTACTACTGTACAGTTCCGATGGTGTAACTTTTTTATTAACTTTTTTTCCAAATCACGTATATGACCTTCATTAACCCATGTGACCCCATACCATGTCCATGTAACCTCTATCTTAGTTTAGTGGTAAACATATGTGCATTCAAAACCTATGTCACATAGGCTATGTGTTATTATCCATAATGCATACATGTACAGTGTACATGAAACATCTTTCATTACCAGATCACATGCACGCAAACTGAAACAGTAAATAAATGTTAACAAATCAAAATAAAGACGTTATTCTTAATTGGCGCATTTACGTCGAAGAGGGTTATGTTAAGGACAGGGAAAATGCTCAAAAGCGCAAAAGCACCAAAAAAAGCACCTTTTGCCCAAAATAGCACTTTTTCATTACACAGCATTTTTTTCTTCAAAATTGTCTAAATATTTAACAAATAATGTCCATCTACCTAAAAATCAACAAGTTACATTACTGTGGAAGTGTTTATTCTACATTTAGTTTAGTTTGAATGTAGTTTTGAATGAAAAATGATGGTTTTGACAACGAAAAAAGAAATACGTCAACATGGAAACATGGAATATAATCGCTTTTGGATTTATTTTTAACGCATATATGGCATAATTTTGGTGAATAAAAGCACCTTTTACTAAAAAAAAGCACCTTTTACCTAAAAAAGCACCTTTTGCTCCAAAAAGCACTTTTTCCAAAATCAAACAGCACTTTTAGTGCTTTTAAAAAGCACAAAATCCCTGTCCCTAGGTAATATGTGAACTAAAAATGAGGCTTGCGATTTTGCCAAGATGAGAGTGCTGTAGTTTTTTCAATGGGGTGAACTTTGCACCAATCATAAAAAAATCCAACCGACCAACCCAACTTTTTGGACAGAATCTATGGGCAAGCAAACAACCTCTCTTTTTTTGGCCTTTCTTTAAAAAATACACAAAACTGATTCAATGATATCCTCCTAGCCACAGTCAGGTACTCCCCCGTCAGTTCACTGCGCTTGAAAAGTCATAAAATAACAAGTACTGGAACCAATCGGAGTAGTAGGTCAAGCTTATGTGTTGCACACCACGGATGTCCGGATGACCAACATCACGGATGACCAACACCACGGATGACCATTTTGAAAGAACGGTTGACCTTATATACTTGTACAGGATGTCATCCTACGGTGATATGTGTCCATTCATCTGCACGTTGTCTTTTTGGACATGGTGTTTTGACCCAGGAATGTATCATGTCTTTGATGGAATCAAATGCATCCTAGGGTTGGTTTAGGAAAATTAAGTTGTAACGATACATTTTATCAGCCATTATTAACTCTTGATAGTTGCAAATCTATATCAACCTGGCCAAAAGAGGGTTTGCTGAGATAAAGGTAAGAGAAATGTTTAAACTGTGACCATAAAATGGAATGGGAGCCAGAATCAAACTTGGGCAACAAGGTTGAGAGTCTCAAGTCATACAAGTACACCGAACTATCTATGATTTTGATCAGCTAAATTAAGTTTCCTGAAAACCATACAATGTTCATATATGATGAGGATTCCTTTGAGATGTGTAGATTTTGACATGCATATTAATTCAGGTCTTAGACAGGATCCAAACACTACCCGTCCGGTCCCGTTTGGTGTCTTGATCCTAACTGACGAAATGCACAAATGATACAAAATGCAATTTCGCAACAGTTTTAACCGGTCATTACGATTCACTTGGATTGTCATTTTGATTATTTCCAAAACTCGGAAGATATCAGCAACTTCAAAATTTATCGAGCTAAGGGTAAAATGTTGTTACCGAAAACCACAAAATACAACTTTGTGAGGAAAACAATCTCTCACCAAAATTAGCGCAATCCACACACAGGTTATTTAAAGGAAATCCTTGCCATGGAATGGAATTTAAGCGCTCAGATATGAAGCATTATTATTAATATTATACAGACCCCATCCGTAGGTTTCAGTTTTTAAAAGTGCCGCGTTAAGACAAAATCGGCTATAGAAAGAAAATGAATCACCTCGTTGGACGTCGCCATATCGATCGAAGCTTTGACGAAACAGTTACGAAAGTTCCACAACTTGGTTTCGTGTATTGATTTTTTTCGATATATACATTGAATTCCTGGGTGATAACGTGCTGATGAGATGGTTTAAGTAACAATGACGTCACTATATTGGGTATACATGTAGGTATGATGGCTATCCCATCACAGACAACAGGTGCGAATTTCAAATAATCACAGGTTGGGGATGTGCAATTTAAATTTGTTTTATTGAATATTGTAGTTCTGTGTTCAATTAAATTGGTCAATATACATTAGATAATTATTTTCCTACCATATAATGATTGGTCTCATGAATAGCACTGTTTTCCTTTAAAGACACCTGGATGAAAACAGGTTTGTTTTTTCTGTGCATGACTCGAGTCATGCGACTGCGGCTAATGGGAAAGCATCAGAACCAATAACATATTTTTTGAAATTGAAATGGTCTGTATTAGGATTCGGATCATACAGAATAATTTTAAGATTCAAGGGGATATTTGAGTGTGCTTTAAACATCGTTGCAATGGAGTAATTGAGACCATGGTAAGGCCATGCTTTTATCTTCACTTGTTTAAAAACAAAAGAAAATTGTAAGACATATGAACAAGGGAGTGGGGCATATTTTCTTAAGAATTTAAAACATTCACTGTTTGTTTTTATTTAACTAAAGGGTGCACCCAGCCTCTGCACTGCATCATGCAATGCATACTATAATCAGCAATTTCACTGGGTTTATTTCTCGAGGGTTAAAAACCGAAATGATGGCCAAAACGTGTGCATGTGTTTTGGGCTGTAAAACAATGAAATTGTCAATATTTTTCACTCTTGAGAAAAAATTTGAAAGGTTAAAGTCAAAAGTGAAGGGTATTTCACCCTTTGTAAAGGGTGAGTGAAAACACTGTATAATAATGGTGTACTTTAGGTCCCAGCAATGCATCAAGTCGTTGATAGAGTTAACTGAACCACAGTGGCGTTGCTAGGTTTTTCATGAGGCAGGGGGAGAAATAAAAGTGAACCGACAAGACTTAACCAGGGCTGTCAACTTTTAAGAGAGAGTTGTCACTCACCAAGTGAGTAACTAGCGACAGGGGGTGGGGGGCATGGCTTCCCCCATCGCAGAAAATCAAGCTCAATAACCAACTGTACCAATCTGAAAGGAAGCGACTCAAATATTGGGGGTGATATCCCCCCCCCCCCCCCCCCCCTCTGGATATGTCACTGCTGAACCATGAAGGTGTCCTACTGTGAAAGTGGTGTGTATATAATATATTGAGGTGTCCTTCTGTGCAGGGGTGTGTATAGCTGTAGCAGAGTTCTGCCACATACATCATCACTAATAGTACTGTCGATGAGTGCTATTAATTCCTTATAAGTTATAGCACTCAGCAGCGCACATATTTCACTCTGAAACCATGATCTTGAAGTAATTAAGAATTGTATCGCCTTGGAATGTATGTACGATTTATGATCAGAAATGTAAATCTGCAAGAAAATCTGCTTCCAATTTTTTTTTGAGGATAGAGCGTCCCTTGGAAAAGATCACATAATATACCTTTAATCATTGTAGACGATAACAGTGCTTGCACGGACAGAGTTAAAACTATTAACTCTAACCTATAAAAGCTATCAAGCTTCCCTTTATTTGCGCTATATACCCGGGCTATATATATATTTTTATACCATCAGAAAACATATTTGGCATACAAGCCAAATGATGAGACAACCATTTCCAGCCCTGGCAGTGTCACAGTCAGTTTTGCCTCCCACTATGTAATTTGATCAGTTACAAATTGGCGAAAAGCCTCATTACAGCAGCAAATGAATATAGAAGAATGTGGGCACACATTAAGGTAACAAGGGCATGTGCATCATATGCGTGATGCGTGCGTGAGGCCAAAACCGTGTGCGTGTGGCCATAATCGCACACGTATGCTTGGATTACTTTTGTGCGCGAAGTGAATTGAATATTTTGCCAATTTGGAACGGATTAAAATCTCCCTGTGGGAAGATTAAGCAGAGCAAGTAAGTAAACAGGGTTGTGTAAGAGACTGGTGACCCTCACCATCTGGACATCTTTGGATACCATGTACATGTATATAGCATATGTCACTAGTGTTATATCATAGTGATCCGATTACAAATGTTTCCATGTTATCAACTAAAATAAAAGTAGGGCGCGGGATAAAAATAAAGCTCTGACTTTGATGTTTGGCAGATGTTCAACACTCTTACGTCAATTTATTGTAAGCCGCCAAGCCGGTAGCAAATTTGTGTAAGGCTTTTTACAAAACGCAAGAATCAACGTATTTTATGATGAGCAATACGATTGCAAACCACAAATAACGTTTCATTTTTGATTGAGTGTGTTTATGTCGCAGGGATTTGCGCAAATAAATTAGATGGACGCTTTCAATATCATAACATATTATAAAACTAACATGTTTACCAGAATTTAGTTGAGAAGCTTTGCAAGAATGAATTCTTAAGAAACTGTTTTCTGTATATACCCCCGTGAAATTAATTTCACAATTTTTGAAACATATTTAAGTATTCGGTCATATTGTCTTATTTTGTTTTGTAAGTTTTGATCATTTGTGTATAAAACTTGTCCAAACTTGTCTCTGTTTTTCCGATCCTATCTGTTAAGTTATTAATCAACTCTTATGTCCAGACTGTAAGTCTGTCTGGTCAATTCATAACCCAGTCTCAATTCTCTTGATCCAGATCTCGTAGTCTGTTTCCCCGAGGCATAGCAATTTAGCCCACATAAAAGATATAGATCAGTGCGGCAACACCTTTCTATGTTGTACATGGAATGAAAATCTAGGGAGACATATTTTTGTGTCAGTCAGTTCATCCTATTTATCTCATCAGCATGCTTTCTCGCCATCGTAATCCCATGTTCTAAAACCGAGATGGATTTATCCCATGGCGATGATAGCATTAACAAAACAGGAGAATAAGTCAAATGAGATTATTTATATGGCCAACTCCTCAATGCAGCAGCACTACATGTATAGTCTATTTGTCCATCACAAGACAGTGACATAACTACACAGCGCGTGTGAGTGTATGTATACCAGCGCTTCGAGTAGGCGCGCGCGTTTATGTACTGCAATTAGGGAATGACGCAGTTACGTCACTTTCTCGTAACGTATATTCCTTCATGATTTTTAAAATAAATTTTTTCGCCCAACTTGCACAGACATTATTTTTTTAGGCTTTTACAGTAATAGGCCGTAAAGAAACATTATGAAGTCCATTGTTATTAAAGGGGCAATATTTGGATAGCTATTTAAACGTAAAATCATAATTACTAAGGCCATAAATGTAGATGTACGTTGAAGCAACAACGATGCACAAAATTACATAATATTAATAATATCAGTGCTTATTATTAGTGCTCTATTCAAAAAGATAATCACAGCACTTAACAAAACATATACTGTACAACACTGTCGGCATGTTTCCGTAGGGAAAAAAACTAGTTTTTTTTACTAGACAATAAAAAGAGGTTAAATCAGCTTTTAGTGTAAAACTAATTCCCAGTTGTATCATGACATTTGTCTTGCTCAAACAACAACTGTATGGAGATCGGCCCTATGTATAAGCCATAGGGTTATACTACAGGGTGTCCCAGAAATCTATACCATGTTTGAAAATGTAATAAAAATATGAAAACAATATTGCAGTGCAAGTCTAATGCATGCAATATAATGGGAAACATGTTTCCTTCTTATTCTGTTAATTTCATCAAAATATCTTTATCCGTTCCGATATGGCGTGACAACCTGTTTTTCACTTACAGCGTATTTCAATTGATAAAGCTCACATCAAAACGGCTGCTTAAGAATGTATGATATAAATCATTCAAGCAGATCAATTCCTTCTTCCATTCAATGCTTCATAAAACATCACCAACAGTTGATATCTATCAATTTTGTAGTGGAAATCAACAGAGGACAGAGACAATTACCTGTTTATCATTTAAATTGAGCTTTGTGTTGAACATGGTCAATATGTTGTGAGTTTCAAAAAAGGTAATTTTGGTCAAACTTGGAATTTACCATTTTACTAAAGAGTCCATATTTTCTGTAAGAGTCCATATTTTCTATCAGAAATGTCAGATTTTTAAAATTCCTCGGAAAGCTAGATGTTATAGTATAAGCATCTTGACCGATAAAAATGGTATTCATGGCTAAATAAATGCACCTTTCCCGGTATAAATCAATCTGGGACATCCTGTATAGTTGGTTATGGTAATGCTGAAACTCCACAGTATGGCAAATCCACCAATTCTTGATCTCCTGGACAGATACAACCCTCTCATATTGTCGCTGGTCTGTCAAACCGGCGTATCTCCATCTGGCCCTTCAGCATGTATAAAGTAATACTTCCTATGTATAACATTTGGGCAGTCTGCTATAAACATGTTCAAGGGTAAACAACCCACATGTAGTAAAACCGTGGAAGTGCTCTTGCCCCTGAACATGTATAAAGCATGTTTATAGCAACACTTGCATAACCAGCTGGTGGGCAGTTTTACTTAATACATGTTGAATTGAAGGGCCAGAAAAACATATAAGGTTTTAACAAAACAGCGATGATATGTGACGCGATCAAGAGGAATGAGTCGGATGTCGGGGAATCCCAAATTGAAATATGGCCAATTCAAAAGGGCTGCTTACATACGTTTTGATGGAAATTTATGTATACAATTTGACATAACTTTGGAACAAAACGTCGTATCGACATGGGGTTTTCAGTTTCTGAAAGCTCTAGGTGTCTTCTTTATAACTGTATTAAAAACTCATTTTCGACCAGGGTCGACATCCGACTCATTCCTCTTGATCGCGTCACATATACTGTATCTGATGTTAACTAGATTGACTGATTGTGGGGTTGACCTACTTCTGATCAAATGATAGCCTCTTTTTTCTTTCTTTTTTCCACTTCTTTTCTCTCTTTTTTATCATTAAACCCAAGATAATCAGGTCCGACGGCATGCGGCTTATAGCTCACTATAAGATGCACTCGAAAGGAGATCAATGAGATAAACGACAGAGAAAACATTAAAAATCATCAAAACAAAGTGCAATCTCAATTAACTTTTCTATATTAAGTTCCATAATGATGATATCAATGCACTAGTTTTAGACTATCATGGCAGGACAAGTTTAGCACTCTGACTAACAGGTTTTTAACACCATGAACAGTGACTTAACCGGTGTATGCTGTAGAGGAAAGAGATAATTGAGTTTTGTAAAGAAGTGGAAGGTTTGGTGGATAGTTTGAGCTAAGCCGCCTTACTTTTTTCAATTTTTACATCAATTTGTTTTCTTTTTATAATTATTTATCCTTTTATCAGATTCTTAGTTATCTTTGGATTAACCTTGCTCTTGTTTTATTTTTTCATACAATTTCTTTTTTCTATCTTTTTCATCAATTACAGTTAGTGAAAGACGACTTCAAGAACCGAGACATCCAGAAGATAGAGCTGCCCCCACACCTTGTCTTGCCCCCCATCACACCCATCTCACGGTACATCACCGTCCATGCATCCCCAAAACCATTCCCACAGACAACAGCTTCGCAGATTGGATGGAGGTCGTCTAATCCTGCACACTCATTAGAGAAATATGGCGCTTATGCAAGAGGTAAAGGTGGTCTCATCAGGCAGCTCAACTGGCCTCCAGAGGGCGTTGATTAACACCGACTGTTTTAGAACTGACGCGCTTTAATTTCTTAAACGTATTATGAGAGATATGCAACGTTATATTTCGAACTCTTATGCATTAGCTTCTATGTGAAAATGTAGTAGATTCAGAAATCCAAACAATGGCATTTATTAAGTATTCCAATAGGATTTGGCAATTGCCACACCTTCACTCACGAATACATGCCATGTGTCAGTGCATTACCGTCTATGGTCCGTGTCATGCCAGTGGTTCACGACATGGTTCACATCAAACATGAAACAAGTATTGCGATAACAGCAGGTTTGTAGGTCAAATTACCGCAGCAAAATGCAATGATGTGTAATTTTATGTAAATTTGATCACATAATTGAGTATTTTTGTAGTGTATCGTACACTTTGGTAGAACCCTTTGACTCTTTATAGTTTAGTGACCATCTGCTATATATAGATATCTACACATGAAGAAAAAATAGTAAATACGTGAAGAAACCAAGACTGAATTTGGAGGGCCAAAGCAGGCATAATACTGTTAACCCCACCTCACAAATGGGTACAATTTAGGGGTAAATATAACTTCATTTCTTTTGAAGAACCCCCCCCCCCCCCCCCCCCCCCCCCAGTGTATGTGGACTTCGACTTCGAGTACTATCACAACTCGTATTCAAAAGTTCACAGACCAAAAACACCCCTTAAGACTTATTGATCGTGGTCATACACGCACTTCTTCAGTGTCATGATATCACCCCCTCTCCACTGTAAACATGACACTGACAATGATGACACCTATCCATTTAAAGCTGACTTTATCAAGTGAAATGTCTGACCACACATCTTCTTACATTCTTAAATATAACATGTCACTGTTTATATATCAGTAACCATCCCAGCAAACCTATCCCCCCACATCTATCTCCTATCAGTATCAACATTGTAACCCTTTAGCCTAGTTCTATGACAGCTGAATGTGTTAAGTGTTCAATTACTGGTTATAAGTATACCATCTATCTGACAAACATTTATTTCATATCAACGACGACGACAACGATCAAAGCCCGAAAATAAAAACATCACAGTCTGTCAAAATATCGAGACCCGCGGTTTTGATATTAAAGCAAGCAGCCAGTGAGCTCGAGGCATTGGGATAGTGACCCCATGTCGGAAAAGTGGGTCAGATGGATTCGCAATATGACAATAATTATGATAGTGATACCGCCTGGGGGGTCAAAAGGTAGCAACATTAATGCGCCGTGATGAAACATTGATCATACATGACTATTGGTGTAATATTCAATATGTAATTGTTGTATGTAATAAGTCGTTTTCCCGATGGCTTCCCCCGCCTGGGATGTCTTGTGATGCGTAAAACCTTTATCGAGGAAGTAGAGCGAGGGCAGAGGCCTTATCTGTAAAAGCTGTCCTGTGCAGAGATGCAAACCCTCCCTGGGAATCTGGGAGGCTCCCTGAAATTAATTAATTGTTTGTACCAACGAACAAACAAATTTGACAATTCTCTTATTCAGGAAGGTTTAGTACCCAGTAGGTTGCATGTATTCTGAAAATGTTGGTTCTCTGCCTATGTGAGCATAGGCCTAAGAGCTGTTCTATTTCTCAAGTCAGAGATCCCAGATCTGAAACAGCGTGTTGTGACTCCAAGCTCTGGCTAGCCACTCTTCTGAGTGATACCCAAACCTTCATATCCGAGAATTAGCGGAGGAAAAGTAATGAACACACCCATTTTTTGGCTGATACAAATTTTAGATATTTGTACAGGGAAACCATTCAGGTCCAACCAATTATATTTGTATGCTCTAAATTGCCTCAAAGGTTGGCCTTTTAAAATTATTTATTTACATTTGGCTTATATATGCTTTTGCAAGCCAACTTTCTAATGTTTTGATGTGATGGGTCAAATCTGAGACCCTACCAGTTACTGGTCAAATCAATATTCCTGTCGTCTGATTTTTAGGCAGGTTGGGAAATAGCAACCCAACGATGTACCGATACCATTGACTTGAAAAATAGAAAAAAACCTCCCAAATCTATATTGACTGAAAACTGAAAAGGCAGCTTTTTACAGATCAAACCTCAACCCTTTCTCTACATCCTACAAGGTTTTACTCATGGCAATGACTTTGGTACATAGTATTCCCAGTACTTACAAAGCATTTCATTGATTTAACCTGTATCGTACCACACCTGGTAACAGAATCATCTGGAACATTTTATGTTTGGAGGACCTAGTGTCAAAAACTATGTGACAAGATTAAGATGGAAGGTTTACTATGTTTCATTATCAAGTAATTGTGTGATTCAGTTATTGTTAGTAAAGGTGTCTTATAGGCCTAACCATTTTGGCTATATGATGACGTGTGACTATGTACCCTTAGCCTGGATTCCGGTTGAAAAACACACCCTTATTCTCTGAAATGTGCGATAACACCCCTAATCCATGTTTTCGTTCCTGTGGATGATTACAACATTATACCTGACTGCCCCCCTCCCACTGGTTTTCTTCACTCACATTGCAATGCTTGGAGAACAGGAGTGAAAAAATAGTGACCTATCATGTCAAATAATTGATACAAGTTATAAAATTAGGTTTATTATACATTAATAGGCCTATGTATATGAAACCTGATTTGAGGGAGACTTAATATTCACGATTCTGATTTAAATGAGCAGAAGTTTCACAATTGTAACATATCACACCTATATGTACCTAAAGGAGCGAGTTGTAAATGTAGTTTATGAAGGATGTAGTACATTATCTAAATATATCAAAGTCTTACATGGAAGGTAATTACCAATGCTTTATAAAACAAAATCAGGTGAATGGTTAGTTAGTTATTAACACTTTCCACGCGGCTATTATTTTACCATACAAACAAACAGATTTTTTAGAAACCTTTCCCAACTTTCAAAGTCTATCTCAATGGTTACTGAACAAAAACTAGGAATGTTTGTACTTAAATTAATGCATTTTTAAAGAAGATTCCAAAATGGTGATGAAATTCAATAATTTTGACATGTTTAAAACATGTTTTGACATTTTGGAATGTCGTCTGCAGCCGCGTGGAAAGTGTTAAGATATATCTGTGGTACAACACAATTTGCGTCTTTACATCAATAAGGTAGATCTATGTTTAACCCGTGTATTGATAAATCATTTCTCATCCTATAGAGGCTATGCATGTATATTCTCGTTCGATGGAACCAAATTTATGTATAATATTTATGATATAGTGGTAGTTGTAAATAACCTTATAAATAATATTAACTTATTATAACATTCCTGTTCAAGCAACTATGCATCATAACTTCCGTCCGATAAGCAATTTATCTTTTGGTTATTGTTAACTGTGTAGTAGATGTATAAATGGCCAATAAAAAAGTTTTGATTGTCAGAGGGAAGTAGCTACCGTATGTGGATTATTATTAAATTGTTTGCAATAACAAGGCCAAAACATTTGTTGTGTTGCCCTCGTTGACGGACCCTAGAACCTCAAAAATTAGGGTTGCAATTTCATTTTAACTCAAATTGTCAAAATATTACTATTTTATGCCTGCTTGAAATGAATACATTTGCTTGAATAAATAGTTTCAAACGATATCATACTAGAAACATTAGTAAAATTGACATTTTCCAATTTTGTCTTGACATGAACCACAACAGCCACAGTCGGTCAGAAATATTTGTCAGCCAAAGAAAATCGACCGGCTGACCCAATCTCAACATTTTTGCCACTTGAGGGCAACACAACCAAGTTGTTGTTGTTGGTTTTTTTTGGGGGGGGGGGGGGGCTAACTTCACAAAATAATCATAAATAAGAGATTTGGGCTATTCTAACTGTTATCCTTCTGAGAGAATGAGAGAAATCTATTTCTATTATGTGTAAATTAGGGGACCTTAGTAGAGTAAACAAGGTTATTTTTTTCCAATATTTTAGAACTAAAAGAAAGGTAGTAGAAGATAAGTTATAGGTAACAAAAAATTGTTTGATTGTCCATAGATCACTTGTAAAGTTGGGTAGGTCGGTCAGGAAAAGTTTGTTGGGAGTTTTTTGTTTGTTTTTTCTCCCTTGCCCTTTTTTCAGGTACCAAAAGTAAAATGAGATGTACTTGTTGTATTTTTATTTTCTAAACACTTAAAAGAAATTAAAACAAATCAAATTTGATTTTCGACTAAAATGTTTCAAAATAAATAAATTTTCAACAACAAAATTAACATTTTTTTTTTAATTTAAGAAAAAAAGAGATTTTGGGTTGGAAGGATTTAGAGGGTCGGGCAGACGAGGACAATCAAACAATTTTTGTTTTGCCTAACCAAACAACATTTTGTTTTGCCAAAGTATGATGTAATATTATGTAAATTACACTATGCATAACTTATGCACACATTATATTCAAAGTATGACTATCATTTGATTATGCAAAATCTGCAAATGTGGTTTTTAAGGACAGACAGATCATCATTTATCATGTTAAATCAAATTAATTATGCAAATTTATCATGACATTTCATAGAAAGGGGATTCCATCCGATATTCTTTATTTAGCTATGCAAACATTGTAAATTACAATATCTGATAATTATATGCAAATAGAAAACAGCATGCCTTAATGAGTATACAAATTTTGAAACTACAATAGCCTGATGTATGTGCAAATTATATTTTGCTTTTTAATTTTTTTATACCACATTGGCAATGTATTTTATTTTAAAAAGCCAATGTGAATTTATTTTATTATTGCTGTACGTTGTCTTTCATGTGTATATGTAAATTTGCTTCAATACTTGATGTGTCTAGCTTATATACCTAAAAAGTGGATTTTCTTCTTTTTTTGGTGGGGGGGGGGGGGGGGGTTCTTCACTGTTGGAATGACACAAGCAGGATCAGGTAAAAGGTTTTGGGCATACTATTTCTGAGTGTTGATCATCAGATTACTTACTGAATAGGATTTCGGATATCTAAAATACTTTCAGGGATCTGAAATTAGAACAACAGTAGTTACAGAAATGTTGATCACCAATATACCAAATATCTAAATTTACTTCCTACAATGTATCTAGAACTATAGTTCAATCAGTTCCAAATTGGTGAATTTCCTTACAGCAGCGAATTAATACATGAAAAAGTGCATATGGGCTCACATTATGTGACTGACGGTGGATACTTTTGAGTGTGGAGACATAAAAAACACATATTTCTCGCCAATATGGAACTGATTAAACTATGTGTCGATATAATAGGTCCCTCTTTTACATGGAAACTATTGTGTCTAGAAATGATGGTTACCAAGCAACTATGGAAACCCACAGATAGTGGGAAACCAAGGAACCCTGAATCTCCAGAAATTGACCTTTGAACCCATCAAACCTGATAACAATTGCAATATTATGTAAACTATTGTCTATGCAAAATAATGCTGTGTGAATGATATTAAATTTGTATAAAACAAAATAGAGTTGTTGTGTGGTTTTGTATATAAATGGGGTGGGGTGTTAACACTTGCAGAGTTCTCAAGAAACACTTATTACATTTAGTCCAAGCTACTTGTAAACATTATTTATGGAAATGAAATTGTTTCAACTTACTCTCGCCAAACGATTTGAAATTATGACCTATTCTCGATTAGTGAAGAGTTGGGGGATTGCATGATTGAAGAGATTTTGTGCTGTGCTGCTTTTCTGGATGTTTCCCTTCAAAATAATATTGGTTACATGACTCAAGATATAAGAAATCAATGCATATTTGGCAGAACCATGCATTTATAGAATAACAGGATACGGAATCATTGTTTTGTTTGAAACTATAGAACATATTTACAAGCATGACTTATAGAACATATTTACAAGCATGACTTACTTATTGTAAAAACAAATTTAAAAAATAATTGGATTTCTCAACACTCAACTTTCAAGATTTTATCACGCTTAAGGAAAGTCATGTTATGTAGTCCAAACAAGAAGGATCTTTTTTTAGGGCATGTCAGTAATTTGGTACAGAAAATGTTTAAGTATTTATGCATAGACATTACTCTGATAATCATAGTAATTTGCACGGTCCGCTATTTGCGAGGAGAGCCTCAAACTGGTACGGCATTAAATGGGATTATTCCATAACATTATGTGACTAGTTGGATAACATTTTCATTCAATCTGATTCCAGGCTCTCCTCACAAATGGCGGATCCGTTCAAAGAGCGAATAATAGTTCTTTTGGAAAATACTTGGATTTAGTTTGTAATGTAAGTTTGGTCATTTGTCCTTATACCCAGAAACTGTCACTGAATACAAATGCATTATATTATTATATATTACAGTGGAACTTCGTTAACACAAAGTTGCCTGGGCCTCACATTTTAGTTTGTGTTAACAGGAATTTGTGTTATCCAGTCATTTTATAATAGTAAAATATAAGCTTGGGACTTGAATAAAACTTAACAAGAATTGTGTGTTAAAAAAGAGTTTGTGTTAACGAGGTTCCACTGTACAAATGTATGTGCTTATTTTACAAACTTACAGAATTCAAATATCATGCATCAACATAATTCTAAAAGAGAAAATCAACACATTTTTACCCTTTAAGCACTGAATGAAATTCGGTGAAGGGGGATGGCACTTAAGTGGATATGAGGTCACAGGGATGTGCCGCCAAATAGGGTCCGATTTTCATCTGGTAAGTGAATGACCCCTCTTCATGGCAATTTTTGGTAAATGGGACTAAATCCGTAAATTTGCTGTTTTCAGACATTTGAGCAAGGTCTGTCAAATATGTAGGAAAATTATGTGTCTCTATAAACATGAGTCCATTTCCCCCCACCCCAAAAAAAAGAAATTCAGGAGCGGATTTAGGGGGGGGGGGGGGCATGTGGCGCACGCCCCCTTATTTTTGACACAGCGCCTTTTTGACAGGGCGCCTGCACCCAACCCCCTATTTTTGACAGGGCGCATTTTTGACAGGGCGAAAACGTTAAAAATATGTTAAAAAGCGTGCAAAAACGTGTAAAAGATCGCAAGAGGCGGCAGCCCCCTTGACCCCTGCTTTGGCACCCCCCCCCCCCTATTGAGAAATCTTGGATCCGCCCCTGAAATTGGTAAATGTTTGGGTCCCTGGACCCTCACTTGTAAGAGTGGACGTCTTTCCTTGGTAGACTACTCCACTGCGACTCAATCCTATCTTGTTTGTCTGAATAGAATAGTGTTAAACAATATCATATAGCATAATGTCTGGGTCCTGAGGCATGGTGCGAGGTTTAGGCAGGTGGGAGGGAGAAATTCAAGGCATGGTAAGTGGTTTTATAGGAAATAATTAAATCAATTAATGGGAGTAACATTTTGATAAGGTACATTGCATTTAAACTTCATTTGAAAATTGACTGGTTGAGTAAAATTGATCAACGGTTGAGTTAAATTTTGTGGGGAGGGATAGATATTAAAGGCATGGTGAGTGGTTTCATAGGATACCTACCATTAATGAAACACCAGAATCAAGGTTTTAATAAGCTACATATATAGTATTCTAATTTTATTAGCAAATTAACTGATGGGGTATATTGACCAACGGTTAAGTAAAATGACCAATTTGGTGGGAGGGGAGATTAAAGACAACAAACATGCATGTAAATTTCATTAGAAAATAAACTTGTTGGGTAACTCGAAGAAATTTAAAACAGATTTGGATTTACTCTCGGGGAGGGGGGCACTCAACTTATTTTTGGGTAGGGGTGTGCCGTCCAGGGTCTTACGAGGACTGAAACCTTTCCCAACTGTCAAAGTCATTTAACCAATAGTACTTAATATTAATGCATTTCACATGTGATTCCAAATATGATGATGAAATTCAATAATTTTGACATTTTGAAACATTTTGTAAACTTTTGGAACTGTCATCTGCAGACGCTTGCCGCATGGAAAGTGTTAAGGGCCACTCATTGTTTGAAAGAACACTTTATATGTCTGCAGCCTCCCTGTCCCTATTGTGAACCCTGATTCAAAGAACCACAATCTAATTAACAAAAGTGTGAAACTTGAGCTCAATTCACAAAAGTTAGCAAACGTGTCAATAGGGTGTAATTGCTATTAAATCAACGTTGTGCTAGCGATTAAGCCTTAGATTGTTTAGAATTAACTTTAGACCATTTTTGTTGGTAATCTGAAAGGTTGGAAATTTATATCAGTTGTATAATCTTGTGGTAAATCATGTGGCGTGTAAAAACTGATACTTCATGTACTTGAATTAAAGTATTGTTCACTTCTGGGAAAGTAAAGTGCATTATAAAAATGTACCTGCCACAATTTCTCTGTTTCTGTTGATTACAGGGGCGGCGCCAGGGGATTTTGATATGGGGGGGGGGGGGGGGGGGGGGGCAAAAATAAATTTAAAATTCTCTTGATTTATTAAAGTATAAGTATAAATGGTTAACAATGTAATATTGTAATACTGTTTCGCGGGGTAATGGCGAATGGGAGCTTTTTGTAAAAGAATTGTCATCATGAAGAAGCTAGTCTCAGATTTTATGCAGCATTTTTACACTTTTGGTTCGTTATTTATTTATTTTCCGACCATGATTTTGGATCTCCTGGACCGACTTCCATGCCTCATACACTACAAATTGATTGGAACACCTCGGATGTGTTCTCCGCTGTTACCCTTTTTGAACACATAACATGTGCTCATAGACAGGATTAGAACACATATGCCTTACACATGTAGTAAGTTTTCTGAACAGTTTTAGAACAGATAGTACACTTGCAATCCATTCAACCTTTTTCTTTCCTTCTTCTTTTCTTTTTCGTTGTTAGCAAATCATAGGGGGCAATTGTTGCCCCCCCCCCCCTGTAGCGCCGCGCCTGTGTTGATACGCTAGGTAATGAGGGTTTGTCTAAAAACAGGTACATACAAAATGTCGGGTGGTCTTTTTTCATACAAAAAAATTAAGTAGGCCTATCCTTTTTTTAATTAAGGCAATCCCCCCTGTAATCGTGTACCATCAATAATTTGACATCTTGTTTAATATTTTTCTTTCATTACAGCAAAAAATACATACATTTACTGTTTTAATACTCTGCCCTTTTATCCAAATTTTCCCAACAACCAACCCAAAATCACAAAGCATATTCATTTTATTTATCCTTTCGTCATAAAACCTTTTGATCATATTTCACCTGTTTTACAATGTCTGCTGCATTGGTTACCAATTTGGTATCGTATTCATTTCAAACTCCTTCTCCTCACCTGGAAAGCCTCTATGACATGGCACCTTCTTACATCGGGGAACTTCTCGATCTTCATATTCCATCAGGTCACCTCAGATCTGTGGATAAGCAGGTTCTTTCTGTTCCTTGGACTTTCTCTTCATATGGCGACGGGCCTTCTATTCTTAAGCACACAAACTTTGGAACTCACTTCCTTCAGATCTGCGATTTTGCGAAAAAAGACTTAAGAAAATTCATCTGTGTAAGATTGCTTATGCTAATTGACTCATTGACTCTTATGTAACTGTTGTTATGATTTAATTATATGTTTATATCTGTTTTAATGTTTATATTCATAACTTGAATAATAATAGTAATGTGTACACATCCACTCTCATAATATCCATGATATTCCCAAATCAAGAAACACAAAGGTTTACTACACTGCAACACAGTAACTTTTTACCCAACATTTTACCCAACGTTGGGTAAATATTGAACAACCAGGATGTTAGGTAAAAATTGCCCAACACCTGTTGGGTAATGCTTTTCACCAACAGTTGGGTATGCATTTTAACCAACAGTTGGGTAAAAAATACCTAACCAACAAATGGGTAAATTGATTTAACCAACATAAGAGTAACCTTATTAGGGTTAAATACTCAACTACTGGGCAACTTTATATAATACACAAATGTTGGGTACTATTATTGCCCAATTGTTGGGCAAGTTTCAAAACACTTTATACATTTGTTGGGCAATTTATTATTAAATCAATTGTTGTGAATGAACACAGCTTATATCATGTAAACAGATGAATCGAAGGTAAGGCAAACAATTTACAATCAATCGCAATATGCAAACTCACAGTCACTGTGGACAACGATATGATGGAATGAACAAGACTGTCGCTAATCCTATACAAGCCTACACTCAATCCTGATCAACTGTCAGTCGGGCAGGGATTGTGGCCTCATCTAAGTAAATTGAGTGCAAGTTTATAGGCCCAGCGACATCTCACTCACTCCATCACCACCGTCCACAGTATCTACAAGTTACATATCACGACTGATTACAAATTACTTGCCCTACCTTCAAATATACTGACAATATTGTCCCCAAAGCTCCATGAACTCATGAGGGTCGCGTGATTTCGTCGTCCGCCATATTGATAGTGCCGTCGTGTGCAAACTGCAAAATCCAGGCAAAATTGTATACTTTTCGCGGGCAATTTCGATAATTGCCCAAGTAATGAGTAAATATTATGCAACTGTTGGGTATTTGATCGCGTGTTTTGATGAGGAAATGAAAGAAACCAACAATTGGGTAAATTTTACCCAACTTCTGGTTTACACATATTACCCAACACTAGTAGCTTAATATTTTACCTAACTCCAAAAGTTACTCATATGTTAGCTAAATGTTACCCAACAAATGAGGGAATATAGTTTACCCAACAAATATTTACTACATGTTATAGCAGTGTAGCAAACCAATGAACCCTCCTGATCTCTATCTATAGGAAGTGTATGGTATACCTGCATCATTAGAATAATGCTGATATAATTATATACCGCATCTCCAGAGATTGACACCAAATCAATGCTGCTTTGATTTGAATGATTCACTGGTGTGCCAATCAGGCCCGTAAGCAGGATTTTTTAGGGGGTGGGGGCATATTTTTTGTAAAAGGTACATTTGTACAAAATTGTAAAGGTTGCCCCTCAAACAAATTTAGTCATCTCACAAAATGTTGAGCCCCCCCCCCCCCCTGGTTACGGGCCTGGTGCCAATGACATATGAATGGATTGCTAACAGCTATTCAATGATTCACTGGTGTACCCATGACATGAATGGGTTGCAAACAGCTATTTACCCTTGAAGGTAGGTGTTCCGATTGCTGGCCCAATTTTTAGCTTTCTATTCTACATCCTTGAAATAGTTGTATTCCAAAGTTTGAGTTGCATAACTCCTATGGTTCTTATTTTAAGGTGACATTAAACAATTTATCCATTGAGTAGTACACAAACTGGCTGGGTGGTTAACCACCTTTGGCAGCAATTCACTTCATTTTGGCCTATAACGTCTCAATGGAACATATCTTGCCAAACAATTTACAGAAATAAATTGAGAAAAATATGGGGCTTCTTCTGATATCAAAATATGTTGATTGGCAAAAAAAACCTAAAGTGATCGGAACATCCACTTCTTTAACATGTTTAAGCCTAAATTAAAAGCTTAATCGATTCAGAAGATATATATGTTGGGCTACTTGGTCTATTCCATTTCAAATCTATACACCCCTATGGAAGACATTACCTTAATCTTCCCCACAGGGAGTGTAGATTTCAAATGGATTCACCAATGCATGGGTGAAAATCTATAGATGATGTGACCGTTGTTTACAACAGCAGTCTTTACAAATTGATTAGCGCCTGGTCTGAAGACATGCTAGAGGTACTGGTCCATGACTACTGCATACGTCCTATTGAAAAGCAAAATACTCATCACTGAGGCGATGAAAAAACAACAACCCTGTTTTACGGGTGGACGGACCTGTCAAGTAGGGTCGGTCGGGTCTTTTTTCTTTTTTTTTAAACCTAAAACGTCACCAAAATCTGCAAAAATTAGGAATATTGTTAAAAATGTGTGAACAAAAATTGTCCACAGATTTTCGGCCACATTTTTGTCGACAGATTTCCGGGGAAAAAAACGGCTGATTTTACATGATTGGAGAAGAAGAAAAAAACCAACAAAATTGGGTCGGTCAGGCCTGTAAAACAGGGTGGTTTTTTTCCGTCGCCTGAACGCCAATTTTAAAAGCACCTGCCATTATGGTGCGTACACATACTGCTGGGCAACCAGATTTGGTACCTGGTCTCTCATTGTGCTAGGGATGCAGACCATGACTACTGCACTATTCTACACCGTAAGTAATGATTAATCAAGTGTGAATTTAATTTACAAAGCACATTCCCTGTAGGTGTGCACCGGGGGGGGGGGGGGGGGGGGGGGGGGGGGGGGGGTGGGGGGGGGGGTACTCACCTAAGACGGTATACGGGGGTGTGCCGCTCTAATGGGTAGCTTTTTGGGCACAAAATCCCTAAACATGGGGTATGATTTTGTGCTGGAAATCCCTAATAATGGGGTCACTTTTTACAAATGGGTCTATTTTCGCGAAATTTGTGTCTATTTTTGCGAAAATTTGCAAAAATTAGGTATATTTTACCAATAATTTGCGAAAATTTGGTCTAAAATGAAGCAAAACCCCTAAAAATGGGTACCGATTTTTCCAAAATCACCCCTAAAAATGGGTATGGGTTTTGAATCTCCAGCGGCACACCCCCGACCAAACCAAATCCGAGTACACCCCCCCCCCCCCCGGGGTGTGCACGCATATACCGCCGGGCATTACTTCACAGGTCACATCATCTATAAGTAAAATGTTAACCAATTCAAATGATATATTTCTACAACCAATATCTAAATATTTTGAAGAACAAAAAGTGTGCTGTAAATAGGGATAGGGAAGGCTAATCATGAGTTAAAACTCTTTTTAAACCAAACCAAGTCCACCAGAGATCCGCCAACTCATGAATACAGGAAAATATGGCCCAGTATGTTGTGAATGCTTCCTCTATTTCATCCACTGACGACTATGATGATGATGATGATGTCCTTAGGTTGTCTATGATGCTAATTAGGTTAAAAAATGTTATAATGGGGAAAAATTGTTCCTAACGTCCCAATGATAATATACAGTGCTCTTTGACACCCTTTATTGTTGTCTGAGTCTGGGTGTAAATTAGTTCAAATGACATATTATATTATTAACTTCTGTAATTGACAGTATTATTAACGAGAGTATAACAAAGACCGTGTCCTCTTGTTATCTAGGTTAATAAGTCGAACTTATCAAACCTAAATATGTCAAATTGTGTTAGTAAATTATCTATGATATAGACAGATAGCCCTCTGATCAAATTTAACAAGCTCGCTACATTATGGATTAAATTTATTAGAAAAGTGACAAATGTAATAACGGAATACCCCATGAGGCAAAATAACTCTAAATAAATGAGTATGATTTGTTGATATTGTACAAATTCATTATGATATTTGTGGGATGGCTCAATTTAACACTTGCCATGCGGCTATTGGTTTTACCATGTACAAAACAGATTTTTCAGAAACCTTTCCCAACTTTCAAGGTCTATCCAAAGGATTACTGAATCAATACTAGGCATGTTTGTACTTATTTATAATGCATTTCACATGGTGATTCTTCTAAATATGGTAATGAAATTCAACAATTTTGACATTTTTGAAACATTTTGTGAAATTTTGGAATGTCATCTGCCGAGACGCCTGCCGCATAAAAAGTGTTAAGGTATATTTTTATATGCCACGCATAGCAGTGGCTCAAATGTTTTGAAAAATCTACCAAAATAAAAATAATGTGAAAAGAACAGAAAGGGTTAAAAACAAACATTGGAGGAATGTATATCCCCTTATTTCTCAGTAAAATAGGGTCCCCATTTCAACATTTTGGTATGGAATAACCCCTTTTCAAACCAATATTTGTTTTAAAGATGGGTATATTTTTAAATAGAAATTTGCCATTGTTAATGGTATTACCACATTTTAGATTCATGACTTCAGATGATATGGTAACCATGTGGGTATATGTTTTTACAAAATAAAGTTGATTCTAATTTCATTTTGCTGTGTATTGCATTTGAGACTTGAATTTCTCTCATCAACGGTCCTCCATTTTGTGAATTCCTTTCTTTACTTTGGAAGATAAAAATATCAAAATTTGATTTTTTTTTTTTTTCTTCTTCAAAATGTCACCACTTATATAGGCTATCCCATCCCCACCTCACTCTATTGGCTACAAGCCAGACTGTGAGTATACATTAGACATGAAGCCTTCCATTGACATTCAGACGCTACCCTTTATCTTCATTATTAATCATTATTATTACAATGTGCCTGGTTACTCAAAACTCTATCCATTATAGACAGACAAATTACATATTTCTGTAAGTTTCCTGACTGTATGCTCACAAAATGTTATGATTAATCACTTGAATGGAGTTGGATGGCGGCGTGGTGGCGTTAATGTCGTACTCACAGAAGAAAAAACATGATATTGAATGGTGCATTCATGATCATGATGTATCAAGTGGGAAATAGAACTATAAACAGCGTCTCTCATTGGTTTAACATGATTTTATATTACCCGACACTTTTAGAGAAGAAAAAGCCTATACAATACTGTTTTCAATTACTTAAATATTCTTATACGTTTATTTTAATAGCGCCATACCAAAAAAATATGAAAACGTGTATGTTGAATGCAAGGGTGACAGGCTTGCAGCCTGTAGTGCAAATCCTCAGACCATGTTTGTCCTGTTTTTGCTAGAATCTTGTATTTGCACCTCCTTGGTGATTACAAGGATATGGGGTAAATAAATTCTAGGACAGTTTATCTATTTGGCAACTTCAGATAAAAAATGTCATTTAAAACATACATTGGGAGTGTATGGGTCGGTCAAGTTTGGGCAAACACACCTTCTTTTTGTTGGCCTCATTGAAATTGAACATAAAACCCTCAGAGATTTTGTGAAGCTTGAGAGGGGATAAATTCCTTTTATGTTCATTATTTGTTCTCATCTTCTTTCTTCTTTTCTGCAAATAAGGTTTGCCCCACAACTGATCTGTTTCCATGTGATGGGTCACATTTTATGTTCCTCATGCCCTCCTCTCCCCCAAATTTACATCCATGGACAAATCAATATCAGGCTTCACTATAGTCATTAGTAATATTAATAATTCTATGTTTCAGTTTTAGCAGCAACTCCTACCAAATCTATAATTGGATTAAATAAATAATGAATACCTCCTTGCAATTAACCCAGATGGGTTGAACTATCAGAGCAGGGGTTCTCAAGTATTTTGCTGGAGGATCATGCAATGCTTATATTTTAAAGATGTTATCTACTGAAGATAGCAAAGTCATACAATAGTGATATAGTACTTGCTCTGTCCGGATATTTCTGATATCAGTCTAAAAAATGTCACAGTTGCTATCTACTGAAGATAGCAGAGTTACACCAATATGTCTTGTTTTGCAGTCAGTTTTGCCAGCCTTGCATATATGCCACACTGACATTCTTAACTATCTACTGAAGATAGCATAGGTATGCCATATGTCACATTGGTGTACTTTGCTATCTATTGAAGATAACAGACATGCACCAATATGGTATATACCCAGTCCTGGGATGTCAATAAGATCACCCCACATATGTCACATAGGTATACTTTGCTGTCTACTGAAGATAACAGACCTACACCAATATGGTATATACCCAGTCCTGGGATGTTATTAAGGTCACCACACATATGTCACATTGATATACTTTGCTATCTACTGAAGATAGCAGACCTACACCAATATATATTACCCAGTCCTAAGATGTCAATAAGTTCACCACACATATGTCACATTGGTATACTTTGCTATCTACTGAAGATAACAGACCTACACCAATATGGTATATACCCAGTCCTAGGATGTCAATAAGTTCACCACACATGTCACATTGAGTATATTTCGCTATCTACTGAAGTTGCTTTATACTAAAGACAGCAGAACTGCACAAGGATGCCTTGTCTTGCAACGTCACTCATGTGAGCCACACACATCACCCAAGCATATCTTGTTATCTACTAAAGATAGCATACCTATTCGCTCTTTGCAAGGATCCGTTATTTGCGAGGCGAGCCTCGAACTGGAATCAGATTGAAAGAAAGTGTTGCATCATTTCACAATGTCTCATTGCATGACTAGTCATGTGTACAGAGAGAGTCGAACTAGTTACATAACGTTATAGAATAGTCCAATTCAAGGTTCTCCTCACTAATGGCGGATCCGTGCAAAGGGCAACTACAATTGCAACATATGATAGGTTTGCAGCATATTATCACAATGGCATATTTAGGGATTAAATCGTGTTTTAGCGTTCATGTATCCCCAATCTAAAATGGGGTTCACGTCGTCCGCGTGGCAGACACACAGAACACAAGTTGTAGATTGCTGAAACATGATTTAATCCTTTCATCAACGACCAAGGATTTGAACGTCATTTCATAAAATCGACAATGCCAATAAGAACAGAATTTGATTGTACTTATTAATTTTTAACAATTTCACTCAAACTATTTTGAAAAACCTTAACACTAAAGTGATCAAATCAAAACAATAGTTAAGTTTCTTTTAGCTTCAAAAGTCGATGTAAACAGCGTGTGCACGATCATTCCAAAACAACACACACACCTGCGGTTACGCGTTCGCGTCGCGCGTAAACACATTATCTGTGTGGTTCTTAAAATTAACATTGCTTTGCTACTGTACTTAAGGTATGGGGGAGTTGTTGAATTTGCTATCTACTGAAGATAGAAGACCAATATTGCTGTTGATTATAAAATTCTGTCTGGAAAATTATCTCAAGAGAGTAAGTAGTAGACACTATTAAATGAAACCGACACATCCAAGGTTATTACAACACTAATGGACATTGTAGTAAATGAAAAGGATTTAGTAACATATTTATGTCTGTCTCAAGGTCAGATATTGTGGGCAGTTTCTGAAGTCAGTCTCAGAGACATTAACTGTTGCCTGAAAAATAAAATGAAAACATTTCAATTCAAATATAGGTAGCACATTTCAGCCATGTTCTTATATTCAATTATATTCAATTATATTCAGTGATGTCCAACACCAAATAACAGTATTAGCTGGATATTATTTGATTGCTTTTAAATTAATTGCTTACAAATCACAAACTATACCAATCTATGTTATGTTTGGCCTGAAATGTCATTGAAAATGGGAAACCATTGAAATATGACTAACCATTTCTCAAATAAATCAGCCTTAAAATGGGAAACCATTGAAATATGACAAAATATCCTGAAATTGCTTAAATTCAGCCTTAGATTGACTCTATGTCCATTCCGGTCCATTCAAGCCTCGCATGAAATCTTTTTAAAAATTGTTATTTAAATTGTGAGATAGGCTTTTACGACGGTATTCATAATATAAGTTAAAAGTTTAACGGGTTCGCCGTCGGACAAGACATATTAAAACTTGAAAATAGACAGATTAAAACTTGAAAAATAGACAGATTAAAACTTGAAAAATAGACAGATTAAAACTTGAAAAATAGACAGATTAAAACTTGAAAAATAGACAGATTAAAACTTGAAAAATAGACAGATTAAAACTTGAAAAATAGACAGATTAAAACTTGAAAAATAGACAGATTAAAACTTGAAAAATAGACAGATTAAAACTTGAAAAATAGACAGATTAAAACTTGAAAAATAGACAGATTAAAACTTGTCCGACGGCGAACCCGTTAAACTTTTAACTTATAAAATTGTTATTGTATAAAATGGGCTTGAAGTTCGCTGTAGGTATTGCGCAATAATAAAAAAATCTGAGATATTGCAGAGAAAAATGAAATTTGGAAAAAAATGATTAGTTTCAACGGATAAGGTAGTAGGAACCCTGAAGTGTAATAATGTATGGGAAATAAAAGGGTTGAATGATTGCACTAGATAGGAATTTGGTTCAAGCAATTCATGTGGTGAGTGGTGCTGATAAATTTATGTAATCTAACAAATCGTGAAATTTTAAGTAAAATACAGCAAATTAAGGTAAATGGGTTTAGATGGTAGTTTTTTATGTGCCCAAGTATTACGTAGGTGCAAAAAAACCTGATTCCCATGAAAATTGAGGGCGCACTCCCATACATATCTCTCAGTGCCCTTTAACATTGTTATTGTTTTGGAGAAACAGCTCAACATTGGGCTTTATATACTCACAAGTATGATACATTACATAATAATCTTTTTAATTTTTTTTTAAAAAAACTCAGTTTATTACATAAATGAGAACACTTCTACATGAAACGTGTGCCTTTAAATCATATACACAAAAAAGATGGCAAATTTCATAAACCACTCATTTTGACTTTTCGTTAAAAACCTTGACTAAGCTATAACATTCATTCTCCTCAAATTCTGGATGTCTGGTAGACGTAGAATATTATTAGATTACGGATTTTTTTAGCGCTCTTTCTTGTCAGGTATATCATGCATTATTATATTTTATTGTTTTTATTATGTCTGGAGTCTATAGCCTTAGGCTAGATTATTATCAAATAAATGGGCCAGATAAAAAATAAACTTGTTTCTCTGACAAGCATTTTCATACATTCCATAGATTATTTTAAAGATGTTGATTTGTTGTGGCACATAGAAAATCATGAATTTTGTGTAACTTTTAAGTACATTTAAATGTTTCAACACGGCTATTTGTATTGCCATATACAAAACAGATTTGTCAAAAACCTTTCCCAAATTTCAAAGTATATTTCAAGGATTACTGAACCAATACTAGGCATGTTTGTACTTACTTCAATGCATTTATCATGGTGATTCCAAATATAGTGATGAAATTAAATAATTTTGACATTTTTGAAACATTTTGTGAAATTTTGGAACTGTTGTCTGCACATGGCGGGTGTTAAAAGAAAGAGAGGAACAAAGTGTTTGCTGAATTTATTTCTTTTCAAGCCATTTCATAATGATATTGATACTGATAATAATCTATTGGGTCAATGGCAACACCACTCCCATATTGCTCAACCCATTTTACAATGTTCTCGGCATATGAGGAGTAAAGACTCATAATAGGAAGATATTGAGTTATATTTTTTTGTCATTCCCAGATAGTAAGGGGCAAGATTTTATGGCTTTGTAACCGGTGTATAACGTTGTAGTATTCTTTTTAGGTATTCTATTTAGTCAAAACGTGTGTGCGAATATGCAAAATACAGCACTTTCAGTACTGTTTTTGTCAAATAATTTGAATACAATTTATCGTACATGAATAAAGAGGAGATAAATGGATTCCTTGTTTGATTTCCATTAATTTGAACCCCATGTTGACATACATTGAGGTTGGAATTTGACCCCAGTGTAAGCACGGCTGTTTGACTGTCCGATTTATAATTAAAATTATGGAATAACAAAAGATAACACAGTGGCCCAGTTATGGTTTGACCTGATTTAGGTAGCGCTAATGAATACGAGTATACGGTGAAAATTTCACGAAAATTGTTCGAGCCATTTTTAAATTATCTGCATTTTCTACTTTACACACATTTTACATGTAACTCTATGGGAAATGTGGCCGATGAGGGCGCTATTATAGTAAATAATAATATGCAAAGCACTATTTCTCAGAAATGGACCAACAAAATGTTCTGGAAAATGTCTACAAAAGATGACCAGTATATTCAGGTACTTGAATAAGTTAAAACCAGAACCGGGCCAGCAAGTTACGGTATTCTCAGAATAAAACGGACAAATTATGTGGGATCAAACAGCCGTGTAAGGGGGGTCTGTGTGAAATTTATGGGGTATCCAGGAAAATGATAAAACTACTTATTATGAACTACTAACCAAAAATAGTATGAAGTGTTTTTTAAAAAGTCTCCGGTGCTCCCGGGTTATTTTTTATAAATTATTTCAACACATATCAGATATGTGTTCAGAGTATAAAATTATTTCAGTCAAGTCTATAATATGACGGGAAATCTCGCGCCAAGTTTATGGTGCATAAAGTGCATAAGAGATGTCATAACAATATATCCATTAATTGCAGATGACAGATGATGAAGATATAAGTTAGAAATAAAATTTGTATTAATGTAATAAGTAAAATTTGACAAATTAAATGTAAAAGCTTCTGTCAAGCATAGAATGGAACAAGGCATCAAAATAAAATGAAAAGGGATGACATATTTATACATTTTGCAGTTGTATTTTTTTAAGTTTGAGATGTCCAGATTTATTCTTTTAAGGACAAAGATGGTCAAATTTAATTGTCACTCGCATGCTAATTTAAGACATGTCAGAGATTTTGTATCAGAGAATTTGTATCAGTAAAAACTCCCTTGTAGATTACTAAGTCATAGTTTGAATCTAAATTTATAAAATCTACTTGTTTAGGCATAAATTTGAACCCCGATTTGAACTCATCAATGCAAATTGTGCCAAACCTTGCAAAAAATGTGAGACACTATTTAGCATTCATAACTATGTTTTGCAATAACTCTTTTTATAATATCTTTATATTTAAATGTACCTATGCTTTCCAACTTTCCATTGCAATTTAATTTAACAGTAAAATAACACTGAAGAGATATCATATACTGTAAGCAGGGTTGTGTGACAGGTTTGACTTAAGAATTAACTTGACATTTTACCTACTAAATTGCTCTATGACTTGGTCCCATCGAAAAATTTACTTTGAGTGACTTGACTTGTGCTTTGAGGTGGAGAGTTTTTATGCGACTTGTGACTCGAGGGTGAGTGATTTGATAGCAAAGCTGCGTATAAGCATTTAATTTAAATTGTAGTATAGATGATAGGTTTAACAGTCATATTTTCATATTGAAATAAGGTGCACCAAAAAACAAAACAAAAGTAGAAATTTGGTAAGAAAAGTAAAAATTGTGAACACTGTTTGAATTGTTTGGATGTCACACAACCCTGCTTATATGATATCTCTTCAGTGTTAATTTACTTTTAAATTAAATTGCAATGGAAAGTTGGAAAGCATAGGTACATTCAAATATAAAGATATTATAAAAAGAGTTATTGCAAAATATAGTTATGAATGCTAAATAGTGTCTCACATTTTTTGCAAGGTTTGGCACAATTTGCATTGATGAGCCCACCCTACATGTAGTTAGTTCAGACTGTTTACTCAGAAAGGTGTGGGCACTCATCTTTTTCAGGTTGGGTCTATGCGATCTATGCGGCTATGTGTTTAACCATATACAAAACAGATTTTTCAGAAACGTTTCCCAACTTTCAAAGTTTATCTCAAGGATTACTGAACCAATACCAGACATGTTTGTACTTATTTTAATGGTGATTCCAAATATGTTGATGAAATTCAATAATGATATCATTTTTGAAACATTTTGTGAAATGTTGGCACTGTCGTCTGCAGACAACTGCCGCATGGAGAGTGTTAAATTGGGAGCCTATTTTGTCCTTTGTCTAAAAGCTAGGGTGCCAAACAAAATTGCTTTTTATGGATGGCTCTTTAGAACTGAACTTATATCAAGGTCGGTGATTAAAATTGTAGCTTGAATTTACATCTAAAAAAAAACCAATTTTGTTATTTTCAAATTTGGAGATATGTGATGGGTTTTATTTAAGCACTGATGTTAAATGAAATTAAGGGTGATACTGACAAAGGATATTAATAAAGTTGATCTTGAGGGGTGGGTGACTCATACCTATATTACATTTGATTGTTGGTGATGTCCCCAACCTTACCCAGATCTCCTGATATACCAAATGAATGTGAAGGTTATCATTATCTATCATATTGTACACAGTGTGTGGCCAATTTAGTGTGTAACATTAGATCATTTGACACATAGGCCTATTAGTCTGGTGACTTGCCTGGTGAGGTGAATATCCTTCATCTCATACATGAGGACATTGACTTCACTATCATGTCATTTTTCATTCCTCCACCAATAGATATTACTTGTATATCATAAACATAACCATCACAGTGTCCATTTCATACAATAATTTCCTGTACACTAACGCGCTGCACGCGATGGAATAGTCTATCTCCTCGGTATCATTTTTTGTTTGTAAGTATGTTGCCAAAATGATATGGAAGCTTTGTAAAAGTGCCAAATGATGAACCACAGGCTTGTCTGTGCTCCAGGGGGGGGGGGGGTACTCAGATTTGGTTTGGTCGGGGGTGTGCCGCTGGAGATTCAAACCCATACCCATTTTTAGGGGTGATTTTGGAAAAATCGGTACCCATTTTTAGGGGTTTTGCTTCATTTTAGACCAAATTTTCCCAAATTATCGGGAAAATAGACCTAATTTTTGCAAATTTTCGCGAAAATAGACACAAATTTCGCGAAAATAGACCATTTGTAAAAAGTGACCCCATTATTAGGGATTTCCATCACAAAATCATACCCCATGTTTAGGGATTTTGTGCCCAAAAAACTACCCATTAGAGCGGCACACCCCCGTATACCGTCTTGGATGAACAAGCATTTCATAACTATTTGGAGATTTATGGGACATTTATGGATGTGAGAATACTTTTGTAATTTGTATGCAATTTTGTTCAGATTTGAAATTTCGCTATAGTTTTGGAAAACTTGCATCGAGCCTTCAAACAGTTGACGTCACTAGTACGGGATCCTAGGGTTCTGAGCCATAAAGTGAAATTATTGCCATTCAAAACCAATGGGTTGCTAAGAAGTTTATAAGGAATAGAAGCATGAATGAATATGACATTTATTATTCACTATGATGATAAAATGTCAGAAAATCATCTATTATGCTAAAATGAGTGGCTACATACATGTACTTTTGACAAAGGGCATTCCACAAACTTTTGATAGACCTATTGTAATCTTAAGAACACACACATACGTGTTACAAGTCACATACATACATGTTACATGTTATACATCACATACATGTTACGTGTTACACATCACATACATGTTACATGTTATACATCACATACATGTTACATGTTACACATCACATACATGTTACATGTTATACATCACATACATGTTACATGTTATACATCACATACATGTTACATGTTACACATCACATACATGTTACATGTTATACATCACATACATGTTACATGTTATACATCACATACATGTTACATGTTATACATCACATACATGTTACATGTTACACATCACATACATGTTACATGTTATACATCACATACATGTTACATGTTACACATCACATACATGTTACATGTTATACATCACATACATGTTACGTGTTATACATCACATACATGTTACGTGTTACATGTCACGTACATGTTATGTGTTGTCACATACATATAATACGTGTTTATACATGTGTTATTTTTTACCAGGTTTTGTAGTATAGTTTTGATAAATATCAGTTCCTAACCTACAGTTTGTCTAGTCGTTGAAAAAAACACACCTTGGTCCTGTTATATTTGAACCAGAATCTGCATAACAAATCTGTATTAAAATATAAATATTTAGAATCAGGCTATAAAGATTGTGCTTGTATGAGAAAAAACAAAAGTAAATTTACCGTCAAATTACTTATTAGTGAAATAAATGCTATGAATATAGCCTTATTTCTGAGAGGCTTGGGAACAAAGGCAACGCAATTCCTGGTCAAATGATCTGTCTGAGTAGCAATCACAATTTGCAGAGAATTGATCTAACCATCTATACAATGTTTCTGTTTTTGCACCTACGTAATACTCAGGTATATACTACTATATAAGAAAGTAGAAACAAAAATCAATTTACAGTCAAATTACTTATAGATTAGTGAAATAAATGCTATAAATATAGCCTTATTTTTGAGAGGCTTGAGAACAAAGGCGCTGCAATTCCTGGTAAAATTACATTATCTGTCTGAGTAGCAATCACAATTTGCAGAGAATTGATCTAGCCATCTATACAATGTCTCTCCAAGAAACGGCAATTAACAATTTTTAGCAGATAATTTAAAGGGGCATTATTAAAGAGATTGCTGAGAAAAATGAAATTTGGAAAAAATGAATTGTTTCAATAGATAAGGTACATAAGAACCCTGAAGTGTAATGATTTATGGGAAAATGGTTGCATGATGGCTCTAGATAAAATTTGGTTGAAACAATTTATGTGGTGAATGATGCTGATAATTTTGATGTGATCTATATGCATTGAAATTGCCCAATCGTGACATTTTACATGATAGACGGCGAATTAAGGTAACTGGTTTACGATGGTAGTTATATCCTATAACATAGGTTAAATAAACACTGATTTCCAGATAAATTGAGGGCACACTCCCATATGTATCTCTCAATGCCCCTTTAAGTTTGTGCTTTATTACAATCACTATAATGAATCACCACTCACCAGCCTCCAGAGGATGAACTAGTATAATATAAGCGTAAGCAAATCCGAGGATTTATAACATTATACTTTTTGTCTACTTTTCCTGAAAACACCACATACACAATTCTAGGAACAGAAACAATTGAGAGCGTCGTGCCAGAGGGGGTGGGCCTCTATTGTACTTTCTTTATTTAGAGATATGGTATCTTAAAGGTGTAACACCTGGGAAAAAAACATCCAGGACAAATTATAAAATATTATGATATCATTAGTCTCCCATTCCCGCCATCACCTCTGCATGGAACCTTTAGTAGGTGTAGGATAACCTAGCGTTTGTTAACCTCCTATAGAAGTCAAACCATGAGAATCAGTGTGTTAGATCTCTATTTATACCACAACACTTCAGGCAAGATGGAAGACAGGGTGTGGAATTGATCAAATCGAGTATGTAAAACAACTTTTTTGCTAGGAGATCCAATTTGCCAAATGAAATTGCCGCCAAGTATATTATTCATGATGGTTATATAATATATAGGAAGATGATACAAATTAGTGAAATTAAATTGCTGCTAAAAGTTGACTAAATGCTAATTCGCTAAATTAAGTTGCCGTGAAATTAAGTTGTTTTACAGGACCTGTCTATTGTTTCAAAGCAGCTATGAGGATTAACCCATCATGCAATGCAGTATTGGGTTCAAGGGATAATCTTTCCCTGTGTAACCAACTGAGCAAGTTTGAAGATGTGAAGATATATGGTAAACATTGCGAGTTGTATACTCATCTCTTGTTTCAAAGTAGCAACTGGACCACCTCCCATCATGCAATGCATCATTGGTTTAAAGGATCTATGGACACTCAAGACACTTAGGATATAGCCCTATATGATATCCATTATGTTTAAGATCTATAATAGTTCCTAATTTCATTGGCAAAGGATCAGTGGCGTAACCAGCGGGGGCTTGAGCCCCCCACCCCAACTTGGAACCCTTGCCCCCCACCCCCCGCTTTCCCCCCAAATGAAATCAATCGGTGTGGGTGTGGAATGGAGCCCCCCATTTCAAGTCACTGCCCTTCTTGCCCCCCCCCCCCCCCCTAAATGAAAAAGTATAGTTACACAACTGCAAAGGATCCTGTGAAAAGTGCCCTAACAGCTATAGCCATCTTTATATGTTGAGTCTTTTCTCTTGTTCTTATGTCACTTTCATTGGCATTTTTAACCCCTGCTCATTTGTGTTTCTTGTAATCTAATATGAACAAGAGATAGTTTCATGTTGGACTAAATTAAGTGTACTTTTAATTCACATTCGAGTAATCTATGATTATTGTATCGTAAAAAAAATTTAAAATAAGGAAAAAATCACTTAAAACATTTTCGCCACGCGGCATGATGTTGTATAAGCAACACATCTTGAAAACTCATTATCTCCTGAACAATGGTATGTTCTATTTTTAAACAAAAAATCTGAATTTTTGTGTTTGTCAATTAGAAAGACCTTCACAATCGATGCCGCGCCAGCCAACTAGGAAGGGGCTATATCTTGCTAGGCGTCCCATACGGAATACACCGTGTACTACGACATGTGCGACAACACATTTTAATTGATATGAGCATGTGCACATCAGTTACGGGACGTCTAGCAAGACATTGCCTAGGAAGGGAGGGATTTGGCGGTGTTTTGACGCATCCTGATGAACGTTGCTTAAGGTATAGGTAATGTCGACGGTGTGCGGTGGAAATCTGATGTGGCGTGTTATAGGGGGGGATGGTCGGAGGCGGGGGGGGGGGGGGGGTGGGGGTGGGGGTGGGGGCACTGGCGGTGAACGGATGCGCATCTCTGGCCGTAGAGGAAATAATGTTTACTAGGTACCAGGTATGGGTAATAACTTGGCGGCGGACATTACATACGCACATCAGACTTAGAGGCAATGTTAGCGGGAGGAAGGGGGGGGGGGGTGTAGGGCGATCGTCACCGGTGCCTGCCGGACCGATGCAAGCGTCGGCTTAGAGGCAATTTCATTTTAAGTTAGGCCTATTGTTAAGCGAGGGGAGGGTTGTGAATCAGAACTTGAATTTTTTAAAAAAATCACACGGTTTTTGTGCAAGTTGATCATACCACAACACTGACAGAACACCCCCTACGAAAATAAACGAAAATTCAAAATTTTATTTTCAAAATGTCTTTTTTTTTTTCAATTTATTTCACTTTAAATTGGTCTACTCTCTTAACCAAGCCAACTTTTTTTTTTATGCGTTCCGTTGTTATCAGACCAATTTCTTCGGAACGGGACTTAAAAAAAAATATTAAAAAAAAATTTAAAAAAGTTTCGCGTAGACTTACACTTTTGTATTAGGCCCATATTCAACATGACGCGTCTTCATCAGTGAATGTAGATGCCCGTGCTGACCAGCAAAATCAATGTAAAATCAGAGCATTGAATTACACAAAACATTTAACGTAATCAGCGCCCGCCCGCGACTTAACTGCGATGAGCTTGTAATTAAAAATAATGGTGAAACACCAGTAGGCCTACTCGCTATTAAATTCTGCCTGCAACTGAATATCACACCTACCCCCACCCCAACACCACCCCACCCAACCCACCCACCCACCCAACCACCCAACCACCCACCCACCCACCCACCCAACCACCCCCACCCCACCACCACCACCAGACCCCCACCCAACTCGACATTTAACTCAATCAACGCCCGCGAATAATGGTCAAATATCAGTAGTCCTACTCGCTATTAAATTCTGCTTGCCACTGACTATCCCCGGGGACTATCCCACCGACCCCTCCCCCTCCCCCAAACATCAACCAACCCAACCACTACCGAACCCCCACCCCAACCACCATCCAACCCCTCCCACCAAACCAACCCGACATGTCTTTACAGTCTCTCTGTGCCAATTACGATTGCTTGCACTAGAGTTTTCGTCTTTTTTGAACTGTTTTACAATTAGAAGTAATCCAAAATGACATAGTGGAAACAAAGTTGGACTCTGTCGAGTCCAGGATCAAAATATTCACTGATTATGCATGTTTTTAGTTGCAGTGAACCAATTGATAGGCCCATCAAAGCTCTTGGGAGAGAGTTACCAGTTTGATTTCTAATTTACCTTGTTAATGTATGTGGGGTATTGTTCAAATTTGCTCTCAAGCTTTGCATTCCGACAGATACAGATAAACAAAAAAATGCCCAGTGAGTATTTATTTTCAGCAGTGAATGAGTAAGGTTGTTTGTGCTAGCTACTACCACCATGTCTTTCACTGTCTGTTTCCCTCAAGCCATCTGGGCTATTCCATTTGAAATCTATACACCCCTTTGGAAGACATGACCTTAATCTTCCCCACAGGGAGTGTGAATTTCAAATGGGATTACATACATAGGTGACTCCATTTGAAATCCACAATCCCTATGTGGACGATTAAAGGGGCAAGAGATGTGGGGAGGCAGCGCCCTCAATTACAAAAATATATGATAAAAACTGGGATTTGTATATTTTTACAATTGTATTACATATGAACTTACACCTATAAAGATTAAGAAAAATCAGCCCTCTTTGTACAACAAAACGACGATTCAAAAATGCTTGTAGAGCCGCAACCAGCATTTTACATGGTTAAGGGTGGTATTCCAACATATTTAAAATATTGTTTTAATCAAGTTTTGCTGGGTGTTTTTTTAGTAGAAACAACAATAATGGCAATTTTTAATGTTCATCTTGAATTCTGAAGTAAATTAATTAAAATTAAAAAAATTCAACATGACATTGTGTTCCTTTAAGGTCATGTCTTCCATAGGGGTGAATATATTTAAAATACTGTAAAACCATCTAATTTTGCGAGGAATTTCATTTCGCGAATTTCACGAGGATGTGGATTTGCAAAATTTTTGGCCGCTAAAATAGCAGTATTTTTAAATTTGCAAACTACAGTATTCACAAAACTATAGTGTTTTACAGTAGAATAGCCAATTGCTGCAACCGTTCATGTTCAGCTATGTCCCACTCTAACTCAGAACAACAAATGTGAACAAATTTGAACAATTTCTATGCGGCAAACGTCTGCAGATGACAATTCAAAATTACACAAAATGTTTCAAAAACATTAACATTATTGAATTTCATTACCATATTTGCAATCACCATAAGAAATGCATTACATTACGTTCCAGAGGCCTGTATAGTTTGAGCTCAAGTTTGAGATATAACTGAGACAGGGGCTGACAGGTTAAACTGGCCTTCACGCTAGTATTTGTGTGTGAACACGGTGTGAATGGTGTGAAGGGGACCAACTGTCTAGACACCCAGCGATGTGCCTTATTGGCAAATGTGTTGATCTTTATTAGCCCCATTGTGCTACATTTTAAACAAAAAACTGCTATATATCGTAACTTCTCTTGAAATTTGAACTTTAAATTTGACAAAATCTGAAATCGCAATAGTTGTTAAACAAATTGAAGTTTAAACATTGAATTTCTTAACACAACAACTTTGAAAAGTTGCGTGTTGGGCTCTTAGTTCCACCCAAGAATGGTTCAATCCAACACCATTGGCTGCAAGGCCAAGGCAATCCATCTACTATCTCGCCACATGGCTTGGCACACGTGGTGACTTTTAGCCACATTGGGCTAGTTTTAAAACTAAAATCTGCTCCAGGGATAATATCTTGTGATTTTTTTCCTCAAAATTTGAACTTTTTATTTTACCAAATCTGAAATAGCACTAATTTTTGTAACAAATTGAAGTTAAAGTGCGAATTTCTCAACACAACAACTTTCAAAAGTAAGACTTTGGGCTTCTAGTTCCACCCAAAAAAATATCCAGTTTAATTGAATCTAACTAAAGCTGCGTGTGGTTAAACTTTTAACATTTTCTGTCAGAATACTTTTAGCTAATTTCGTTAATATCCATTGGATTTCACTCGTTCGACCAGCAAACATTATGAATATAAGTCATACGAAAATCAGCAAAAACTGTAATAATTACATTTCTAATGACCCCACTTGTACCAAGTCCTTCCCACCATGGGCCAAACCAGGATACCACCTCTGGTGCCACAGGGCCTTGGGCAGTGCTTGGCCAGCGATCCTAGTAGCAGCACTAGGAAATACACAGGTGTGAGGCAATAAATCAAATAATTGGCCAAAGAAAGTCAAGATATATTACCACGGGTAGTGCCTGGTATCAAGAATTAGGCTAGAAATATACAGGCAATGGAACCATAATGAAAATAAGTGCAAACATGCCTCGTATTGGTTTAGTAATTCTTGAGAAAGATTTGGGAAAGGTTTCTGAAAAATCTGTTTTGTAAGGTAAAAGTCTAATAGCCGCCGTGTGGATATAGTGTTAACATACAAGATTGTTTTGAAAATGATCAACAGATCCATCACAATGCATTATGGTATAGCCTTATGTGTGTGCTGCTAGCCGATGTCATGTTCTTGTACGTCTATTATGTCTTGGTCTATGCATACACCATATGTCCTCAGTAACATAAACCCGCTATATGCGTCACTAGACAATCCAACTTACTATTTATATGTACCTTCTCCTTTACACTTTGATATACCAGGAAACCATATGCGACCTAATAGACGATAGGATTCTTACCCTCCTCCACCACAGACATACACCCTTTAACATTTTCCACGCGGCTATTGGTTTCCCATACAAAACAGATTTTTCAGAAACCTTTCCCAACTTTCAAAGTCTATCTCAAGGATTCCTGAAACAATACTAGGCATGTTTGCGCTTATTTCAATGCATTTCTCATTGTGATTCCAATTATGGTAATGAAATTCAATAATTTTGACATTTTTGAAACATTTTGTGCAAATTTGGAATGTCGTCTGCAGACACCTGCCGTGTGGAAAGTGTTAAAGGTGTGTGACCCGACCAAATTCTCTTTTCACTATCAAAATTAAGATTTTGGTATGAGAAGAAGAAAAAAATCTATATTTTTCTCATCACCCCTGCCCAAGTTTAGAGTTGTTTCGTTGAGATGCTACAGCCAAAAGTTGTGAATAACCTCAAACAGTGATAAACCACCAACAATGAGTTTACTTTTCTATATAGGCCTATACATGTGGGAACATTCCGAGTACAATTTTGCTTCTAATCATAAGAACCACTGGGTAATTACATTCACATTTTGGGATACAAGTGAATTTATGATGTGCCTTTCATATAGAATAGTAAACATTAAGTGAAACATAACATAACGTAAGATAACAATCAATATTTATAAAGCGCTATTCCTTCTATAGATCATAGCACATGCAACACAGAACTCAAATTAGCATGTAAAAGGTGAGTTTTAAGATTACAACAAACCTGAGAGATGTTGCCAGTTTCTCTTTAGTACAAGGAAGATTGTTCCATGACTGTGGACCAGCTATACTACACGATTTCTGACCCAAGACTTTGTTTGTTCTAGAAAAAATTGAGGCAGGTTATGTCATGAGCAGAGCGAAGAGTTCTTTGAGGGACATATGGCGACAATAGATTTGATAAATTAGAAGGTGCAGTATTGTTCAAGCATTTGAAAAATAAAATGGATGAGTTTTTCCAAAATTGGCCACAACCAGGTCACCCATCTTGACAATCTGACATTTTGCAAATTTATAGCAATCAAAATTTTGCAAATATAAAGCTATAAAAAGGGATAATCGGCATACATACAAACACTTGGGTAGCACATACACCTGCACATTGCCACGATTCAAGTACAATACATCTTCCTCTGTTATCAAGTGGCTTCAGTTCGTATCCACTCCAAACAAAAATCTGAATGCCTTATTTTCAACCAAAAATAGTTTAAGTTACAAAATTTGTTAAGAAAAGTCCAATCTTTGCAAATAAAATCAGACATCTCCTATGTAAAGAGCCTCTTGACCCAGCTTTATACATGTACACAATATAAGTTGAATCATCCAATATGCTTATACTAAATTTCTTATCTGATGATACATTTTTATCTGAACACCAAAGGATGGAGAGTTTGTGTTAAAACAATAAGGAGGGGAAGGCCTAACTATGCCGGTAAAACTGACTCTAAGAATTCAATCCATTAAAACTTTGTGGTGTTTGGATAAGTTATGGAGAAGAAATGCAGACATAAGCTTATGGGTGTTTGAGCAAGTTGGTAAAAATGTTTTAAATGTGACAGGTTTTTTAAAACAAATATTTAAAAATATTTGTTTTTTGAGAAAATATGTTCAATATGCCAAAGGTTTTAAAAAAAGTAATAAATAATAATACAAAACAATTACCGTCTGAATATCATATTTACTTCCTGGACAGTATTTCCACACACTCCTTGACAACCATACATAGTTAATGAGTGCATTATAACATCTTTTGTTGTATATAAAGCCATTTTTACAATTGCAATTTTGTATTCATAAAACGATATTAAGGCCAAAGCCAATTATTTAACATGCCATTGAAAATTAGGGTAGGACGGGTGGGATTTTTTTATATAAATCATTTGGAATTGTATATATTAAAGGTAGATGTTCCGATTTTCAACTTGAAGTTTTCTATTCTACATGAAAGGTCATCCTTAAAAAAGTCGTGTTCCAAAGTTTGAGTTGTATAGCTCTAATGGTTCTTATTTTAGACGCACAAGATGCTGTGAACTGTACCCATTGAGTAGTACACAAACTATATCGGTGGTTACCACCATTCGCGGTAATTCGACGTTATTTCATCGATTTCTCCGTAATTATACCGATTTAGGCCGTCAAATTTCAGTATGATGATGAGAAAAATACGAGCTTTCATATGATATGAAAATCTCCGTATGTTTGAAATAATTCTGAGTTACGAAAATGTGATCGGGTCATCTACCTTTAATATAAATTACTAAATTTGATCTCACAGAGTCAAATAAATCATGAGGCTGTTTGCGATCATTAGATTTGTTGTGTACTGTATTTCTTTTTGATGAGGAGCACTAAAGATTGTTTTCTTATTTTTTATTTTTTTTTCGGTTCTTTTTGCAATTTTTGTTTTCTGCAAAAAAATGTTGGGTCTGGGGGTAAATTACGGTCGGGCCGGTTACGCCAATACGCCAATTTTTGTTGTTGGCCTAATTTAAAAGTTACAAAGCAATCCGATATAATAACGTCATACTACAAGCAAGAGAGAGAGAGAGAGAGAGGACATTCACATCCTTATGTTATGGTTTAATGACTTTGATGTCTAGACTAGAGTGATACCAGACAAAAGACTAGAGCGGAGTTGATTGAGGCAAATTATTACCAACGTACGCCAAGTAATAAGCCAACTAGACAGTAAACCAGACACGTTATTAGTTTAATAGCGCGCTGACTGCCTGCCTGCATAAATCCAGCTATTATAATGTTGCTATTTACGGCGGCGTGCATGTTGCTATCTACTGTAGACAGCAATGTACCTAGTCATATAGAAAGCTCTCACTTTACACACTTAAAAATATGTAGTTGAGAGTAACTCCTTTTCAGGGTCAACTATACACCAGCTAAAAAAGGGGTTACATTTTGACTCGTTTTTAGTCATTTTACGTTATTCATGTCACACTTTCTTGGTTATTTGACATAAAACCTTTTTCAGTTGGTGTATATGTTGACCCTGAAAAAGGGGATATTTTTAACACCATATTCTAAGTGTGTAAGGTTCAAAATACTATGTGGTCTGTACTTAGTTATCTACTGTAGACAGTAATACACATATGTTTTACTTCATCCCAAAGCTGTTGTAGATAACTAAGTACAGACCACATAGTAGTATTGCTATCTACAGTAGATAGCAATATGGCTTTGTTCAGATTTTGCTATCTACAGTAGATAGTAATATATCTCTGTTCAAATATTGTAATCAATTGTAGGTAGCAATATGACTATAGTCAAATGTTGCCATACTGGAGATAGATGGACACATTTAATTATATCATTGGTTGACAAATATCTGGGTATCAACTATGGTGCTAAAAAGCTACATATAAATCAATAGCTAGGACTATTGTAAAGAAATAGGACAATATGAGCGTGTTTCTGCTGGGACACTGCAAAAAGTTAGCGTTAATAAACGCTAAGTTTCAATCGGTCAGTTTTTAATCCCCCCCTGTTTCTGCTCGCGAAAAGTTACCGGTAAGTTTATCGATCCTAGTCGATGGGGCACAACATTTGACCTTATGTAAAACCAAACAATGCAACAGCACCTGAAAAAGATTGCTTCACAATAATGTATAACCCAGCGTGACACGGTTCACGGCGCAAACCGCTAAGAATCACCTTTCTGTTTCTGCTGGGTTTATTGCAGATTATTGCAGATTATTGCTGGTTCCAAACCTGCTTTGTGAAGGTTTTTGGGATTACCAAAAATACCGATTATTGCCCGGTTCTGCCTGTTTCTACTGGGCAAACTTACCGTTTATTACCGGTAACTTGCTCAGCAGAAACACGCTCTAAGATCACAATCATTCAATGGTAAAATATGAAAATACAGATGTGCTATTGAAAGTAAGACGATGAAAAAACAAAACCTGTTCTACAGGCCCATCTGACCCATCATTTTGCTTCCTTTTTTTTTACACTATTTTTTATTTATTTTTTATTTTTAATATTTGTAAAAATGTTTGAAACATTTTGAATAGAAATTAATAAATTGAACATTGTTGAAATGTTTGTAACATTTAAAAATTGTTGAATTTTAACCAAATGTTCACAAACATTTTGAGGAAAGAAAAGAAAAGAAAGAAAAAACCCTAACTGACAGACCCTTTCTGAGAGGCCCATAGTACAGGGTTTTTTTCTTTGTCGTCTTATAGGGGGAAATTCATTTACATACTATTAACACTTTCCACACGGCAGGCGTCTGCAGACAACATTCCAAAATTTCACAAAATGTTTTATAAATGTCAAAATTATTTAATTGCATCACCATATTTGGAATGACCATGAGAAATGCATTACAATAAGTACAAACATGCCTAATATTGTTTCAGTAATCCTTGTGATAGACCTTGACATTTGAGAAAGGTTTCTGAAAAATATGTTTTGTATAATGGTAATACAAATAGCCGCGTGGAAAGTGTTAAGGTATGGTAAAATGGCTTAAGATGGTACAAGCAATAAAGGAAAGAGAGGAAGGAAATTAATCATCTGTAATGCTATCTACACTGAGCCAAAAAAGAAACTTATAACATTTTAACAGATCACCAAATAAAATTATGTGCATGAAAATGTATCAAATTTGGATACAATATTGCTGCAATGTATTGCTTCAAATGGCAGTCAATAACCAATTGTTTGCTTCAATGACACGAGAGAAATCTGCATCTGTCAGTGCCATTGCAGTAATATTGTATTCAAATTTGGTACATTTTCATGCACAGAATTTTATTTGGTGATCTGTTAAAATTGTATAAGTTTCTTTTTTGGCTCAGTGTATATTACACACATAGACATCAATAGGTTGATGTTGCTAGCAATCTAAATCACAGAGGCAACAGTATGTCAAATCTTATCTTCCCATTCTGCTTTTGCAGACAACAGCAATTTCATTATTGGAAAAAAACCTGTTTTGCCTCATGTTCAAATTCATAACATGCGTAAAAAAACAGATTTCAATAACGAAAATAGTTAATGTTTCATCAATATGGTCCTTTTTTACATTTCTATTACGTCATCAAATCATCAGACTTACTCGCCATCAACTGCTTAACTTTTCCAATTTTTCTTCTCGATTCATTAATTCTTTGTCTTCGTTTCATATTGAATAAACAGTTATCCAGAGTTGAATCATCCGCCCCCGTGCGAGACACAAAACATCCCGCCGGCATATTTTTTCTTCTTCTTAATTTTCATGGGACTTTTTTCATCATCATCAAGGGATTTTGTCGCGTAAGTCAGGTCGTTGATCCTGCGAGACTCTTTGGAGTTTGAGATAACAATCAACTTCATCCGCCAATAATGTCTCGCAAATCCTGAGGATACGCTTTCATGTTCACACTATTAGAAGCCATTAGCCATGCCTGGATGTATTTAGGTAAGTTAATACATTATCAATCCAATATTAAATTGCTGCCCGGTGTGTGTATATCAAGTAACTTACCAGCCGATTGGTCAGTAAGCTGGTTACATCATATGTGTCACCAATCAGAGATGTTGTTAGAATAATCACATTCCTAATACAGATTGGAGTGTAAAATTGTAAGAAGCTGTATTGTAATTGGTTATTCAAATGACCATATCTCATCATTAACCAATCACAAACACTATTAGATATGTAGGTAGTGTTCAGATGGTTATAATATTCATATTTTACAAAAGGCAGCTACCGTAGATATGGTCTATTTAACATCTCAGATGGCTCCTCGGCATGATGAAGAAGTGCAGAATCTAGACAACAATCGTCTGTAGACGACAGACAGACATCTAGGAAAAAAATTGAAATTTTCAAGCTTCATTAATTTTTGGACATTTTTCTCAAGGTTGCACAAAAAAATAAAACACACATGCTCAATAGGTCTAATAAAGAGATACAACATCATGAAAATTTGACAGAGCACAAAAAATAAGCGCATTAAAATGATATCTTTTGTAGTGGTTACCGATCTGACCGGTCATGTCTACACCCTGTAGTAAGCTTATAGCTTCTCCCCCGCCCGCCCTTTAAGCCTTTAGCTTAAAAGATGATAAAAACACTCAAATATTAAAGGGGCAAATAACTGTTGATTTAAAAAAGGCATTGTAGTTTGAAATGGTCTAAATTGGTCTTTGATTGTCATTTTTATTTCACCCTTTAATCTGAAATAGTACTAATTAAAACTAACTTTTCCCAATTTTCAAAGTCTATCTCAAGGATTACTGAACCAATACTAGGCATGGTTGTACTTATTTCAATGCATGTCTCATGGTGAATCCAAATATGGTAATAACATTCAATAATTTTGACATATTTGAATCATTTTGTAACATTTTGTGATGTCGTCTGCAGATGCCTGCCGATGGAAAGTGTTAACACACCCAACTCCAAATTCCACTCCAATCAGATGCACCTTTATCAAAATACAATATTGTCTACAATGAACACCGCTTCAAAATAAGCATAATTTCCAACCTAAAAACCAAAAAATAGTTCACAAAAGCTTCAGTATATTTTGTCCGCAAGTGTTATGTGATGGTCTATGATGACATGCCAAGAAATATCTGTGTACAACCTTTTTTAAAAAGCCATAGACCAGGTTGAAAATTATTATAACACTTATTTTTGTCTGTTCCTAGCAAGAGACTTTATCTATTATTTATCTTATAATATTACAATACATTGACATGATTATAATTACAAGTAAAGAGTAAAAAGAAATACAGGATACTTGACATTGAATTGTTATATGAAAATTACAATATTGGTATAAAATAATCTTTTGTTAGAACTAACAATAGCCTTTCCAAAACGCCTGTGTTCCAGTAGCAGTGGCGTAGCTCAGGGGGGGGGGGGGGTTCAGGGGGGGCAGATGCCCCCCCTGAAAAAAAAAAATTGTGCCCCCGCCCCCCTTTGTGCCCCCGCCCCTCTCTTTGGATATAGTGCTTATATGTGGGGTAACCATTTAAAAATGACCATTTTGGTGTTGTTTTTTAACAATTAATGAACATTTTTGTTGAAAAACTGCTTATAACCCTTAGGATTGGGTAATAATTTTTTTGACCGTGCGACATTTTTTGACATCACCCCCCCCCCCCCCCCCCCCCCCCCACTTACGTGAAATCCACGAGTTGACCGCCTTGGAAAATTTTGGGGGCAACCTTTTATGCAAATTTTAGAAATCTTGCCCCCCCTGAAAAAAAACCTAGCTACGCCACTGTCCAGTAGCGTATCTCCCGGGGGGTCAGGGGGTAGAATATCCCCCCTCCCCTGACAGCACCTGAACGCGATGGCCAGCTCAAACTACCGGGCTAAAAAGCGAAGTGAACAAAGGGAAGGAGACAAAGGGAGAAGAGGAGGAAATGTGTCGTAACCTCTTACAGTCACAGTGGGTGGGGAGGGCCCCAATATTCTAGTTGTATCTGTGGAGATTAGCACTTTTGGCAAGCACCCCCCTTTCTCAATTTCTGACTGGTGGCAATTCTCAAAGTTGACAGCCTGGTAAAGTCTAAAGTCCACCAGTAAAAATACCCTTTGCCCTCTCTTACAAGTGACACCAGATACGCCACTGCTGTGGTCATATATTATTCATATGAGAATTGATATAGTTTTTAAATATAGTTGATACAGTATATACGTACATACAATCGTTGCAACAGGTGGAATATTATATGTGATCTAACTTGTCTTGTGCATCAGCCAAAAAGGAAATATACATAATGGAAGTAAACTTGTTATAACAAATCCTGTTGGGTTGTAAATCTTAAATAATATCCCTGTTGTGCATCATCTAAATTATAATTATTAATTATATACAAAGGAAAAATGAGTTCTCTTTGAGCTCATTCTTGGGTCTAGCTCTATAGAGACATTGCGGTCTACAGTAGATAGCAATAATTTGTTGATTTTGTAGACTGCAGTATTAGTGTGGTTCTTGACTGTAATTTCATTTGTTTGTCTGGCTCTTGCTGTCTACAGTAGATAGCAATAATTCTGTGATGCTGTAGACTGCAGTGTTAATGTGGTTCTCGACTGTGATTTCATTTGTTTGTCTGGCTCTATAGATATTGCTGTCTACAGTAGATAGCAATAATTCTGTGATTCTGTAGACTGCAGTATTAATGTGGTTCTCGACAGTGATTTCATTTGTTTGTCTGGCTCTATAGATATTGCTGTCTACAGTAGATAGCAATAATTCTGTGATTCTGTAGACTGCAGTATTAATGTGGTTCTCGACAGTGATTTCATTTGTTTGTCTGGCTCTATAGATATTGCTGTCTACAGTAGATAGCAATAATTCTGTGATTCTGTAGACTGCAGTATTAATGTGGTTCTCGACTGTGATTTCATTTGTTTATCTGGCTCTATAGATATTGCTGTCTACAGTAGATAGCAATAATTTGTTGATTCTGTAGACTGCAGTATAAATGTGGTTCTCGACTGTGATTTCATTTGTTTGTCTGGCTCTATAGATATTGCTGTCTACAGTAGATAGCAATAATTCTGTGATTCTGTAGACTGCAGTATTAGTGTGGTTCTTGACTGTGATTTCATTTGTATGTCTGGCTCTATAGATATTGCTGTCTACAGTAGATAGCAATAATTGGTTGATTCTGTAGACTGCATTATTAATGTGGTTCTTGACTGTGATTTCATTTGTTTGTCTGGCTCTATAGATATTGCTGTCTGCAGTAGATAGCAATAATTCTGTGATTCTGTAGACTGCAGTATTAGTGTGGTTCTCGACTGTGATTTCATTTGTTTATCTGGCTCTATAGATATTGCTGTCTACAGTAGATAGCAATAATTTGTCGATTCTGTAGACTGCAGTATTAATGTGGTTCTCAACTGTGATTTCATTTGTTTGTCTAGCTCTATAGATATTGCTGTCTACAGTAGATAGCAATAATTTGTTGAATCTGTAGACTGCAGTATTAATGTGGTTATAAACTGTGATTTTATTTGTTTGTCTGGCTCTATAGATATTGCTGTCTCCAGTATATAGCTATAATTCTGTGATTCTGTAGACTGCAGTATTAGTGTGGTTCTCGACTGTGATTTCATTTTGTAAGTCTAGCTCAATAGATATGGCTGTCTACAGTAGATAGCAATAATTCTGTGATTCTGTAGACTGCAGTATTAATGTGGTTCTTGACCGTGATTTCATTCGCATGTCTGGCTCTATAGATATTTCTATCTACAGTAGATAGCAATAATTCTGTGATTCTGTAGATTGCAGTATTAATGTGGTTCTTGACTGTGATTTCATTCGCATGTCTGGCTCTATAGATATTTCTGTCTACAGTAGATACACTGCAAAAACTCCGGTGTTAAACTGCAACACTGAGCCGGTGTTACGCTCCTGGTGTTAATGTTGGTGTTAGGTCAACACCATAGGAATAACTGATGTAACACTTCTCATGGTGTTAAATTTCTTGTGTTAAACTCGGTGTAAGAATAACTCCCATGGGTGTCACTATTCCACACATGCGCACGGGGGTGGGTTATATTGATTTTTTAACACTTTGGATTGTATATTTATACATTTGATCTAGTGATTCGATCTGCAACATGCACCATTCCATAATTAAATGGCAAGTAAGAACATTAATTCACAAAAACTTTCAAGTTTTAATAAATTTGAACAGTGAAATATGTTATTTGCAAGTATTTTATTGTTAAAGTACTTCAACTTATCTAACATTAATATTTTAACACCAGAAGGTGTAAAGTTTTTAATGTTTTAACACCAGAAGGTGTAAAATTGTTACTGGTGTTGTCATATTGTAACACCCATTGGTGTTATATTTAACACCAACGTTGTAACACTAGTGATGGTGTCATTTTAACACCAGGTGGTGTGGTCCTATAGTGAATCCGCACAGTTTTTGCAGTGTAGCAATAATTCTGTGATTCTGTAGATTGCAGTATTATTGTGGTTCTTGACTGTGATTTCATTCGCATGTCTGGCTCTATAGATATTTCTGTCTACAGTAGATAGCAATAATTCTGTGATTCTGTAGATTGCAGTATTAATGTGGTTCTTGACTGTGATTTCATTGGGCTCTATAGATATTTCTGTCGTTTTGTTTTTAAATCCTGTATCAAGTATCAATATGAACACTCACAATACAAATGCAAAAGACAAATATCTCAATGTTAAAAAAAAAGGTGGTGTTTCAAAACAAGTTTTCTTCCATTATTATGATATTTATTTTTTCACCAATGAAAAAAGGTGATTTTAGAGTTAGAAGCATCAGCTTGTATTTAATCAGGTAACTAACTGGAAGCCAGTGCAGGTCAAATAAAACAGGTGAGATGTGATCAGTTGGCTTAATAACATGTGGAAGGGGAGGGAAGAGAACTTATTTTGAGGGATCTACCAACAATGGGGGGAATTTATTGAGGGAAATGGCCAAGAAATTAAACACGATTCCACAGCTGCGACTGCACATCAACAAAACAGGACACACCACAATAGTTACACATTGAAGCCATATCATCTGTTGGCCTAAGATCATGGCTATTTCATCAGCGTAGTTAGATAGTTATGATATACTGACATTTTAGTGCCAGACATACAGAACACAGCTAAGCCAGATATCTAGAATAGACTGAATAGCCAGATGTGTTAATCGCTTTTGCATAGACATGAAATGTACTTTAACAGTATGTGTTATGGGTGGATTAGAAATTTATTTTGAAGAATCTACTTAAGAATATGGAAAAAGTCCCAGATAAAATCACTCAATACTGGAACTTAAAGGTTGCCAGTATTGCTCAATACTGGTACAATTTTACTTTTCCAGTATAGGTTGATACTGGAACACCACATTGCGTCCCAGTATCGAGCGATACTGGAACATTTTTATGTTCCAGTATCAGGCGATACTAGTTCACGTGCTACCAGTAGTGATTTGTCCCAGTATTGGACGATACTGGTACATAATTGTGTTTCAGTATCGCCCAATACTAGGACATTTTATATGTGCCAGTATCTGATGATACTGAAACACTGAATTTGTACCAGTATCGAAGGATACTGGTTGTTCCAGTATCGGGCGATACTAGTACAGTCCAGAATCTGGGACCTAAAGTACAGAATTCAATGCAGATAAATTTGTTGAAATAAAGCTGTCAAGATATTCACCATTATTATTATTGCTATAATAACATTAAAATAGGATACACAACTAAAATCCAGCTACACAGTAAAAGCATGCCATCAATAGACTTGAGCCAGTTTACGGCTGCTCTGTCAGTAAAGGTAGATATTTATGGTATAATGACAGTTTAGTGCTAGACATACAGAACACAGTTAAGCCAGATATCTAGAATAGACTTAATAGCCAGATGTGTTAATTGCTATAGCATAAACATAAAATGTACTTTAACAGTAAGTGTCATGGGTGGGTTGGAAATTTATTTTGAAGAATCTACTAAAGAATGTAATGCAATTAAATTTGTTAAAATAAAAGGTGCCAAGATATTCACCATTATTCAGATAATTCTACAATTGCTATAATACCAATATATAATAGGGTACACAAATAAGATCCAGCTACATTAAAGACACACCAACATTACACTTGAGCCAGATCACGGTGCAGCTCCGTCAGTGAAGGTAGATATTTATGGTATAATGACAGTTTAGTGCTAGAGATACAGAACACAGTTAAGCCAGATATCTGGACTAGACTAAATAGCCATATGTGTTAATTGCTATAGCATAGAAGTACAATGTACATGTACTTTAAAGCATCTGTGGTGTGTATTATGATATCACTGTGGACACAATTTAGATATGAAATTGCTGTCTACAGTAGATAGCAATAGTCCTTTTAATTCTGCGGACTCCAGTGTTAACACTTTCCATGTGGCTATTGGTTTTCCCCTTTACAAAACAGATTATTCAGAAACCTTTCTCAACTTTCAAGGTCTATCTCAAGGATTACTGAACCAATATTAAGCATGTATGTTCTTATGTTAAGGCATTTGTCATTGTGACTCCAAATATGGTAATGAACTTCAATAATTGTGAAATGTTTGAAACATTTTGTGAAATTTTGGAATGTCGTCTGCTGCCGCCTGCCGCGTGGAAAGTGTTAAAATGGTCATTCTGTTTGATTGGGTCACATTAGAATCATTGCATAGTATTCTTGCTCTTCAAAGGGTTCATTGGTTTGTTTATTGTGTGTGCTGTAGGTAGAGGAACTCGTTCAAAATAATATTACAGTATATAAAAGCCAAAGTTATAAGTGCATGGATATATATTCACCACTAAGGTTCTACCGCTACTTCATAAGACAAAAGGGGACATACATTGTTATCTTCATACTCTCTAAATGTAAAAGAGTGGTTTTCCACTCTTTCAAGGAGTTAAACGCAGGACAACACGTTTTTGAAAGGGGATTTTATATGACAATGTTCCACTCTATTGAGAGTGAAAAATTAACTTTCACACTCATTTTAGAGTGGAAATTTTCCACTCTAAAACGGGTTGTCCTGCGTTCCACTCCCTTCACTCCTTTTCGAGTGAATTTCCACTCTTTCCACTCGTTTTACATTTATAGTCATCATCATAATCATCATCATCGTCATCCATCATAGGTCGTCCGTGGACAGCATGGAGAAAGCATTGGTAACATACTACATGTAGGCCCACAATTTCTTATCTAACATGAGTCAAATTCACCACTATTCAGGTTATTCTCGAGCTGCTGCATAACAACAAAAGAGAACATATCATCATCATTATAGGTCATCTTCATCTTCATCGTTATCGTCATCTTCCTCTTCATCATCTTCATTGTCATCCCGGTCGTCCGTCCCCGGTCGTCATCATAGGTCGTCCGTGGACAGCATGGAGGAAGCATCGTCAACATACTATAGTCTATTTGTCCATCACGAGACAGTGACGTAACTGTGTCATTCACTAATTGCAGTCCATAAACGCGCGCGCCTCCTCGAAGCACTGGCGTATATACTCACACGTAAAAAGGCGGAATGTTGCGCCTGTGTAGTTACGTCACTGTCTCGTGATGGACATATAGACTATAGGCCCACAGTTTCCCATCACACACACATGAGTCTAATTCATCATTATTCAGGTTATTCAACAGATGCTGCTGTACATCAACAAAACAGGACACACAACTGGCATTCAGTCATACCTTGAAGACACATCATCATAGAGCCAAAGCCAGATCAAGGCTACCTCACCAGTGAAGGTAGATATTTATTGTATACTGACAGTTTAGTGCTAGACATACGGGACAGAGTTAAGCCTGATATCTAGAATAGACTTAATGGCCAGATGTGTTGACAACATGTAAAGCGTAGCCAAGCAATGTACTTTAACACTTTTCACACAGCAGGCGTCTCAGTTCCAAAATGTCACAACATGTTTTACAAACGTCAAAATCATTGAATTTCATTATCATATTTGGAATCACCATGAGAAATGCATTAAAATAAGTACAAACATGCCTAGTATTGGTTAAGTAATCTTTGTGATAGGCTTTGAAAGTTTGGAAAGGTTTCGGACAAATTTGTATATGGTAAAACTAATAGCTGTGTGGAAAGTGTTTATGGTCATAACGTACCGTACAATCTTCATTGTGTTTGATTGGGTCACATTATATTAAATCAATGAATACTATTCTTGCTCTTCAATGGGTTATTGACATGCCTAGTATTGGTTCAGTAATCCTTGAGACAGATTTTGAAAGTTGAAAAAGGTTTCTGAAAAATCTGTTTTGTATATGGGAAAACTATAGATGTACTGACGCATGTATAGTCCCAACCTTTTTTTACCCCAAAATATACGTAAATTAGGGGGTGGGACTTAAATAGAGTATGGAACTATACACGCATCAGTACGGTAATAGCCGCATGGATAGTGTTAAGCATGTGTTGCTGTAAATGATATATTTATGGTAATATTTTCAGTTGGCAATTTATGCTGTCTACAGTAGATAGCAATAATGTGTTGATTGCACAGACTGCAGTGTTTATCTGTGTGATCATAACATCCTTATTCTGTGTGACTATGTCACAGTGGTACCATTACATCAGTAGACCTAAGCCAAATTGAAGTTTATACTTCATCAGTGAAGTTAGATATTTATGGTGTATTCACATTTTAGTGTCAGAAATACAGAATAATAAACCCAAAAGAAAATAAGACACACAGCTGCTATTGTACAACACATTGAAGACACATCATCAGTAAGCAGTAAGCCGAAGCCATGTTAACACTTTCCACGCTGCTATTAGTGTTACCATTATACAAAACAATATTCCCAACTTTCAATGTCTATCTCAAGGATTACTGAACCAATACAAGGCATGTTTGTACTTATTTGAATGCATTTCTCAAGGTGATTCCAAATATGGTAATGAAATTCAATAATTTTGATATTTATGAATTATTTGTAAATTTTGGAACTGTTGTCTGCAGTCGCCTGCAACGTGGAAAGTGTTAAGGTTATCCCATCAGTGTAGTGAGATATTTATGGTATACTGGCAGTTAAGGGGCAGACATACAGAACACAGTTAAGCCATAATAGACTAAATAGTCAGATGTGCTAGAGTATTTGACTGTAGGAATAATTTGTAAGATAAAAGATTGACCATGCCAAAGCACTGACCACAGTCATAGTGAGCCACAAATGTTAAAGCTCTTATTTCTTTGTATCCCTATTTGCCTCTAAGCTAATACCATACATTTCTTATAAATAACTCACTGAAAATATTAGTTAGTTAAAAAGGGTCTTATAATAAATAAAATATAAGTCATTACTACTAATGGATGATAAATCCTTCACAAAATGCTGAAAATTAAAATTGCAATGCATAATGCTAAAAAATGAATGTATCGGTCTCCTGTGACTAAACGAATGACAAATTAACATGACTAATACAATTTTGTGTGCATGAAATATAAAATGATAGTTAGGCAATTGTCATAAATGACAACAAGGTATAGCTTTTATAATGCAGTTTTGAAAGAGCCTAAATAGTTCAGGCTGAACTAAAAATCATTTGAAAATTCTATTTGAAAATATAAATTTCTGTGTTGAATTCACGGAGAAGTTGGAGTAAAGGGACAGGATTGTTTCTGCCTGCCCCAGCCCCCCCCCCCCCCCCACCCCCAGTCAATAGCAAATATGAGTGCATGGTTTTTTTTAAATGCAGCAATATATGTTTTTGAGCGCATCAGGAGGAGGGGGACAAATTATGAACAAATCGCCACGAAACCCCCAGGATTCAACCCCCGAACACTCTGATCATCACCGCCGCATCCCTAACCACTGAGCTAAGCTGCCAACGCTGTCCCGGGCAGCGATTTCATACCCCCATATCAGCCCGGACATTGAAGTCATCGAATCAATGCTGCAGTATGCATGTGGACATTGTTTTTGGCCATAGTGAATTGTAGTGTCTAGAAAGGTTAGGGTTAACGCGAGGTTTTTACAGTAATACTCAAACTTGCTTGTTGAAACCTTATCTCAAACCAATGTAGGTCTGTGCTAGCTGTGTACTGTCAGTAATAAAACTAGTGATGTCAGGGTTTTTAAATACAATGATATACTCAAAGATGAGTGTTGGAAAAAAAGTTGTAAATAAAATGAGTTATATATTTATTGTCCTTTGTACAAAATAACAATAAAAGAGGATTGAAGGACATTTTTATCATAAATAATGCACTAATTGCACCTGAAGTGAAGTTACTTATTTTTATTTTCCATTATGTCGTTCTGAAGTAGATAACCACAAGATGTTTGAAGAATACAAATCATTGTAATTTTTCCCTCTCAAAGCAATTACAAAATCTTCGACATTCAAAATGCAAAAGTGAGCATGAAGATTTTAGAAATCTTTGCAAAAGATAAGGAAGAAACATGAATTTAATCAAATAATGAGATGATCACGCATGAAACTGATGGGTTTTCTCTGCTCACGCGGGAATCAGTATGCTAAAAAGTTGAAACATTAATTCTTTGATGTGATTGCAACACATGCTTGAGACAAGATATTAGTTTTGATAGAGAAACATTAAACCATGAGATACATGCTACTGCACATTAATGTCTGTGTATATCTACACATGGATTACCATCAGGTGTGTGTGAAAACAATCTACATAAGACTCTTTAGTCCGTGACTATCTCACGCATCTGCTTCAACTTGAATGACTGAGTGATGCCATCATCCTTGTCTTGAAAAAAAACCCCACCTAAAATGTTTGTTAATTTTTATTTTAACACAAAAAACATTCCTAGAGAAGTGTCTTTAGGTGATTTGGGTGCAATTTCAGCATTTTTAACAAAAATTGATTTTGCTACTTTGTCCACAAATTTTTGAGCCAGTAAAGTGTCATTTTGTTGTCAATTTTGTTTTAAAAATCAGCATTTTTAGTAAAATTGGATACCTAAAATGGATTCTCTAACTCATTTCCTTTCCAAAAATGTGTACTTTTAATTTTTATATACATCACATTGATAGCACAAAAAATACAGCTTGATAAATGTCAAATTTTTTGGGTTAACACCCATGGGCAGTAGTACCTGTGCCATGGAGATGTATGTGATACTGTAAAAGCTGAAATTTTCGTGGAGGTTTTATTTTCACGTTTTTCACACAAATATTTTTCCGCAAAAATGATAACACGCAAAAAAATTGTTTTCAACATTCATGCAGTGCATCTAGAAAGTCGCCAGCGAAAAAAAATAAATCACAAAATGTCTATAATAAAATGCGCAAAAATATCTTTACACAAAAATATTGGCTTTTTACAGTAAATGCCTCTCACATTCCCAATCATAATCTTTTTTCCCTATTGCCCAAATTAACAGCTCCCCCCTCATTCCTCCCAAATGAAAATGTTTTACTTTTAATATCAAAATTAAGTTCTAGAGTCTATCTGATTTGCCGAGTTTCAGACCAATTTGAGCTAATTTTAAGCTTTGTGACAATAAAGGGAAGATTTTGTTGGCAATTTTATAATGCACATCTTCCCCTCCCCCCTCACCAAATGAGTTCTCTTTCCCAGTTGCTGGCCAAACCCCCAAATCAAGATTGATGCTGATTGGTGCTGTCACAATCCATGGATGTCAGGTGTGGATTGTACAGGGTGTATCAGAAAGAACTGTACCGTGTTTCTAAAATACATAAAAAATACAAAATGATTATTGTTTTAAATTTAAACACCTGCAATATAAAGGTGAACATGTTTCCTATATGGGCGGTTTTAAAAAAAATGGCTGAGAAATGGGAGATTGTGTTCCCAAAATTCCAAAATTTCAAATTGGATATATTAATGATTTCTATATCTTATTGTAATCCCAATATATTAAAGTATGTAAAACAAATCAAGAAACACACAAAATAGTCCTCATATTTTTTTTTAACACTATTTATTGTAGAACGTTTCTTTTTTGGGGTAAAATCTCAAAACATTCATTTGTTAAATATTAACACAATTATGTTTAAATCAACAAGTTTAAGGTACAGCTCATCTCTGGAGGATTGGTAACATTAGAAAATGCAATTTGTTTAGGCCTAAATCAATCAAATTTTTAAAAAAAAGAGATTTTCCACATAAAACCCTTATTTTCCCCTCAATATAGGGATTTTTTTAATTTTTTAAACAAATTATTAATTTAGGTTTGATTTTAATAGTTTTAAACATCAGAAAATGGTAATATTAAAGTATATGAAATGTTTCAAGTTCACACTACAATCTACGCCAAAGCAGTGGGCCATTCAAAAGGCATTTCTACATACTTTTGTATTGTGTTACACTCCTGACATTGTAATAATGGTCGATAATAGAAGTTTTGTTGATAGAAACACTACCTTTAAGTACAAAGTATAGTATCTCAACTTTGGAAGATTGGTAAGCATAAAAAATACAATTTTATTATGCCTTTAACCACTAAATTGAAGGAAAAAATCAGATTTTCCACACAAAACCCCTATTTTTACACAATAAAGGCCTGTTTTTGTTTTGTTTTAACTAATTATTAGTTATTAGGTTTAATTTTAATAGTTTTAAACATCAGAATATGGCAATATCATAGTATATGGAATGTTTCAAGTTCATACTACAATCTACGGCAAAGCAGTGGGCCATTCAAAATGCATATAATACATTTCTACATTGTGTTACACTCCTGACATGTCTAATAATGGTGGATAAAATAGGTTTGGTGGATAAAAAACACAACCTTTAAGTATAAAGTACAGTTCCTCTCAACTTGGAAGATTAGTAAGCATAGAAAATACAATTTCATTATGCCTTTAACAACTAAATTGGGAAGAAAATCAGATTTTCCACATAAAATACCTATTTTTACTCAATAAAGGCCTGTTTTTGTTTTGTTTTAACTAATTATTAGTTAATAGGTTTGATTTTAATAGTTTTAAACATCAGAATATGGCCATATCAAAGGTATACATGGACAGTTTCAAGTTTATATTACAGTTTATGGCACGGCAGTGGGCCATCCAAAATGTATTTACATTTCTACATATTTGTTACACTCCTGACTGACCCCTATTTACTATCTGTAGTAGACATATTCAATGTAACACCATTTTATTTGTTACTATTTATTAATTTACACCATGTACTACTATAATAAACTGATATAACTAAATTAAATATATATGGAAGTTTGCAAAATTTAGATGGCATGTCAATGTTACACTCCTGACATTTTGGAGTTCTCCCAGTAAACCTTTGACCACAAATGCTATGATGTGATTACCAATGCCACTTGACCATCTATGGCAAGCCAAGTGTATACATATACAAAATATGGAATGACAAATGCATAACCTTTCATCATTTTTATTATCAAGCTGGATTAATTTCAATATTTGAGTTTGACTCCTTTCTTCATTTTGACATACTGTAGTGTAACAATCAATAATTTATTGGACTTATGCAAGTTCAATTTCACAGTGACTCATTCTGATTAAGGTGGACCCTTCAATATTTCAAAATGTATATCTCTGAAATGAATATCAAAGATGGTTTTCTTGTACTAGCTTAATAAAAATGCATGTTCAATTTTTATGTAAAAAAAAAGTGTTACACTCCTGACCGTTTTAGCATCAAAAACGGGCAGAAGTTTTTTTTGCAACAAGCAAGGGCCATCATATTCTGGCACAAAGAAATTACTATCTTAGCACATATTTTGGAATAATTGGCTATTCTATAAAAGTTCTTTATATGATCAAAAACGGGCAAAATGTTGAATATGCCATTTTCAGCCATTTTTTTTAAAACCGCCCATATGTTAATTTCATTGAGATATCTCTTTTTATTCTCGTGTGGCAAGACATAATTGAAAATCGATGAAAAACTAGTTTCAATTTCAATAAATCCTCTCTCCCAATATTTCAAACAATGTAGCCCACACCACATAAGCAATATTCAAAAGTCCCGACAAAGAAAATAAAGTTAAAACTACTCGAGCAGAACAAATCCCGGTTTATTTGCAGATTAAAAATCTCAATTTATCTTCAAATTTCACCCACATAATAAATAGTTAAACAATTGATGTGAAAAGATGAGATATGGCGACCAAAAATAAACCGTCCTATGGACGGATGAATATCTCAGGTAGGGTATTGATTTCAAAGAATTGTTAAATTGATCATTTCGACCAAAATTGAAATCTATCATCTTTACCAGAAAGTCTGTATTTTCCATCAGAAATGTCCGATTTTCAAAATTTAAAATTCTTATGAAAGCTGGTCGTTTGCGCAAGATAAATATGAAAACGGTTTGAACAATATCAATCGAATTCATACCGTAATAAATCATATTGCCTCGGTACAGTTCTTTCTGATACACCTTGTATTCTGTATGGATTGTACATTATTCTGTGCAAGCCTGGAAATAACTACCGCCCGCCTGACCATAGTGGGTAACTTTGCATCTATGGGGAAAGATACAAAAGTAACCGCCCAAAGGTAGAAATGTTCAAACTCACAGTGCAAGTGTGTTACACTGGCTGGTGGAATTTCTGTTGGGCAGGTATTTTTTTGTGAGTTACCTGCCCCACTGGCTATAGTATAAAAAACCTGAAAGTTCCAGCCCTGATTCTGTGCTAATAACTCATTCATCAACCGTGCCTGTCGACCTTTGGCAGAGCCATTTCTAGTTCAAATCAATTAAAAGCAACATACATGCATTATTATACTTACTTTACCTGAACAAGAATCTGCTTCAACACCAGGTTTGTTGTTTTCTGCAACAACATCATCACCATCACCATCCATTCTGGTCTCATCTATCTATTTACTTCACAACTATGGATGTCATGTGTTCCCTCGAAGAAAAAGGACACCAAATAATATCTGAACTGTTTTGTATGCAGAACCTTTAAGTTTCTATAAAAAAACATATATACAACAACATTTCTGAAAATGATATGGCTTCATTAACAGTAATAATAGTGTGTTTACCAAGATTTATTGCTATCTACTGTTAGACAGCCAACAGATATTTGTCATTAAAAAGAACCTATAAATTGTTTAGTATAACAATTCATTATTTATAACCGTTGTCACTGAGTGTTCTACAAACAAGATAACTAGAATTATATTGTCTTAGAATGTAGCTTGTAGTATGTCCTGTCGCAAAGCGTTCGTCCACCTCTTTACTAATCCTCTTGATGTCTTCTAGGTCTGTCACCTTTCACAGTGCCTGGTAAAGTGTGGAAACACAGGATTGCGGTTCTGAAAAAATATTGATGCATGGCAGAAAATAATTGGGTTGACATTTAAAGTAAAGAAAGATAAGAGTTTCACACATTGTTCTCCATAAAGCCATTATGTTTTATAATGCTCATAGTGCAAGAAAAAGACAATTTAAAGGTTCGTTAAAAGACATAAGTTGTTTCTACGGCCTGACAATGGGCCTATTTTTATGGCTATTTGGAGCATATTTTAGAGTCTGTAAGATGGGTGTGCTGCTGTGGTCAACTATAGACATCCCATGTCTTAATCATAATATGTTTGTTTCTTTGCCTTTACAAGTAGGGAACATGGGCCCTGGGGTAGCTATCCCAATCTCTTAATACCAAAGTCAACGGGCTGATTGAACCCAAAGCGCATGTATTCACTTAATTTAGCTGATTGAAAAATATTAATCTTTTAGTGGTTGATGATAGGAATCTTTCACATTAGATTAAAAAATAGATTTTTGAAATAAATCTTTTACTTTTGTTGTAGATTAATCTCATTATCCAATCAAGTATATTATTACATTGCCATACTTTGCTTATAGTTGGAATGGGATTTCAGTCTTTTTGGTGAAATTTCTATTTTGTTAGATCGAAAAGGATTAGTCCTACCATGCAGCTGGCCAAAATTCAAAACAATGAATGTCAATTATTTTAACTTAACACTTTCCATGCGGCTATTAGTTTTACCATATTCAATACATATTTTTCAGAAACCTTTCCCAACTTTCAGAGTCTATCTCATAAGGATTGCAGAACCAATACTAGGCATGTTTGTACTTATTTCAATGCATTTCTGTTTCCAACTAATCATCACGATTCTTTCATCAAAACCTTGTATGTTTTTCCGGCTCTTCAGCACGTATAAGTAAAACTGCCAATGGTTATGCATAGGAAGAGTTGCTTTATACATGTTCCGGGACAAGAGAACTTACAAGGTTTTGATAGATGTGATTCAAGTACTCATTCTTTCAGTTTCATTTTTTTTAAATGTTTAGAACAGACCCGCGCCTAAAGGTCATACATAGGAAGTATTACTTTATACATACTGAAGGGCTGGATGGAAATACAAGGTTTTGAAAGAATAGCGACGAAATATGGTAATGAAATTCAATAATTGTGACATTTCTGATAAACATTTTGTGTTAAGTTTTGGAATGTCGTCTGCAGACGCCTGCCGCATGGAAAGTGTTAATATTGAATTAGTAAGGATTTGTGTTTTCACCTTTAATAGATTAAACGATGACGCTTTCTAATTTATCAAAAGTTTGAAAATCAATCTTAACAACTGAATATTCAGTCAAAAAGATTCGTCCATGCAGTTGCCACAATATTGAAATTTTATTTTGTTATCAAGTACTCATTCTTTCAGTTTCAGAGATAATCAATGTTGTTTTTGAACCTGTAACATAAACATGAACTTATTTATTTATTGAAATAGTAAGTTAGACCATTTGGAACGGTAGTCGCTACTCCGAGTTTCACATCTGTGCAATCATCAGATCATCCAGGGGCGTAGCGTGGTAGTTCTGAATGGGGGGGGCACCAACATGACAATTTTTGGTGTCCAAAAAATATAATTTTGCTGGTACCATCCACGCGGTGCACAGCACCGCCCTCCGAGCTATGCTCGGACAGGGGGGTGTCTGAGGGTGGATGTGCCCCCCTCAGAAGTAGAAAAAAATTCAATTTTCGAACTCATTTGGTGCGATCTGGTGTATACTTTTTACCAAAATGTTATCGAAAAGCCACCTCTTCATTTCCAATAAATATTTTGTATTTTTATCAACGCACGAACGATTTGAGCATATTATCACGGCTATATTTTTGATTTAAGTATAGATGGTTTAAAAGCTCGAACAGGGGGTGTTTGAGGGGGGATGTGCCCCCTCAGAAATAGAAGGGAAAAAAATCAATTTTCGAACTCATTTGGTGCGATCTGGTACATACTTTTGATCATTATTTTATTGAAAAACCACCACTTCGAGACCCAATATATTGTTGAAACCCAAGTGTAGAAAAACGCAACAATTTTCAGTTTCTAAACTAAAATGTCTAGAAAACTTGCCTGAAGCCACCTTTTTAAGCTTAAATATATTGTAACATTGAAACAAAAAAAATTGCATTTTGAACACTAAAAAGGTTCAGCAAGACGTTGTTATAACGCCCTCCACATAATATTTAGAATATTGTGGTTCGAGACCCATTTTAATACTTGAAACCTGGCATTTTTAACACTAAAAATGTCCAGTAATATTTAGAATATTTACAATGATTCCAGACCCATTATGATAATGTTGAAACCATTTGAAAAAGTGTGCGCGAGGCGAGCAAAAAAAGAAAATCAGTTTTGAACTAAAATGGTCCAGAAAAAAACGTTCCGGAAGCCACCTTGAATATTAAATGAAACATTGAAACTCATATATACGCGCGAAGCACGCAAAAATTGGCATTTTTAACACTAAATAGGTCCAGTATAATGCTTTAACGACCCCCACATTAAAATTAGGGGAACGTGAACCCGTACCCCCCCCCCCTTTGCACCGCACTATGCCCCTACTCTTCCTACTCCTTCCCTACCTCCTTCTCTTCCTCTTCCTCCTTGTTTACTCTTTCGTCAATGGGGGTGGGGGAGGGGGTGGGTGGGCATGGCCTGCTGGGCCATCCCCTGGATATGCCACTGGCTCTCTCCGCCTCTCCCTTTTCTCTCTTTCTCCCTTTCACTTTTTGTCACATTAATTACGTTGTTCAATTAAACATTATAATTTAATTTATACTTCTCAAATGATTTTTCTTTGAAATATGGCACTGAAATATAGGCCTAATTGCAAATAATACGTATTTTTTAAGAAACACCGCGGCGGATCCCGGGATTTTCGTGTTGCCGATGTGTTCGAAAGATACCAGGGCACGGTCTTGCAAAGTGATTTCGCGCGCCGTGCCATCGTCTGGATGCAGCCTTGAGTACCCCCCTTATTGATTCCCGATCAGAATTAAACACCGTCCTGACGATAAACGATTCTTTCGTTTAACTTTCTTTCTTTCTTTCCCCTTCCTTTTTATTTTCTACCCTCCTCTTCCTCTCTCTTTTCTTCCTTCCCTTTCTTTTCTCCTTTCTTTCCCCTTCCCTTCCTTTTTTTTCTTCTCCGAAAATTATTGGGGGGGCCCGTGCCCCCCCGTGCCCCTATGACGCTACGCCACTGAGATCATCAGTCTGATGATTGCACAAGCGCTAAACTCGGAGTAGCAACTACCGTTCCAAATGGTCAAACTTATATATTTCGCTCTGCATCGCATTGAGCACTCTGCAAGAAGATTGCTTCTTTGGAAGTTCTCCTATATCTTGCTGAACAAGAAATATGTGCCTGGTATCTCCCAATTTATTTTTGATAGGGTGTGCCGCTGGAGGTTTGAAATCCTGAGTCACTTTTAGGGGTATTTTCACCTTTAAAAATGATTGATTTGACTGGGTTTTTGTTAACGATTTTGGACCCATGTTTGGGGTTTTTCTCACAATTTTGGACCCATGTTTACGGTTTTCCAGCACAAATCATACCCTTTTAATTGTTTCAAAAAAGCCACCCATTAGAGCAGCAAATATATGTATGCCGTAACTACATGAGTACCCCCCCCCCCCAAACCCCAGTTCCTAAACTTCCGCAAAAAAACACACATGCATGACTAGATTTGAAGTAAAATTCCAAAATAGACTATTTATATTCGAAGCTCGCATTATGATTCAACTCTTTTCAGGAGAGAGTGTAATCTTTTAAAAGGTCTTGCAAAGTGTTCAAACCCACTCTATTAAAACTCTCCTTACGAATTCATCCATCAAATATTACAAACCAATTTACTGGAATCTCATCTTAAATCCAATAGGATATGTATGCAATTTTGCTACATTCAAAAGCATCCGTTTTTATAAAGAAGAAGAAAAAAATCTTGCGACATTTGCGGAATGTCTTTGATTTAATAATGCCTATATGGCACATTGAACATATCCCTTCAGGCAGAGGAGATTTAAATAATTCCAGCGTCAAATTTGTACGATTCTGGGTAACTTGAGTGCAAATTATATGTTAAGGGTCATCGTGTTCAATAGGACAAGTATGGGATAAAATGATGTACTTGAATGAATAAAAGCTTCTGTCGATAACCTCTAGATCAGTACTCTCACTGGAATCCCACCCCATACCAACCTACCTTTCAAGTTTCAATGCCATCCCACCCTAAAAATTTACTCTGAAAATGAAAAGCATAATATAGGTTTTCCCAGTTAGTTTAACACTTTTTTCATTATATTTCATATCTCGTTAAGTTAGAATTCGTCCCCAAAATCTGACTTACGCATTTTGTTAGATAAATTTCGTCAATGAGCATTATATTTCAAAGTATGACCATTTCATTTAATTCATTGGTCATTTCTTTTCGTCAAGGAAGGATTGAATTCGTATCACATGATGGGTAGCGGGTCTATGCACAAATATAATTCGTCTTTGTTCATTATTTTTAATACTTTTATCACATATATTCGTCAGGTGTTAGAAGAATAGGCCTACATATTACTGCAGGTTAGATTTGAACCACCGACATGTGTTCTTTTGCCTTGTTGATTCAGATCCGAACAGACCTACATTTCAGCGAACAAGAAAGAAAGAAAGAAAGGAAGAAAGAAAGAAGAAAAAAAATATATATATATATAAAACGTAGGCCTATAGCTGGATTTTACATGCTTCTAGGCAGGACGTTCCACATGGGACGAAATAAAGTGAACTGAATATGAAACTATTTGATCAAAGACGAAATAAATGTATACATTAGTAGGTTACCGCTGTATCAGACGAATTGGAAGTGTGTTAGGACGAAATGAAATGAACATTAAATGAAATTCATTGCGCAAAATATGAATATACTTGACCAAAGACGAAATTTACTTTAACAAATGCAACCTTCAAAATTTGGGGACGAATTCAAACTTAACGAGATATGAAATATAATGAATAAAGTGTTAAACTAACTGGGAAAACCTATAGAAAGTATATTTCATTATATGTGTTATACCTGAGACTAAAATACCTAAAGAGATAAGAAGCGCCCATTGATACCTGCCATGTGCAGCGATCCATGGTCCGATGCGACATTGTTATAGTTGATGGCCCATCGATTATCATCATTCAGTTTAATCTGTATCACGAACTCATCCTTTGAGTAGTAGCGCGCTATTTTGAATCCAATGTTTTCCACACATGTATTACACTTTTTTTAATTTCCTGAACGCACTTTAGTATGGGATGGTGACCGACTCACAGACCTTGATATATTTCTGAAATAATATGCATTGATATCGCTAAAATTGTAGCATTTCAGAAGAGATATGCCAATTAAAACATATTGGGTACATTCTTGAACATATAAACAATGTATTGTGATAACCAAATGTCATAGTTTGTATTTAGATTCATTATGAATCAAACTAAAAAAAAGATGTTTTGAAGAACTTGTTTATGAATTAAAGTATAACATTTGTTTCTCAATTCATGTTAAATATAAACACATTACCATGAACTTTGTTATCATTATACATTGTGTATATGCCCAAGAATGTACCCAATAGGTTTTAATTGCCATATCTCTTCTGAAATGCCAAAAATATAGCGATATAAATGTATATTCATTTTAGAAATTTATCACGGTCTGTATGTCGGTGGCCATCCCATGCTTAAGTGCGTTCAAGTTATTCAAAAAGTGTAATAGAGGTGCGGTTATAACTGGATTCAAATAGCGCGCTTACTCAAATAATGAGGTCGTGCTATAAATTAAACTGAATGATGATAATCGATTGGCGATTGGCTAAACAATATCCGCATCGGACCTTGTGCACAGTGATGAATAGTTGTAGTACCGTGCTTCTTATCTCTTTAGGTATTTTAGTCTCAGGTAATACAGAATCATGTTCACAACATTATTTCACAAACCCTCTAAATCACGATCTGTTATTGAAATAAACATAACTGAGAAGTTAAACCATTCATTGAATAAATAAATTGTTAAGCTCCATTGTCGACCATGTCTTTGATAGCCTTCACAAGCTATGTTCACACTGTGGTAACTCACCAGCGTAAGTTAAGGGGGGGGGGGGGGGGGACTTAAGGAAGTAAGTCTAAAAAGTGACAACAGAATTAAAAAGTGCCAACAAAAAAATGTCCATTTTTTTCTCACTTTTTTGGTCAAAATTTCAAAAAATATTAGATTAGGTGAAAAAACAAAAATTGTCCCTAAGTCAGTGTCTCATCAACAACATCAAGCGATTAGGGCATTTTTTACTCAAAATTAATTTTGTTAGCTTTGTTCAAATAAATGTGGGCCAAAAAAGTATATTTAGAACAGGGCTATAACTATGCAGGTGTTGTAATGCTTGAATGAGCACACATTGAATGGAGAAATACCTAAATTAAAAAGTTGCTAAATGATGTATTGAAGGATGGTTAAGCAGCTTGAACCAGGGTCTTTGCTTGAACACCACACAGTTGTTGTGCTGCTTGAATTAGCACACATTGACTTGAGGAATACCTCATTTCAAAAGGTGAAAAATGCTGCGTTCAAGCAAAGACCCTGGTTCAAGACCCTGGTTCAAGCTGCTTTACCATCCTCCTTCAATACATCATTTAGCAACTTTTGAATTGAGGTATTCCTCCATTCAATGTGTGCTCATTCAAGCATTACAACACCTGTGTAATTATAGCCCCGTTCTAGTGTTGCTGTGCACACGTACATTAATGTGTGCCAAAACGTTTCGTTGGTGTAACTCATTAACAAAAATATCAGGCATAATCTAAAGGGAAAGTTATTTTTGTTGAATTGTGTAATATAAAAATATAAGGAAGAAAAGAATGGACCTCTTCCTCCCCCGCAAGTCTCTCTTTCTTCGCTTTTAAACCTCATCTTATGAGTTCATTGCTTAATTAAGGCTGCCGGAAATGCAAATCTCTCTCTTTCTTTCTTAAAGTATGGTCCCAAAGTGTGGGAAGGAGAATCGAGTTATAAAACTGAAACTTCAATCCAAATCCCAGTCATAACTTCCGCAAATGTTGACTGATTTTTGCACACAAGTGAAGAATACATTACAATTTCAGACATTTTATAGGGTTCACTTTGAAATCAGCAACGGGATTGCTTCAAAAAATACAGAACCTGCAGATTTTTGCCCATTTAATTTAGGCACGTTTTGTTGCCGGCAAGGAAGTGTGCGTTACCGCCTATCAGGCGCCGCGTTTTTCATACCATATATCGTATTCCACTGGAACTCAAGTTCTACAGCAATTAACAACTCATGAACTCATGTTTAATACAGTTATGAACTCAAGCAGTGGCATAATCAAAGGGGGGCAGCCACAAGGATTGCCTCATGATGCCCCCCTCCCAAAAAAAAAAATATATATATATATAAAAATAAAGAAATGTCAAACTCTATGTAAATATATACAAAAAATAGTCTGTTATGCTCTGGATCACAGGTCTGTCCCCCCTCACCTACACCCCCAATTCAAGACCCTAGTTACCAAGGCTCAAGATAAGCGGGCGCTGGGTGATTTTTACCCCTCGGACCTCCTGCCATAGCGCCCGGTAAAGCAGAAAAATAAACAACCGAGCGCTGATACTTTGTCCAAACCAGCGCCCGTTGATGATCGGTAAGCTTGCCTATAAAAATCAAATAAAAAATTAGCCATAGGAACAACCTTAACTGAACTCAACTCAGGCAGTGATGGAATGCCTTAAACATCTGCAGACAGTATCATGATGCATTCATGGTACATTTGAGACATTCACCATTTCAGTTTTGCAATATATATTGGTATAGTGCTAATGTTCCACCACATCATGTCATCAAAATGTAAAAAGAGTGAAATGAAGCTCAAGTAATTATTAGCATGATTAGTACCTAATTCATTAAGAAGGGTAATTCTATATCGATTTGAGTGTGAATTCGTCATAAAATTCTTTTCTAGTGGACATTTTCATTTTTTATGACAAAAGCTAAACGCTTTTCTCGGTCAAAAATGTATTGTAACACTTAAAGGTAGATGTTCCGATTTTCAACTTGAAGTTTTCTATTCTACATGAAAGGTCATCCTTAAAAAAGCCGTGTTCCAAAGTTTGAGTTGCATAGCTCTAATGGTTCTTATTTTAGACGCACAAGATGCTGTGAACTGTACCCATTGAGTAGTACACAAACTATATCGGTGGTTACCACCATTCGCGGTAATTCGACGTTATTTCATCGATTTCTCCGTAATTATACCGATTTAGGCCGTCAAATTTCAGTATGATGATGAGAAAAATACGAGCTTTCATATGATATGAAAATCTCCGTATGTTTGAAATAATTCTGTGTTACGAAAATGTGATCGGGTCATCTACCTTTAACTTTTATAAACTAGAGTAAATGTAACTGTGTATGAGGTAATTCTTGGAAAATGTATGAAGTGAGAACCATTTGACATTAAGCAAAAGCCTCTTATAAAACAATGTCTGCACGTATTCAACCTGGGTTATATTATTTCATGACACAATTGTGAATTGCTATAAGAAATGCTTAAAATCAGAAATTCAAACAGATTTTGTCTAGCGGTTCATGTAAATCTCATGTACCGTATGTCACATGTACATCACATATATGTCACATATATATCTCACGTATGTTATGTACATCTCACATATGTTACTTGCACATCTCATGTATGTCACATATGGACATCTCATGTATGTCACAGTTACATCCCGTGTTTGTCACAAGTACATCTTATGTATGTCACATGTACTTCTCACATATGCCACATGAACATCTCATGTATGTCACATGTACATCCCATGTTTATCACATGTACATCCCATGTATGTCACATGTACATCCTGTGATTGTCACAAGTACATCTCATGTATGTCACATGTACATCTCATGTATGTCACATGTACATCTCACATATGTCACATGTACATCAAATGAGTATGAATAAGTCTAGTCTTGTCCATTTGTTCATTTAGTAAACCATAAACAAAGTAAATCACATGCACACAGGATGGTCACATACATCACGTAAGCCACATCAGCACAAACATGCCTAATCCTCATTCTGTGGTTCTTGAGATAAGCTAGCTACCAGCATTTGTAGCAATGTATTCCAATATGACACATTGATAATTATTGTCTCTTTAGAACTTGTAATATGTGCTGCAATGCCATTAGTAGGAAAGGTTGCCAGCTCGCCAACCAGACAACAATGATAATAGAGTTGGGGTTGAACGCCCGGAATAAGAGCAGACAAAATCTGCTCTAGTAGACAGACAGCCAGCGCAATTAACTCCATACAAACAACGCACAAACCGGGATAACTCATAAGTGTGCTGCAAATATTTTGATGTTGAAAAAAACAATGAGTAATGCAAAATTGGTTCAATATTTTTGTTTTGAATCAAAAGTAATATGTTTGAATCAATACCAATGTTTGTTTCTTATGATTACAATTATGATATTTTTCATTTGTGGCATAACAATATAATGAAATACTGTCTAGATAATTCTCTGATTCAAGTAGGTTCACACAAGAAAGGTTATACTTTGTCGTCTACAGCCAGTGTTGCCAGCCAGCTGTTCTCTAAGGGTATAAGATAAAATATTAATGGATTAAATACTTATCAGCAAGTAAAGTCTTGGAAATCCCCGCACATGTAAATGCTTGCCTTAATAAGTGAATGTAATTATTTTAATATTGATTAGAAATTGAATGTTTTTTGGCTCTAAAACATTAATCAAATTTGCAAATGCAATTGTGAGTTTCTTGTAAAATTAATAGGTTCTGTAATTGTACCTGTTAATATTAATATCATATAGGGAACACATGTTGTTTGGTGCCCGAGGAACAGGGCGTAAGTAGAGGGGGGAAGGGCATTACCCCCAAATGAAATGACAAACTCTATGTGTATATACATAAAATAGTTGGTTATGCCCCCCCCCCCCCCCACCCCCCCCCCCCCCCTTGACTATTGATGGTTTCTTGAAGTATACGGTTTATTCCATAGAACGTCCTACCGATGGTTGGAAATCAGCGCTACCCCAAGGAAAGGAGGAATATTTGAAAACTTGATCAAATGATTGTTGATGGATTATATGAAAATGAAGATTTGATAGCGTCATGGTTCCAAGAGTTTTATAGCCAAATCCTTTCATAGTTTAAATATGTGAGTATATTCCTTCCCTGGCTGTAGTTTGGTGGCAGCAATACTGGCTTTGCAATGCGATACATAACCACTGTTGCAACACTCCATAAGTGAAATGATCAAGCTAAATAAGTCACATGTCGGCAGTTTTCAATTTTGATATTTATCCATCACGTGAAAGCAGGTGAAAAATGCTACAGTATGGTCAAAACCCAACTAAAATTGAACTTTGAGTTTTTAAGCTACAAATAATTTACTAACTGAGAAAACAAGGTAAAACATAAGTATTTGTCACTTGGTTTTACCTTTAACTCAAAATAAATATTCCCGACATCCGACTTAATCCACTTGATCGAGTCGCATGTATTGCTGCACAGGTGAAGTACATTAAACCCTACATTCAACCACATTAATTTTTTTAATTACACGCCTGAATATGGCAATCATTTGAATGGGTGAATTTAATTTGCGTAATAAAATATTTTTTCAATGGTTGAACTAGGATATTAATTGTTTACACTATGTCTGTCAATATAAATGCTTACAGGTGTGTGTCTGACACGCTGTACACATTACTGTGGGTCGTTACCACCCCCCCCCCCCCCCCCCCTCATTTCATTGAGGAATAAAAAGCAATGTGTAAAGGATAAAAATAATATGTATTTCATTAAAAGGATAAAAATAATATGCATTTCATTAAAATGATAAAATTAATGTGTATTTCATTAAAAGGATAAAATTAATGTGTATTTCGTTAAAAGGATAAAATTAATATGTATTTCATTAAAAGGATAAAATTAATATGTATTTCATTAAAAGCATAACATTGATATTTCATTAAAAGGGTAAAAATGTGTATTTGTCAAAGCTTTTAGAGGTTTCAAAATCTATACGCTGTTGTTTGTAAAAATGTCATTAAAAGTAACCTTGTTTTTCTTGGAAATTTGGTGATAACTTATCTCCCTCAAACAGGGAGGGGACCGGTGGCAGAGGTAACAATTTTTAAGAATATATCTTTCCAGAGAGAGGAGGGGGGGGGGGGGGGTAGGCACTTAGTGGATATGAGGTAACAGGGTTGTGCCACCAAATAGGGTCCCATTTGTCACCCGTCTGGTAAATAAATGACCCATTTTCATAGCCATTTTGGGTAAATTTATGGCTCAAAATCCTTAAATTTGATGTTTTCACATTCGGAAAATTGAGCAAAATCTGTCAAATATGTAGGAAAATTATGACTCCATTTCCCCCCAAAATTGGTGACACCCACACAAACCCAACAAACAAAAGCAAACATACAAATAAAATAACAACAAATTAAACAAGCAGACAAATCTTTGTGTACAATTCTCAGTCTTTGTAACTTAACACTTTCCACACAGCAAAGGGATGCAGACGACATTCCAAAATTTCACAAAATTTTAAAATTATTAAATTTCATTACCAGATTTGGAATCACCATGAGAAATGCATTGAAATAAGTACATACATGCCTAGTATTGGTTCAGTAATCCTTCAGATAGACTTCAAAAATGGGGAAAGGTTTCTGAACAATCTGTTTTGAAATGGTAAAACGAATAATAGGCGTGTGGAAAGTGTTAATATACAGACAGGTTATCCATCTTCAAACATATATTACAAACTTCTTTTAAAATCTTTTCAGGACACCAACCCATCTAATGAGTCAGCATGACCGGAATCGTCAGAGTTAAAAAAAGTGCAAAGAACACTATAATAAGTCAACCTTACTTAAACCAATTTGGTTCTAACTTGACGCAGTCCTTACAGAGATATCGCCGCCCCAGTCCAAATAGATGGGATCAATTTACAGCCGTAAGCCAATCACATTTGTGAATAATGATGCGCAATTATCTAACGCACCGGCAGACTTGTGCAGCCTTGTAATTATAGTTGAGATGCCCGAAGGGAATCAGGCGGGTGAACTCATAATAGGCAGACAGTCAGTCTCTTCTACACCACCCTGACCTTGACTCATTTCTTTAACTCTTTACGAGACATGGTCAGTTTTTGGGTCAGTTAAAGAGAGTAAACAATTTGTTTTTTAGAAAGTGTAATTTTTCTGGAAATATCAATAATGATAACGACATTCAGAAGGGATATGAAAAATGCAAAAAGATATCAACACAAAAATCTTTGCCCAGTTGCTTTTGAAATGACCAAGTCACACACAAATGGACATCAGATGAACATCACATGCAGATCACATGCACTTGAAATGAGTTTGAACCTGCCTATAGTCCTGTATCATTTAGTTTCTCACTATTTCCCTGTCACATGTTCATCACATACAGGGCACATGTTCATCATATGTATGTTATATGTGACCATCCAGCACAAAGGGGCCGTAAAGGCGACCGAGCATGTACTGAGATATGGCTCAATGAACATTTCAATTAACAGTAGGAAACAAAGGAATTCTCAATGGATTTATTGATTTGTACTGCCTATTTAACATGCAATATGGACATGTAGTACATCATTGTAAAGCTGATTTTAAAAAGAATTCCCCAGATCAATATCTCAAAAAAAATTCTGGCCGACTTTACATCCCATTTGTGGTGGATGGTCAAATATGTACATCACATGCATATCACAAGCACCTCTCATGCATATCGCATGCACCTCACAAGCACGTCACAAGCTTATCACATGCATGTCGCATGTTCATCACATGCATATCACTGAATGTCACATGTACTCACACGAATGCCACATTCACAGTAAAGTGAGAACAAACATACCTAGTTGTGGTACAGCAGTTCTTTAGGTTGCCTTCAATCATATAAGTAGACCTTTTCTTTTGATAATCTATTTTTATTCTGTACGTGCGGCAGCATGCAAAGTATTAACAATGTGCACGACACCATTTGTACTTATGTATAAGATTCCCCAAGTTCCTGAAGGCTCAATCATACATCAATGTTTTCTGCCATGGGACAACTCATGGGAGTTGAAACCAGCAAGACATGTTTGCGCACTCTTGGAAATGTTTTGCTTTTAAACAGCTAACGTAACAGTCATTAGGGCTGGTAAATTAAGTTGAGAGGTTTGAGCTGGAAATCAAATCCCCAGACCGGAAGTCGGGATAAAGTACTTCTCTAGCAAGGAGAGATCAAATGAAACGTAGTTAATACACATTTAGTTACGATTATTGATTCAATAAAAGTCATGAAGCATTTTCATCAAGTAGTTCTTGGGTGATTATTGAGGCAAGACTAAGAGGTGTGTTTTCTTCTCAAGGTCAAACACTTTGATTCTGAGACAAAACTTCAAACTGTTTCACCAAGGTTAACTCTTTAGTTCAGACCAATACCGTCTTTGCTCAGACAAAAAATAAGACCCATCAAAAGTCATCTCTTAGGTGATTCTTGAAGCAAAATTGGGAAATTCACCAAGGTAAATCTTAAGGCAGGCAAAACCAAGAACTGCTTCAGCAATGTAATTTCTAAGGTGATAGCCAATTTTAAGACTGTTTTTCAAGGTCATTTCTATGGAGATTCCATAGCCAATTGTTAGTCATATTCTTCAAGGTTATTTCTTCAGTGATTCCTAAGGCAAAACTAAGAACTTTTCACCAACTTCAACTCTTTAGTGATTCCTGAGGCAAAATTGAGAATAATTTTTACCAAAGTAATTGCTGGTAATTCCCGAGAACTATAGTTTGATCAGTTTCAAATTAGCAAAGCAACGAATGAATACAGACGGATGCAGGCACGCTGAAGGCAACAAGCACACTGTGCATCATATGCGTGGTGCGTGTGTGCGGCCAAAACCGTGTGCGTGTGGCCATTATCTCGCGCCTCCACTTGGATTACTTTTGTGCGCGGAGAGATAGAATCTAAATATTTGTCCCCAATTTGGAACTGATTAAACTATAGACTAAGAACTGTTTCACCAAAGTCATTTCATTGGTTGGTGGTAATACCTGACACACAACTGCATGTGAATGAAAAGTATTTTTTTGCAGTTTCAAAAGTCATTTCTTTGATGATTCCTGCGATAAGACTAAGAGCTGTTTCACAAAGGTAATTTCTTTGGTGACCCCCGAGTTCATTTCTTTGGCGATTCCCAGTGAGAAAAGACTAGAACATATATATAAAACAATTGGGACGTCTGAAGATTGGGCAAGCATGAAACTCGGAGTAACGACTCCCTTTCTCGGAAGGTCTAAACTTTGAATTTTTATATAGCTCTCCCATTTGGGATTGAGCACTCTGATTCGAAAGATAGTCTGACCATGAAATCGATTCGATGTTCATGAATTTATGTTATACTAGCGGGCACCAGCGCTTCGCGCTGGACCCGCTAGAAAATTTCACGGGGAATAAGTAAACAAAGCGTAAGAAAATTTGATACAATAATATCAAGAACATGTCCTATACATAATCCAGACGGGGCCCTAAATAATCCGAATATCGCAGGTGCTTTTGATAATCCATGTTATACATTGCCTTAATCTAGGTAGGCCTACGTTTGTGTTTCCAGATACCTATGTAGGCCTCCCATGAGACCTGAAATGCAGGTACCCGTTGTCCCATTATATCCAGGGACCCCATAGGCCTAAGCCCTACTTCCTAATCCAGTTACCCCAGGTGCCCTTAATAATGCACTGGATACCACATAATCAAGGTAGGCCCACTGCAGTGTGCCGTGTGCCGTTATCTCGAGATACCCAGGTGCCCTTACTTTATCATAGTCAAGTAAATTAAACGCGGGTGCCGAAGATAGCGGACAGTAAAAGTCACAATAGGCAGAGGTCAGTAATATTAAAGCGTTATAAATGTTTATATAAATATCAATCAAGAGTATGTCCTTAAATAATTCAGGTACTAAGGTGCCCTTGATATAATGTAAGTGACATGGTGCCCTTAATACACCATGAGCCTAGGCCCAATGTGCTCTTAAATAATACAGATACCCAAGATCTTAATCCGAGTAGGCCTACTCCATCAACGTGTTCTTAATACCCCCAGTTATACTCCTGTCAGCGCATGTCTCTACCTATTTTGTACCCCAAATAATAAAAAGTTGAATTTTAATGTCAAAATTGAAAGTTACATAAAATTAGCTTTTAAATGTCTCCCCCGATTCTTTTATTGCCCTGCCACCCCGTTTTACTCCTTTAAAGGTATATTATGTGATCTTTCCATGGAATGCCCTCAACATCGAAAAAAATTGAAAGCAGATTTTCTTGCAGATTTACATTTCTGATCATAAATCGTACATACATTCCAAGTTACAGGGCGATACGATTCTTAATTACTTCAAAATCATGGTTTTAGAGTGAAAATAAACTGTCGGATATCCGACAACGTATTTTATTCTAGTCTAAATTCACTCTAAAACCATGATTTTGAGGTAATTAGGAATCGTATCGCTCTGTAACTTGGAATATATGTACGATTTATAATCAGAAATGTAAATCTGCAAGAAAATCTACTCTCTAAAATAAATCACGAATAGAGGGCGCTCTCTGGAAAAGATCACATAATATGCCTTTAACATATGGTGCTGGTGCAAGTGTCGCCACTGCCCATATGCACATACTGTATCCAGGTAATTCAGTAGGCCTACGTTCTGAGCGTTATAGTTTTATAGTCGGTCGTTTAGTTTTATGGTCGGCGGAGTCTATCATCAAGATCACTTGTACCATTCCACGCTTGTACTTGAGCACAATGTGTGCCATCCGGGTTTTGTTTGGCCTATTTACATTAAATACATTATTCCTCCAATAGGCATGTGGGGCCTTAACGTATAGTATATGTAGTCCCTTTATCATGTTTGCTGTGTTCTATAAAGCCTCCCGAGATACTACCTGAGTGTACACCCTTGAAATCCAGTTATCACAGGTGGCCCACCTGCGCATAGTATATCCAGGTAATTTGAGACTCGTTTTATAGTGAACCCCGTAATCCAGATACCACGGATGCCCTGAATAATCCAGACACTCTATAATAATCATGATAATGTACCACACGTTCCGTTTATCCAGATGCCCCATGTGCCCTTATATCCAGATTATCAAGTAAGGGAAGTGCGGAGAGGAGGAGGTGGCTTTAGGGTACACTATTAGAAAAAGGGTGCTTCAGAGGGGTTCTTGGCTGTCCCGTATAATGGTTTAAAGGTTCTTTGATTTTAAAGGCCCCAAAAGGTTCTGTAGAGAACCTTTAGAGGTTCGAAAGACCAATGTTTGCCCATATTTTGCCTATTTTGAACCTTAAAATGGTTCTTTTTTGAACCTTTTAAGGTGATATAAAGGGTTCCATACGGGACAGCCAAGAACCCCTGAAGCCTGAAGCATCCTTTTTCTAAGAGTGTACGGACTGCCTGCTTTCACGCTGCTCCGTTACAATGTGCACGGTTTGCAAACGCGTACACTTTTTGTCTGCGTCATTACGTGTGCGCCGAACCGCGTGCGCCATGTTAAACGCGGTCGCGCAGCACAACATAGAAACGGTTGACATGGTACTGCCAGTTTCTTTATCGTTAGCAAACGTCGCATTCATCTATGTTACTAATGTGAAAGTGTCACTTTAAGATCTGTGTAAGAGTTTTTGTTTACATTTAGAAAATGTCGTGAAATATTTTTATTTGTCGGACGTATAAATGCTTGTTACTATGCGATCTTTAAGAATAACAAACAGCCGCATATACAGAAATGTAGCTATATCCCTGAAGAAAATATTTTGGGTGAAGACCATATGTCATCACTCATTTCGAAAACCACAATTTGTGTCCGAAAGTAGCTACCCGAGTAAAAGAAATTCAACATTTCGGATTTTCACATGTGATCCTTTCTGCGCATGTCTGAAAACGGTAAAAAACGGGCATTGAACTATCTAATTAGCTCGTGTATTAGAGGCGCAATTACCACGCTTTTTCAGTTGAGGAGGGACGCGAGTGTAAAATTATATTGAACTATCTAATAAAGCCATGTTCCGAAAATTAGTATATAGATAAAACAATTATATAGATTATAGATCATAAACTGTTTCTAAGTTCATTTCTATACATGAGAGTCTAGGGACTCATTTCACCAAGGTCAATTCTGTGCTCATTCTTTAATCAAGGCTAAGAACTGTTTCACCAAGGTCATTTCTTTGGTGATTCCTTAAAATGTAGGCAAGACTATAGATACTTTAAAACCAGAAATGTTTTTGTGCATTTACATTTCACTAATTTTGCGAGGAGCACTTACTTGGTCAATTTCATGCCGCTAATACATGTATTTCCAATCTATCTTGTGGCAGTGCATTGCAAAGTTTACATTTGACATTTTCATGCCGTGAGTATTGCTGATTCCAAAGTTTAAAACTCGAGAATTTGTTTGGTTCTACAGGATATTTCTCCTAAATTATTGTAGTGATAATTTCTGGGGAAAAACAAATATGGACTATTATTTCAACAAGTGCTTGGGATTCTTGACTAAGAATTGATCTACCAAATACCAAAGTTAGTCATTTCCTTGGTGACTTCTTAAGAAGGCTAAAATGGTTTGATTAAGGTATTTTGGTGATTCTTGAGATTAGACTAAGAGTGGTTTCTTCTACATTTCATCAAGGTATTTCCTGAGTTGAAACTAAGAACTGATGTTTCAAGGTTGGAACATTTCGCCGGTAATAAATCATCTAAGGATGTGTCTATTTCTCACTATGTGGTCCAATTAAAAGACTGCAAAGGACATTATTATGCCCCAAGGACAAAAAACTAACCTTTATAACCCTGAAAATGGACCACATAGTCAGCGGTTGACAAAATCTTAGATGATTTATTACTGGCGAAATGTCAAAATCACCGGTCCAAAAGTGTTAAGGGATGAGAACATAATAAAGGCACTCCTAGGAATTCTTTAGTGAATCCTAGCAAAACTGATGGATATTTTCACAAAAGTAAGTCTATGGTGATTCTTGAGACAAGACTAAGAACTGTTTCATCAAAGTGATTCATTTGGTACTGTTCTTGAGGCAAGACTACACTTATGTCTTGAAGGTCATTTCTTTGGTGTTTTCTGATGAGACAAGATAACTTACAATATTGAAAAAATACGTCCCCAATATCTGACGTTATCAGTCTAATCCCTAGAGGTATGTTCATGCAAGTTAAGGACATAATACGCTTATATATCTCAGGTCGGATTTTGTTTATCACGGAAACCAGACTTGCCCCATGGGATGGCAAACAAACAAAGAACTTTCAGTAAAATGAAAAGTATATTGCATCAAAAAGTATTTTGCTGGTTCCACTGTATCTCTTTTCCTATGGCAATAGGCGTGACAGTGCTTTTTAAATTATTGTTAGTTTTGGTGTATTATTATGCCTCAAGTCCACAGACAAATTGAGGAAATTGGGTACCCAAGGTCATATCAATAAGGGTAAGGGGATAAAACTTGTTTGGTGCCAAGACTTATTTCCTAAGGCAATTGGAGCGCTGCTTTACAAACCGATGTTATTATTACGCCTTCAGAGGCAATTCCTCTTGAAATCTGTATATGAGGGGAAGCCCCTCGTAGTTATAGTAAGTCCAGCATAAAATCGGCAACAATGTTTTGATTAATATGCCTCCAGAGGCAACTGCTCTTGACAATCTCAATGTAGGGGGAGTTATATAGTGTGTTCGGTGCAAAATCGGCACAACAACATTTTGGGCTTACATTTGTATGTATGGAAAGGGAACCCACCTGTTACTTGTCACTTAGCGTCTATATTGTGCTTGAAGGTGCACCTTTTAAAACAATAAAGACCCTGTTACCATATATCCTGAGTAGTCTCAGATATATCTTTGTTGTTTTATTGCACAGCAATTTTCATTGCTTGTCCCAGTGCATTTCCGTTTTTTTGTTTGTTTTGTTATTTATTTGTTTTATCGCGTTATTCTCCCTTGTTATTACCTGTTTCCCCACACCCTGTTGGTATATCTTGCTTTTACTCTTAGCAATAAAATTAAATTAACAAAATTAAATTTAAAAAAAATAATAAAAAAAAAAATAAATTAAATTTAAAAAAAAAATTTAAAAAAAATAATAATTTAAAAAAAAAATAATAATAATAATAATTTAAAAAAAAATAAAAATAAAAATAAATAAATAAATAAATAAATAAATAAATAAATAAATAAATAAATAAATAAATAAATAAATAAATAAATAAATAAATAAATAAATAAATAAATAAATAAATAAATAAATAAATAAATAAATAAATAAATAAATAAATAAATAAATAAATAAATAAATAAATAAATAAATAAATAAATAAATAAATAAATAAATAAATAAATAAATAAATAAATAAATAAATAAATAAATAAATAAATAAATAAATAAATAAATAAATAAATAAATAAATAAAATAAAAGTAAATAAAAATAAAATAGAATAAAATAATGTTGAAGATAGTGGCTATTGCATGATGGGAAGGGAAAATGGCGACTGCCGTGATGTGATGAAAATATTGGTGAATTTTCGGAAAAAACAAGAACAATTTGCCACTTTTTCGTAGATATTCGTGATTTGCGGTCATTGAAAATTTAATCAGCAAAAGAACACACAACCCCCCTTCCCTTCACCAAAATAAAATAAAATAAAATAAAATAAAATAAAATAAAATAAAATAAAATAAAATAAAATAAAATAAAATAAAATAAAATAAAATAAAATAAAATAAAATAAAATAAAATAAAATAATTTTATAAAATAATGTTAATTTCCGGTTTAAAAACAGGAGCCTAGGGGGTGGTTTGTAAAATGGACCTTTGACACGGTCACAACGCATGCGTAATGATGATTTAGGTCAGTTGAAGATCGTGGCTATTGCATGATGGGAAGGGGAAATGGCGACTGCCGTGATGTGTAGGTATTGGTGAATTTTCAGAAAAAAACAAGAACAATTTGCCAGTTTTTCGTAGATTTTCGTGATTTGCGGTCATTGAAAATTTAATCAGCAAAAGAGCACACAACTCCCCTTCCCTTCACCAATTCCCATCAAGAAAGGCCTTACGGATCTCGAGATTTCTTGTTTCGCAAGTCGGACAGACAGACAGACGGACGGACAGACAGACAAAAAAGTGGCCACTAAGTCTCTTCTGAACATAGTTCAGCGAGACAAAAAGCACTATGCACTGTGACGATGGAGACAGTTCAACATCTGATTTGCATTGAAATGTATAGAAACATTATGGTCCATTAGAGGAACTAATCATTGAGACTTTTCAACTTGTTTGGTATTATTGTATTGAGAATAGAATACCAATTCATATATTGATAGAGATATGAAAAGTCTCAATTATTAGTTCCTCTATTGGACCATAATATCTCTGTACATTTCAATGGAAATCAGCCTTATCAGGTGTTGAATTTTCTCAGTGCATGGTGCTTTTCTACTGCATGCTGGGATTACATTGAAGCAACCTCTGATTATTACATATAAAGGTCTTATTAGTTTCAAAAAATAAAAAATAATAATGCATTTGCAAGCAGTAGCACTCAATCAAATGTATACAGAAGATCCTAGAAGTTTCCTTCACAGTCCTTAAATCTCTTTTCTTAGGAATCTACAATGTGTGCCATAAAAAAGAAACAATGGTTCATTCTTGTGTGGTATTAACTACAGATGAAAAGAAGAAAAAAAGGCTCTGCTGCTGAATTTGTTCTTGAAAACAATGGACCGATAGTTCATATGATAGTTTTCAAGCTTGGTCTGTGTTTCATGCCATATCTAACCGGGCATAAAAGCACACAAGCAGTGACATCAGTGCAGCATATAATTACATGTTATCTTTTCTTACTTATTCGCTCGCCACCATTGATGGTAGTTTCCTCTGCCCCGTCATTGTTGAAAGCGGCAGGTAGTTTGTTAAGGTACGTTGTCTGTCTGTCTGTCTGATAGAATGGCCTAAGGAAATAGACATGTGGTAAGAATACATGACTTGGCACAAATCATATCTTACGGTAGTTGAGCGGAGTGTACGTGGGAGAGGTAATGAATGAGGGCGCTAAAGTCAAATTCAGTGTAAGTTATTATGTGTAAAGTAATGAAGAAAAAACATCTTAGCTTAGGTACAGGGTCGTAAGTTTCTTGGGTGTTTCACTAATCATAATTGGATTTTGGTTTCCATACCTTTCTTGACACCTTAAGTCTCAAGTCATGTTTGCTCTATTCTCATTTCTAGTCACATCTTAGTTTAGGTACAGGGTCGTCAGCTTCTTGGGTGTCTCACTAATCGTAATTAGGCCATTTTAGAACGCTCTTAGTTTAGGTACAGAGTTGTAAGCTTCACTTGATTTTGGTTTCCATACCTCTATTGACACCTTTATGTACTTGATCACCTAAGATATACACACACAAGTCATGTTTGCTATGTTCTTATTTCTAGTCACATCTTAAGGCACACAATCCCTTGGAGAGTTTGGGTTTAAAATACAAATTATGATTCATCAGGCTTTCAGCCCAGACATGAAATGTTACGAAAATGTTACCATAGTTCATGTATATATTTATAACGAATGACAACATGTTTTTAAGATAAAGACAATGTATCCTGGTTAATGCATGGAGGCATGAGTCGTATTGTCAATTTAAGCAAAATATGAGGGGGAAAGCGCCTGCCAGGGTATAGGTGAAACCTGTTACATGCCTTGGACTAGGTTTGTTTTGTTTTAGCCCATACCTGTTTCCCACATCTGAAACTGGCTATATATTTGAATTTCAACCCTCTCCCCTCAAAAAAAATTATAGGCAAAGTTTCAAAGATGTATATATCCCCCCCCCCCTCCTTTTTTTAGGGGGCCTGGGCGGGTGGTATAAAAATAAAAATGGCAAATAAAACATAAAATGAAAACCCTTTGCCCTAATTAAAGATGTTGCTCAAATTTCCCCTGAAACATATTTCTTCTTTGCCAATGAGCTGACATCCTATTCAGTGGTAAAGTAGGGCATCACGATCAATGTGTGACTTCCTTCTAGAAACAACCACACCACAGAACAAGTTTTACGCTAAATCACATCCTTGTCAAGCAATGTTTGTATAATTTGACATTAAGTTTCCAATGTTGAATCTTCTCTCTGATCTATGGCCAAATATGGCATGTTGTTGGGGTTTGAATTGAAAGAAGGGATTTCCCTAAAGGACATGTGGACTTAGGCAGCAAGGTGGTACTAGAGGTCAACAATTTGGTCAATCCATCATTCCTTAAAGTGATGAAAATTACAAAATTTTGGAATGAAAAAAAAAAGAAGCTCTATAACCCTATATATTAGGCTAGTATAATGTAATTTCCAGTTTCCCGTTTCCCTACCGACCCAACTTTTCAGTTTTACCAAAACTTTCATTATTTTGTGCAAAATTACATTTTCTGACAAACTTGAATAAAAATCAAAACTTTTAGTGGCTCAAAATACCAGGCATATCTTCCTGTTGATTTTAAGGGATTTTTATGGCAGTGGTGTCATGGTATATGGTTGATAATGAAATTGTTTGCATTACCTACTCAGATTTCAGATGTAATTGACGTTGCAATATTTCAGACAGATTTGTTGACATTTTCAATAACACATCTACAAATGCTTCCTTAATTGTTTTTCAAAGTGTTAAAGTGTTAATTAAGGTGTAATATATACAAATCAATAGGTAGTTAGTAGTTAACACCCCTTTCAGATGCAATAATGAAATTGAGTGAAATAATGAATAATGAAATAGACACCTACCCACTCTTTTAAAAATATGAAACGGGAAACTGGGAATCATATTTCATTAGCCTTATCATACTCCTTTGAAAATACCACGTACCTTTCCTTTACCTTACCCTAATTATGAGCTTAATCATAACCCTAACTCTACCTTAAACCTAAGCCTAATCCTAAACCAACCAAAAGTGCATGCATGTGCAATGTCTATGGGGAACTCCAACAAGCCATGAAGGGACCTAAAAGCAAATGGGCTGAAGTAGGTGAATACAGCAGAGCACAAGGACCAAGTACCTAGACCATAATCCAATGTACCCAATTGTCTTATTATTTTATTACCATCGAACCAGGGGTGTATCTCCACCGACCCCCCCCCCCCCCCCCCCCCCCTCCCCTCCCCTCCCCCAACCAGCCAACCGGGCAGGTTAGAAGTAAAAGTTACCAGCCAGAAGCAAACCTTACCAGCCAACAACATGAACAATAGTAATCCTAACGTTTAATCTTGCCCACCCGAACAATACCATTGTCTACTTTTTTTGCAGATGTTTACGAAGATGGTCAAAGGGCTGAGAACAACAAAGACGTAACTCAATTTGACTATTTTGACTTATCTCCCACTTCAGTCTTTGTTGCGCTGAGCAGGGCCTTATGGAGTTAAGTCTTTGCTTTACTGGCCATTGACTTTAATGGGGTGTAGTAGGGAGTTACGCCATTGTTGTTACTAGAAAGACAATTTTTTTCTGAACAATTTAATACCAACATCTCATTTTGACCAAAATGGAGTTACGTTTTTGTTGTTCTCAGCCCTCGTATTCAGTCTACTTATATATGAGATGAATTGCCTTGAAACGATATACGCTACTTGCACGGTACAGATGGTACCATTGAAAGCTAGGCTCTCCCCTCATCACAACTATCACGCCACACTGCGTCGTGGTTTCATGCAGGTTTGTGCATCATGTGACGCGGTTGGGCATGCGTGCCCTGAGGGTAGAGCCTCGCTATCATTCTAATATGACGATTGCGTGCAAGTAGCGTAATAAGTTACTAGCCCAAAGCAAAATTTACCTGCAGCCCTGCATAAAATAGCTATGAAAGACAGTGGCGAAGAGGGGTGATCGCCCCCTACCCCCACCCAATATTGACTGTCATGTCTGTTGAAATTGGCACTGTTGGTTCATTTGACAAGGGGGAATCATGGAATTATAACTGTAAGATAGCAAATTTGCGCGCGCCACACCCGCATGTGCCCCCCAAAATTAATGTATTTTGATAGAAGCTGCGCTTGTTAGTAGTCGAAATGTACCGCAATAATGGCAAAAATTAGCGCATTTTTGGGTCAGGAAAATATTGTCGGTTCACTTGTATTTTTTGCCCCCCCCCCCCCAATATGACAAATCTAGCTACGCCACTGACGAAAGAGAAACAGCAATAAAAATTCAATCTTCAACACAACTGTATACAAATACAATCTAGTGTTACCATCAGGACAGAGTAATAAAAATAGAAATTTGTTTGAAATAAAAACAAATGTAGCGATTTCATACTATTATATCTTGTGTATATCTAGATCAAGCTTGCCGATAGGCTAGGATAACACACACTTTGCCTCTAAGTCTAGTTCCGCATTTACACATTATTTTAGGAAGTGAATCAGTCTATCTGGGGATCAAGTTTGTGACATTTGGTTTCTTTTTATTATGTCTAAGCCATGTTTTATCTATTTCCTTTAGAGTATACATTTGAGAATCAAAACTGGAAACATTCAATTGTCAACATGTCATAGGCCAAATAAAAATAAAAACTAGTTTCTCGTCCTAATTTTTTGGGAAAAAGGAGGATGAGGGCACTTTTTAATTAAAAATAAATAAACAATGCAATGTAATCACCATTACCAGCATGGTATTGCCTGATTGGTTGCGTAATTGATTTCATGGTTCTGGGGGGGTTGGTTAACACAAAACGCTCATTGGACTAAATCTTGTATTACCAAGATGTCAGCTTTTTACATATTTTAACAAAAAAGTTATGAAAGATGGAAAAATATTACAGAATTCCTGAAAAAGAATGCACGAGGGGACGAGAAACTGCTCTATTTTTTTTCTTGGCCTTATCAAAATTATACATCGTCTGCTGACTCAGTTATATTTCATAAACAGGGACTCACTTTTTACAGGGTTGTTAAAATGGTTTTGTTTTGGGGGGAAAGTGGCAAAGGAGGATGTACAATTAGACAAAATATGTACAAGAATGAATTCACTTGGCAATTGGAAAATAGGTCATATTAAATTACATTAAATATTTATGAAACAGGTGTTTACATAATAATGATCTTCTTCATTACCCCTATGTCATATAAAATATAATTGAAGGCTTTAACTGTTTTCTAAACTTATCTTGTAAATTTGTACTTATTGAAAGAATTTTGTAGGAATAAAGTTCTCAAGAATGACAGTCTAGACACCATCTACATTTCGTTTATAATATAATCATTGTGTATTGTGTATTCTTTCATTTTCCTCTGCAGCAAGTGTCCGGGGGGGGGGGGGGGGGGCAGTCAGG
>CM069458.1:18364641-18579362 GCA_035610835.1 Ophiura sarsii
CAAGTGATAAAACATCCTAGATTGGATAGTAGCATATTGTGTGCTTTTACAGAGGAAAAGCATAATGTTATACACCATCATCAGTAAACAGATCTAAATAATGCTTTTTCATGAGTCCATTTTTAAAAACTTATCAACCCTAACTCTACTCCCCCCCCCCCACTTTTCAGACAATTTTTCCGTGTGGCGAAAAGTGACACAAAATGTCGCTGCCACCCCCCCCCCCCCCCCCCACACCACCACCCACCGGATTTGAACCACGGACTTCAGGCACACGGGGCAAGAGATATTCCATTACACCACCAGCGTCAAGGCTACTTTTACTGCGCCAAGTATATAGGCTGGGACAGTAGCGTAGCCAGGGGGTGCAAGGGGGGCAGAGTGCCCCCTCCCCCCCCCCCCCCCCCCCCCCCCCCGAAGAAAAATAACTGACCTGGAAAAAGCAGAAAATCAGGAAGGCAAAGAAAGGGGAAAAAATGAGAAGAGGACTTCGACAAAAAGGGAATGAAAGGGATAAGGAAGGGACAGAAAGGAGAAAGGAAGACAGGCAAATTAGTTGGAAATTGCAGTTTTTCACGCCGGTATGGGGACGCAACCAGGGGTGTGCCACTCAGCTTGCCGATCGGAGTCCACTTTTAAATTAAAATTTAGTCAGCATAGAACTGTGGCGCTATACTGATAAGGCGGGATTGCACATGTAGCAGATGATGGTAGACACGAACGGCCGTTAATTTTGAATTTCCATTGCTTTCAATGTAACAATGGATTTTGCCCGGGATTTTGATTATATGACCCATAAAATTCATCACACGTTGGAACTAAATTATTTCATCCAAAAACCGCTGGAGTTGGTTCCAACTCCAGTGTCAGTATCATTTTTTGACAGCAAGCTGTGTGTAAATCTACCGCGTGAATAGCGCCACCAATTCTATGCTGACTAAATAATGACGTAAAACGCGTCATGCGCCGGTCACCGACGCATTCCAAACAATTACCATAATTTATCCAAATATGCAAAAGGGACCGTTTTCGCTACGTACGTTAGGACTTTCCTATCCCAAAATTAATAGTATCCCTGACGCAACGCCTCTAAACCCCATCGAAAAACTTCCACGCTGGGTAATACAAACAGGCTGGGTCGTGTTGTTTTGTGGTAAATGGTAGGGTTAGGGTTATAGAAACCAAACTTAGAAAAATTTGAAGAAAAAAAAAAAATTATTTCAGACAATTTTTCTGCGCAGCGAAAATTGACATAAAATATCGACCACGGACCTCCGGTTCCACGCTGGATTAAACAAAAACAGGCTTGGTGGTGTTGTTTTGTAGTACGTGGTAGGGTTAAGACTAAGAGACATTTCCAAAGTGAGCACTTTAAGATCAACCTACACACAGCCATCACACTAGGATATTCAAAGAGATATAATATACCCGAAACATCAGACGCAATGATATAAAAAACAAGAAAACAAATTTGTTAGTAAGGATCAAATAGTTATATGCCTCTGTACACAGACAAAATATCCTTGAAGCTGAAATGCATACTGTGTATACTAGCATTGGAGGCTGCTTGAGACAGACATTTGGTTGCGGAGTCTCGCCAAGTTAAGTAATCGTCATGAATGATGTGACTATTTGTTCATTTTCTGTACTTTGTGTGCTAACACCAAGCAAGGTCTGTATGCACAAAAGTTAGTTAGACCGGGTCTAAAGTTAGACCTAGTCTAAGTGGATTTTAATTATGTGAAATGCACACCTTTAATTACATTTCCTTCTCAAATTAGCTAACAAATTGTAAAGATTTGGATGCAAAGTTAAAAAATGGCACAAAATATCTCATGAAAATTCAGAGGACAACTGACAGCTCTTGAGGCATGAATAGATTTCACTTAGACCAGGTCTAACGTTAGACCCGGTCTAACTCTTTTGTGCATACGGACCTATAGGGCTAGGCGCCCGACTTTCACACAGGCGACCCAGGTTCAATCCCAGGTGCTGGCACGGCCAGATTTTACCCCCAAGGTTTGAGTTTCATTCCCAAAAACACAACGGGGCAACCCAAGATAAACCTTGATAATACTGATGCACCAAATACTGTAGGACAAATGCTGTATCCATCCATGGATTATGATGCAATAATCCATGGATCGATGCAATAATCAAATTGCAGGTATGGATGAAGGAAAAATCAAAAACCCCAGGGGGGGTGGGGGATAATCACGTATTTTGGCCATACGGGTATGTGCGGCTACCAAGACCCCTTTTCACGGCCTGTCAGCCGCTCATAAGCATCTCATTTCACTGATAAGTCGTTCCACATGCTATACAATCCAAACTCTCCCGTTAGATGCCATCAGTTCCATAAGACCCCCAAATCAGGTTGTGTCAGTTCGGTAAGCCCCTGTTATCACACTGCCCAGTCAAACACCATACCCTCTTCCCCCCCCCCCCCCCCCCCCCCCAGGTCAAGACCCTCCCGGATTACATCCGCAGTTGCCCTTCAATTGGGTCCTTTAAATCACAACTCAAGACACGCTTTTTCAAAATTGCTTATGAACAGGATTAAGTTGTATATAATAATTGTTAACGCTACATTTGTGTGTATTATTCATGTCTATTTGATTGTATCTTTCTGTATCTTTCTGTATTTATGTTGTTTATTATTTTGCTCTCTTGTTCCTTATCTTGTATCCGGATGGTTTTGTTGCTCTTCATGTGCTGTGAGCGTCTCACGGATTTGCACGCTTCATAAATGTTCACTAACTTCTAATGTCTATAGGGATTTTAAGGTGCTATACCACTCATTCACTGCTTTTGTCCTTTATGATGCTCAACCCTTAAATCTGTCTATGCATGGACCTCGAATAGCAGGGCAATTAGGTCTATCGAAATCCCATTGAAATGTTGTGTAGAGCTGCTGCTATGACTGACATGTATAACTGACATGTTTGAAAAGCCCAGTAATAAATGTGCAGGCGCGTGCCCAGGGGGGGGGGGGCTTTGGGGGCTCAAGCCCCCCGGGGTCCCCAGAGGGTAAAAAAAAAAAAGAGGGGGAAAAGGGAGGGGAGGGGAGAGGAGGAGGGGAGGGGAGGGGAGGAGGAGGGGAGGAGAGGAGAGGAGGAGGGGAGAGGAGGAAGGGAGGGGGAGGAGGAGCCGGGGGCACTGACATTGTAAAAAGGGTATAGATATAATAAGTAGGTATGTGCCGCGCTGAAGACCCCCTTTTTCACCCTCTGCTGCTAGTTCTTATGACACCCCTTTTGAGCTGCATCAGTTCTTAAGACTCCAATTTGATTGAAAACTCAACAATCGGGAAATTTTGCGTTCCCGGAACCCCAATTCTTCACTAAATTTGCGTTCTTGCTAATCAAAATTGAACCATAGGCCAGTTCTCAAGACCTACTTTTTTGAAGAAAAAAATCTTCCTAAGACCCTATTTTTTTGTCATAAAATCCACTCAGTTCAGTTCTGTAGCCCCCCTAATTGAGACCCTGGGTGGCACACCTTTACCCAAAAAAAGTTGAGTGCCCGGGAGGAGGAGGGGGAGGAGGAGGGGAGGGGAAAGGAGAGGCCGCGGGAGCTTTTATTAGTGTCTCTCACTTTTTCTCTACGTCTCTGAACCACCATGTGAGTGTTTTATAACGAAAGTAAATATTGATAGCAAGGAGAGTTTTAGGTCATCCAGGCAAGTTAAAACCCAACAACTCGGCCCTCTGAATCACCAGTGGCGTAACCAGGGAGACAGCCCCCCTACATTTGCAAAAGAGTAAAAAATAAAAAGGAAGAGGAAGGGTAACGAGCATAGACAGTGCGGGGTGTGCTCCCCGCATCATTGTCACGGTGGGGACGATGCCCCCCCCCCCCAAAAAAAAAGAAAATCAATTTTTATGATTCCCCCCATCATTGTCACGGTGGGGACGATGCCCCCCCCCAAAAAGCATTTTTTTGCGCGAATTAGTTTCAATATTTAACTATTCAACAGTGGCGTCGCCAGGGGGGGGGGGGGGAGTGAGGGCGGCCGATCACCCCCCCCCCCAATATTGACGTCGGTTCATTTGACTACTGGATTCATGGAATTATGATGGTCAAAAGTACACAGATGAAACATTTTCGCGCGCTACGCTCGCATAATGTGTCCCAAAGTGCAACATTCTTTGCTACAAGCTTGTTTAAGAGTAAAAATGTACCTCGATCGTGCCAAAAATAGGTGTAAAGTCAAACAAATTCGCGCGCTTCGCGCGCATTTCTTCGCTCACAAAAGTCTTGTCGGTTCATTTTCATTTCTCGCCCCCCCCCCCCAATATGAATAACCTACCTATACGCCATTGCTAATTCAAGCTTAATTTCAGTAACGTTTTCTGGACCATTTTAGGGGAAAAAAACTAGAAATGTTGGCGCGCGCGAATGTTTCTTTATTCAAGTTATACAAAAAAGGGGTTAAGAAACGTTTATCTGGACCATTTTAGTTTTAAAAAAGTGACAGTTTGTACGCTCAGGAACGTTTTTCTGGAGCTTTTTAGTGTTAAAATAGCATTTTTTTGCGCGCTTCGCGAGAATTGCTTTCAATGTTTATTCCAGCTTTATAACAACGTTGCAACATGTTTCAAGAACGTTTCTGGACCATTTTAGTTAGTAAACTAGACATTATTGCTCGTTTCGAGCCAATTTGTTTCATTTTTTTATTATTCAAGCTTAAACAAAATGGCTTTATGAACGTTTTTCAGGACCATTTTAGTGTTAAAATAACCAGTTTTTGCACAAATTATTTTCAATGTTTTATTATTCAAGCTTAACAAGATTGCTTCAGGAACGTTTTCAGGACCATTTCAGTGTAAAAATAACAAATTTGTGTGCGCTTCGCGCGAATTAGTTGGAATGTTTTGTTTCAAGCTTAACAAGATAGTTTCAGGAACGTTTTTTTTAACGTTTCTTTTTACAATAGCCATTTTTTTAAAAATATTTTGTTATTCAATTTGAACAAGATGGCTTCAGAAACGTTTTCTGGACCTTTTTATTGTTAAAATAGACATTTTTGCGCGCTACGCGCGTATTAGTTTCACTGATTATTTATTATTCAAGCTTAATAAGATAGTTTCAGGAACGTTTTTTAACCTTTCTTTTTACAATAGCCATTTTTTTAAAAATATTTTGTTATTCAATTTGAACAAGATGGCTTCAGAAACGTTTTCTGGACCTTTTTATTGTTCAAATAGACATTTTTTGCGCGCTACGCGCGTATTAGTTTCACTGATTATTTATTATTCAAGCTTTAATAACAAGATAGCTTCAGAAAAGTTTGTCTAAACCTTTATTTTTACACAATTTTTTCGCGCTCCGCGGGAATTATTTTGTGTTATTCAATTTCAACAAGATGGCTTCATAAACGTTTTCTGAAACTTTTTAGTGTTAAAATAGACATTTTTTGATTATTTATTATTCAAGCTTAACGAGATGGCTTCAAGAACGTTTTTCTAAACCTTTATTTTTACATATAGCAAATTTGTGCGCGTTCCGCGCCAATTATTTTCATACTACTTTGTTATTCAATTGGAACAAGATGGCTTCAGAAACGTTTTCGGGACCTTTTAAGTGTTAAAATAGATTTTTTTGGCGCGCTACGCGCAAATTAGTTTCATATTATAAGTCAAACTTAACAACATGGCTTCAGGAACGGTTTGTTAAGCTCCCGGTTAAACCTTTCTTTTGACAATAGCCAATATTCCAAAAAATCCAATCCAATCCAAAAATCCAATCCAAGGGGGCATATCCCCCTCAGACTCGTTACCGCGGATAGCGGTGTGAACCAATGAAATTTATTTTTAAGCCCCCCGGGTAAAAAAATCCTGCGCACGCCTATGATGTGGGTATTACTATTACTAGTCTACAGCAGCAACAGCATATCTCATACAAGATGATGATATATATAAAACAAGTTTGAGAAAAGAAGCCAAGATGAAAATTCTAATATTTCTAATATTTTAAATATATTTAATTAATGCGCACATTCAAGGATGCGATTAATGTAATACTCTTTGTGAAGTTTTATAGACATCTACTTTACCCAGTTTTAAACAAGACCTAAACTTGAACCCATGAGTTCGATGGAAAACAAGCACATCTGTTCAAATCATTACTTAACGCATCTGGGAACGGAATGAAAATTTGTTTCATGACAGTGCAAAACACTATATAGGCTTTTGTGTTGCGTGATCTGAATTCGAGATGAGCATGGTTTCAATGGAAAGTGCCCAGTTCACCATCCATGCCTTCATAATCTATGGTCTATGGCAAGTCACTGTGATATGTTACATCAAGGAACATGGGTTTGGCAAGCACATTTCTGTCTGTAAAAGAAACAAAAGTGGACCTAATAATGAAATCTCATTCATAAGGTACTATTTCAAAGCTTCAAATGCACACTTGAACTTATTTAAATAACTCATAGGCTAATTCGTAAGCACCCTAACATGAATAAATGTGACAGCCGAAATCTAAGGTTAAGAAACTAGACCACTCACTCTCAAATCAAACTACTTCTGCGGCCAATCGCCATTATGAACATCATCCGTGTCAACATAGGACATTGCAGACAGGAAAACACATTTCCCTCTTTTTCTTCATTCGTCTTCGCAATAGTCGAACACAGTCAAGTACGATCTAGAAAAAAAGGTTTGTATTTACTTACGTCCAACTGTCTGGGTTACTCTGTAAGTATAGTAACATGATAGCTATGTTGGTTTATTATAGGGAGTAAAGTAGAGTCACTCGGGGTATTGGCAGCTATAGTTCAATCAGTTCCAAATTGGCGAGAAATACTCGGTTTTTCTCTATCTGCGCGCAAAATTAATTAAAGCGTATAAGTATTTGACATATGCAAGCGTCACGCATACAATGACACTGCGACATTACGCGCCATATTGCGCCATGCCAGCGTTTTGCGCATGACCCTCTTCTGAATTAATTCGCTGCTGTAAACAGGTTTCGCCAATTTGGAACTGATTGAACTATAGAGATTGGTCTTTGTAAATCCTGTTAAAGAACCCAAATCTGACTATTATGAAGTGCTTTGCATTAAGCTCTTGTCTCCTTCATTATTACGTTACGGACCCATGGGAGGTGGTTGACATGGGTCGGGTGTAGCGTAATTCATGTAGTACCTTCATTATTACGTTACGGACCCATGGGAAGTCGTTGACAAGGGTCGGGTGTAGCGTAATTCATGTAGTACCTTGTCTCCTTCATTATTACGTTACGGACCCATGGGAAGTCGTTGACAAGGGTCGGGTGTAGCGTAATTCATGTAGTACCTTGTCTCCTTCATTATTACGTTACGGACCCATGGGAGGTCGTTGACATGGGTCGGGTGTAGCGTAATTCATGTAGTACCTTGTCTCATTATTACGTTACGGACCCATGGGAGGTGGTTGACATGGGTCGGGTGTAGCGTAATTCATGTAGTACCTTGTCTCCTTCATTATTACGTTACGGACCCATGGGAAGTCGTTGACAAGGGTCGGGTGTAGCGTAATTCATGTAGTACCTTGTCTCCTTCATTATTACGTTACGGACCCATGGGAGGTCGTTGACATGGGTCGGGTGTAGCGTAATTCATGTAGTACCTTGTCTCATTATTACGTTACGGACCCATGGGAGGTGGTTGACATGGGTCGGGTGTAGCGTAATTCATGTAGTACCTTGTCTCCTTCATTATTACGTTACGGACCCATGGGAGGTTGTTGACATGGGTCGGGTGTAGCGTAATTCATGTAGTACCTTGTCTCATTATTACGTTACGGACCCATGGGAGGTGGTTGACATGGGTCGGGTGTAGCGTAATTCATGTAGTACCTTGTCTCATTATTACGTTACGGACCCATGGGAGGTCGTTGACATGGGTCGGGTGTAGCGTAATTCATGTAGTACCTTGTCTCCTTCATTATTACGTTACGGACCCATGGGAGGTTGTTGACATGGGTCGGGTGTAGCGTAATTCATGTAGTACCTTGTCTCCTTCATTATTACGTTACGGACCCATGGGAGGTGGTTGACATGGGTCGGGTGTAGCGTAATTCATGTAGTACCTTGTCTCGAGAGTCTATGTTCTATGTTATTCTTGTTGAGATTTTAAAATGTTTGTTTTGAAAAGTGTATATTATGTCAAATATGCGTCACACACAGGGGTGGGGGCGGGGGCAGTCAGGAATAATGTTGTTATCATCCGTGTGAACGAAAACGCGGATTAATGGTGCTTTTTTGACCACAACGCGGGCCTGTGCTAAGGGTTATCAAAATCGCCAATTTCAGAGAATAAGGTAGTGTCTTTTTCAACTTGAATCCGCGCTAAGGGTTGCTTGAGCCGATAGTCATGTGTCATTATTGTAAAAATATCCCAAACTGGTACCTTTAAGACAAACAAATTTACTAACAACACTGAATCATACAACAACTGCATTCAAATAATTTCAGTCTCAACTCTGTCTGATATCCTTATCGGATTCGTCGAGCTATAATCCATGTTAAGGGTCACTTTTTTGTTTCCTGAGAATCTGTGTTAAGGGTAGCTTTTGATAGTGGATTCATACAGATGATTACAACTTTTATACATGAGTAACCCCCCCCCCCCCCCCCCCCCCCCCCCCCAGGCATCACACTATGTACAGTGGCGTCTTTATATCACTTGCTGTGTGTTTTGAAGACATGTGATTATGAGGGACACACTTTGGCACGGTCTGATTTTATCCATCTTTTGGGGGGGGGGCGAAGCCACCCTATTAGCGTGTTATTGCAAAAAAAATACACATTTTGGTCTTTCTAGACATAAGTGGGGGCTGCCATGTTTGTAGTCTTTGTAAATTACATGTACCTTATGCAGTGTATTTTAACAGTCCTGCAGTCTGTGATGGAGTCATAGCTATATTTGTTTAGCCTTGATGATTCAATCAGAGAGATGTTATTAGACTCCCAACAGAGAGACATAATAGCTTATCTTGTTTGACTAAGGAGAAATCTCCCAATTGTTGTGGGGTTGTCTAAAAGTTGTGAGTTGTGGATGTCATATGTGACCCGTCACGTCAAAATGGACATGTTGGTGGAAGGAGTCAATTTTGAGTTATTGTCATGACTTCAAAGAACACATTTTATGCTTGAAAATGATACCATGTTGAAGGTGATCAGCTTTTTTTTCCCTATCATTTTCTTTATATTTCACCAAATGTATTCGCCTCTATCTCAAAACTGTGTTTGCCGACAACATGTCCTTTTTGACGCGACTGGTCACATATATACCTAGATTGTTCTTCAGATGGTATCCCCCCCCCCCCTCCATGCACACAAATCAACTTTATTGGTTTCTCGTACTATTTTTAGACTGCGGTGTTTTGATGAAAAATACATCACCATTTCCCTGGTATTTTGGTATGCAACAGATACTTCAGAAAATGGTTACAAAACATGCTTCTTTCTCTTGGATCGCCCCCATTCCATTTCAATGGAATTTTTATCTAACTTTTATTTCATTCAGCCAGCATGCTTATATAGGCTTTTTGAGCCTGGCCTGAGCATTTTGCTTGAGCATGGTCCCTTCAGGACCCAAGCGTGTATCCATATGGACCGACCGTGTAAACAAACAAACAAACAAACAAACCCACAACATCTATTTACATTTCAGTATAAACATGTGCACTGTATTGGCTTACAAGTTGTGGATTAATAATAAGCTTATTCTGTTCTATGACATTCACGGCAACATTTGCTATATGCTACACATGTTTCTAGTTGTGGCTTTCTGAAAGAAAACTTCTATAATAATAAGGTCTGAAGAAAATGATTGACATTTACCAAAATATCCAGGAACATTGTAAACAAAAGTATACACACAAAAAACCCACCAAATAAATAAACAAACAAAACTACCTGATCGATTTACCCTACCTGAGAGGTGTACCAGCCTCTACAACAGGGTTCCCCCTGTGACTTATATTATGTTGTATTAATTTCTAGATAAAACCAATATATTTCTGACACATAAAAAAGGTTAAATAAGAGTTAAAAAAGAAGAGAATCTGACTAGACCGTTGCAAATCAGATCAAGAATATCTGATTACAGTCGTATTTCACATGATTCATAACAATCTACATAAATTGGTGAGTGCCGTTTACTTAGAAGCTTTAATGTCACCAAAACCTGTCGATATTTATTTATATTATAGAGCATGAAATATAGCTTCCTTGATCCAGGATTTCCATGTCAAATATGGTGCAAGGAAAGTGTATGTAAACTGATCTCACCAGCAGTATAAATTACATGTATTTTAAGAATAAAACCTACAATTTGCAGTAATTTTTCCTCCCACCTTTTAACCCTATTTGGCACTACTGGCTGCATCATTGACATAAAACCATATTTGAATTGGTAACAAAAAGAACAATTTACACTTATAATATGGTAACATTGGTCTTCTTTGCAGGGGCAGACATTTGACAAGAATTTAACGCTTTACACACGACTATATTACCAAATACAAAATGAATCAATACTTGGCATGTTTGTACTTATTTTAATGCATTTCACATGGTGATTCCAAGTATGGTGATGTGATTCAATACTTTTTGAAACATATTGTGACATATTGGAATGTCGTCTGCAGGCGTCGCGTGGAAATTTTTTTGTTGTTATTTACCGTTTGTCCTTTCTATTTGTATTGTTCTAAATGTCATTTGCCTTGAGCGCTCTTAAGTGAGTAGATATGTGCTTTGTTGCTATTATTAACACTTCCCACGCGGCAGGCGTCTGAAGACGACATTCCAAAATGTCACAAAATGTTTCAAAAATGTCACAATTATTGAATTTCATCACCATATTTGGAATCACCATGAGAAATGCATACAAACAGTACAAACATGCCTAGTATTGGTTCAGTAATCCCTGAGATAGACTTTGAAATTTGGGAAAGGTGTCTGAAAAATCTGTTGAGTATGTGGTCAAACTAATAGCCGCGTGGGAAGTGTTAAGTATTCTCGCCAAAAAAAAATGTGAGAATCCAAGTTGATCTTGAACGATAAACATATTTGATACACATGATTCGAAAAAGAGGAGAATCTATGATTCTCGCAAATATTTTCCCCTCCAGAATCTAAACAGATTCTCACAGTTTGTGACAAACTTCTGACCCTGTTTTTGAATCTGGAGACAACAAGATTTCCTGTGGATGCTATTGCCCCGATTGTCAGGATGACATCGAAATGCGTTAAACATTGTTCGTATTTCAAACAAGTTTTAGAAAATAAAAACATGCAAATATATTCATTTGTGAAACCCCAAATTTCAAAAACAAGCCAAATTGTTCAAAATTGGCAGAACTTGACAAATTAATCGTGAAAAAATTAATTACCACTTTGTGCCTAAATACAAGCTGGCTTTGACAAGTATCGCTTTAATTTTGTATGACAATTTGAAAGCAGCAATGATATTTCAGGGAGAATTCTTTAACACTATCCACACGACTTTTAGTTTTACCTTAATACACAAAAACACTTTTTTCAGAACCTCTCCCAATTTTCCCAAAGTCTATCTCACTGGTTACTGAACCTATACTAGGTATGCTGGTACTTATTTTAATGCATTTCTCATGGTGATTCCAATGGTAATGAAATTAAATAATTTTGACATTTTTGATACATTTTGTGAAATTTTGTAATGTCGTCTGCAGACGAATGCCGCGTGGAAAGTGTTAAGGATTACGTTATAGAACATATTGATGAATGTAATATTTGAATATGACAATGAATATTGAATACAAATCCCCTAAAGCGTTGGAAAACTTCCAATAAAAGCTCAAAATTCAGATAAAACTTCGACATAATATCTGACACCATTTGGAAAGAAAACAGCGAATATTTCTAATCCTATTTGAATATTTGTGAACTTATTAACCTATATAAGATCGAAATTATAAAACAGGATTATTGTTAATAATTCAATGCAATGCATAGATGATACACACAAAATATACATAGACAAATACGTAGGGGGATTTATAAAGGCTGGTTTGATAAAGATCACAGCGCTGTTTTCCGAGAATAATTGTCAGATTATTAACCCATATATGGTGCAAGCGGAGACACCTTATCCTGAGCAAAGTAGCTCGGCTTTCCTGATTTTCTGCTAGACATGAGAGCTCAAATTCCATACAAAAATGTTCATGAAAAATTAACACAGATTTTTTTTGTCTTCCGTTTTATGATTCGTTTCTAAAAAGAGCCTGAATATTTGTCATAAAAGCAAATCTAACATGAATTAAACTGTTGCCTTATACATTTTAAAGGGACATTTTATGGTATGAAATAAATACAATTTTGTTCGATATAAGTTGCTTTTGGTGCAGCTTGCTATTTTGTTGTACTTTTTTATTGTTCCATGCAAAGTCTTTAAAGGTCAAGTGTACATCAGTGGCGGATACAGGGGGGGCGGAGTAGACGGTCACCCCCCTGTAAAATTTGACAATATACCTTTTTTGTGTACCACTTTACCTTTTTCAGAGGCATAGTTAGGTACCGTCGGTATGGTTATGGTTTTTGGGATGACCACATACCTACCCCCCCCCCCCTCCCCCCCCCCCCCCCCACACACACTTAGCAGATTTTCACAATTAAAAAAAAAGGTCTTGGTCAGCCCCCAGCCCCCCGTAAATTGTAATCCTGGTTCCGCCACTGTACATGTACCTCAAATCTGTACTCAAGAAGCAATTCATTGAATTTGCCTCAAATAAATCCCAAAACAGTAATTCTAAGTTTAAATTCAACCCTTCTAAGGCCAAATAAAAAACAGAAGTTTGTCTCAGAAGAAACCTAAAAAAGGCTATATGAAATGACTTTTTTTGTTTTTAAATTAAAAAATGCTATGCAAAATGCGATATCTTTTTTTATAGATCAGACGGGCTATGTGAAATGTATATTTTAACACTACCATAGAAGAAACAAATCACATTTTGTTGAACTATATTGAACTTCTATTTGTATGTGGCAATTTTACTCTTGTAAGCAAGAAAATGAAGCTGATATGGTACTTCACGATGTGAAATTAAAATTTGAAGAAGCATCATTTTCACGAAAAAAATGAGACAAAAGGTATGCACTAAATCGCAAATTTCAAAAGCTAAGCGCACAACCTTATTTGGTCTAGTACCAACTTTTTTTATTTTTGCTTATACCTTTGTATTAAATCTCAAATGAAACGCTGAAAAAATGGTTATATTTTCAGCCAGAAAAATAATCAAATTCAAAAGCTTCGATCTCACGATGATTACCTCATATTCTGTATGGATTCCTATTAACTTTGATGTAGGTATGAGCAAATAACGTAGCATGTCTATACTGTCTACCTACGTTAACCTGATAACCTAGATTCAGGTTTACTCACAAACTGACGTTTTTTCCCTTTTTCCTATATTTCTATTTTAGAAAGCAAACCTTCTAATACTACGGTACACTTACTCGAGACATGCCTATTGACTTTTCTACTAGAGAAAACACGCCTGATATGTGCTATCATGTAAATATCGATACGCTCAACCCTCATCCAGTCATCATGGAAACTTTTTCACTGAATTAAAGTTCAGAGTGTTATGTGGCCAAGTTAATAATAATATGAACATTTAACTTTTGATTGATCGCAGAAAATGATTAAATACATTCACATAGTGGAGTTACCAGCAGTCCCAGATCCTGCAGAAGACCCCCTGAACATAAACCAATCTGGGCAAACAAATTTAACAACCTCTGCAGGATACAAAGTTGGTAGCTTTGATACAGGTATCATAATCATCGGTCGTCCTTGGACGGGACAATGGAAGCAGCTTAGTTGCTTCCATCATTCTTTCTTGGCTATTTGTTTACTCCATTAGTGCGCCACGCCTAGTGGAGGTATGTATGTATAGGAATACATATTATATGTGTGTATACAGATACAGACCCGGGATGATCCCCTACTCTTTATGAAGGAGTGTGTGACCTTTTTAACGTGCTCAGGGATAGCTCTTCCGATGCACGGGACCACCATTTCTATCGAACCACGAGGCAATTGAGACTAAGTACCTTGCCCAAGGATACAAACATGTTGGCCGACCGTAGTAGGGCTAGAACTCACAACCTTTGCATTGTGAGTCCTGCATGCTTTCCACTAGACCACACATGCTCTCTTGGATTGTGATCAAGGTTGAATGTCCATGCACTATCCAAAGAACACAGAATCGGAGACCTAAAAAGTCTGATTCTCCCCTTATTAGGCCTTAGATTTAATGACAGAACAAGCTCCAGCGTTACGCCTGATTAAGCCTTTTTTTAGACATTGAACTATTCCAGGTGCCTTGTGGGCATGGGAAGCCATGGTGTACCTACATTGTATGACTCCCATTGAAGCATACAAAAAAAGGAAAGCTTTTAAAAGTTATCGTCAAACCTAGTGAGCAGGATTCAGAGGTGCCAGTCTGTTGAAAGTACTAAATGTGGTAGTGAAACGTCATTGATTACAGAGAGTAACATCTTTCATTTCTTTGGATTTGTACGCAAAGAATTCTCAAAATTATGTCTACAAACAATGGGCTATTCCATTTGAAATCCATACACCCCCTACGAAAGACAAGACCTTAATCTTCCACACAGGGAGTGTAGATTTCAAATGGAGTTACCCATACAGGTAACCCCATTTTGAAATCCCGCATCCCATTGGGAAGACTAAGTTAATGTCTTGCATAGAGAGAGAGAGAGAGAGAGTGTATGGATCCAATGGAACAGCCCAATTCTGATTAACCTATTCAAAGATTAGGAGTGATCTTCTTTGTCTTATATACGTGTGTCATAAGTGATTACCCCCCTATAAATTACAAGTGTAAATGATTATTTAGAAAGGTATAAACGTACCAATACTTTAGTTTTGTGATGAGTCTGACCTGAAGTTGTTGGCACCATCATGATCAAACACTTCTTGCACTCTTTGTACCCAGTGTACGTCGACAAGCGCCCTCAACGTCAATTATGGAATATTTTCCATTATCGAAGAACATGGCTTTAAAGTTGGTCACGTGTCATACAGTAGGGAGGCTCGTTAAATGTTTGCAAATGCAGAGTATGCCTATTTGGGTACCATGACATAGCTAGAGGTCCCCTCTTTCCATACATACCAAAACAAGTACAAACATCACATGCATGACGTCACCAAACATGGCCGACCTAATAGTCCCGCCGTATTCGCTGAGGTACAGGTACCTTTAAATTTGACCTCTTCAGTAAAACAGCTATAAAATTCTGAAAACCCGATCAATTTTGATGGTCTAAACGCTGAGATACATCTAATACATGTGGGCTACCATAATAAGATGTGTGGTAGAGCTGTGCACAACATCTTCTCTCCAATAATGATGATAATCGGCAGTGCCAGGGGGGGGGGGGTAATCACTTATGACACACCGTATACAAACTTGGTTATTATATTTTTGAGATGATTAGGCCAAAAAAATGTAAAACTTTGTAAGCACATGAAATAATTGTGTTCCAGTATTGAGTGATACTAGAACGTTTTTATGTTCCAGTATCGGGCGATACTGGTACACATGCTATACCAGTAGTAATTTGTCCCAGTATTGAACGATACTGGTACATAATTGTGTTCCAGTAATGCCCAATACTGGAACAATTTGTGTGCCAGTATTGTACGATACTGGAACACTGATTTTGCACCAGTATCGAACGATACTGAGTGTTCCAGTCTCGGAAAATACTAGCATTTATACAGTCCAGAATATGGGACCTAAAGTACACTTTTTCCTAATAATCTGCACATAACTGCGCAAGGCAATAGGTTTCATATATGGAATAAATCACAAGGCAGCAATTGTTTTGCAGTTGATTTACATTGTAAAAATGATAGCTGCCTTGTGCTTTATTCCACATTGGAGACCTATTTCAGAATATTGCAAAATGGACATAGTCAATAGCATACACACATAATGTTTAAATTCATTTCAAATTTAATTTATTCACTTTTTCATAATATTTTATCTCTTCTTTTGAAATCATCAATAAATAAATATGCAATATTATACGTTTTTAGCACAGAAACTGCTTTGTTTCAATTTTGTTACAATAGATTTTAATTTCAATAAATTATATCTTTCTTTAATACAAAAGTATATACAAAAATACATACAATGGATGACACAAACAGCAACAAAATGCACTCTTATATTGATGTAACCAAAGGCAAATTACACCAAATGCCCCAAGCGTTTGTCTATGTGCCCCTGGATGTATCTGCTATTTTTACCCATTTTTAGCAAACACATCTTTGATTCTGTATCCTTTTCGAAATGCCTAAAAAGTAAGAACACCTATGTCATGTATGTTAAGTTTTATAGACGGGGTTATAAGCTATCATATTCATGCAATATGTTTTGTTCATTTAGGGGAAGAAAACAAGAAGGTCTGTCTTACATACATTTGGGGATATAGGTATGCAAAATTTGTGTTCTTGTTTTTTGGATTTTTTAAAGAAAAAATAGCTATGCTAAGCATGTAATTTTGTTGGCCTTATTATGAATGACACATTACAAGTTTGATAACAACAATATGCAAATCTAGAATTTGTGAAGTGTGACAAATTGGGGTAATGAAAATGATCACTTTTATGGCATGTGTTTGACAATAATATACATCTTAAACAATATAATTGTGCCATTCTTTTTATACTCCTTACACCCTCATGGAACTTGCACACATAGCATTCCAGTCATGTTTGTCTATGTCTGATTGGTGGTGATGTATCTTGTATTAATGGAACAGCCAAAAATGGCCAAACAACTGTATTGGCAATATGGTCCGATGAATGTGACAAAATCAAATTACTTCAAAACAATACAATCAGGCCATACAGTCCAACCACCACTTACTACTTACAATGATGTATAGGAAGTGACTTCTTGCAATCCAGTCATATTACGGGAGTATGTTTATTTAATAGAAAGTCAAAACGTCACTGCGTCATTAATTGATCTCAGAATACACGCACACGCTCTCCAAAGGCGCGGGTGTATAGATGGGGTGACAGCAATTTTTATCAAGAAAACGCAACGGTCAAAGGGACTGGACTGTTGGTACATGCTTGAGGGAACAGCAATGACAACAACACTGTCCACTATGCCTTATTGCCCTTTATAATATAATGCTTTGTACGCGAGTTTTAAAAGCATGGGTCCTAAACAAAACAAGATGCGCTCAAACCGCTGGGCAGAGAACAATGGCAACTGCCGACCAAATGCCCAGTGTAACGTCTCCTGTCACCCCATCTATACATGGATGCGTTGAAAGATGGGAGATACATATGTGTGCCTGTAAAGTTACATCACCGTTCAGAGGAAGGCAAATAGACTATAATGTATTGGCAAAATGGTTCAATAAATGTGACATAAAACAATTGTTGTTAAGACAAGAAGGAGACCAAAGCTAAGATGGGATGATCATGATGATACAATGGAATATTCTGCAAGATTGGAGCCACCAGAGAACAAGAGTGTTGCATATTTGGCATGGTTAACACTTTCCACGCGGCAAGCATCTTCAGACGACATTTCAAAAAATTTCACAAAATGTTTCAAAAATTTCAAATGTATTGAATTACATTACAATATTTGTAATCGCCATGATAAATGCATTCAAATAAGTACAAACATGCCTAGTATTGGTTAAGTAATCCTTGATATAGACTTTGTAAGTTGGGAAAGGTTTCTGAAAAATCTGTTTTGTATATGGTAAAAATATTAGCCGTGTGGAAAGTGTTAATGGAGTTGCACTAAATTATTAGACTACTATACTGGCAATATGGTCCAATAAATGTGACAATTTTGTTTTTTCCGGAAAGAGAAAAAAAGAGTTGTATTGGAATAATGATTAGAGTAAATATAACACTCTATAGATTATATCATTTACATTATCTACTTCCTAGGAAGCAATGCAAGTATATAATACTACACATGCATGTTGAGATGGGATTAAACCTAAACAACACATTGAAAGTATTGTCTTAACACTTTCCACGCAGCTATCAGTTTTACCATGAACAAAACAGATTTTTCAGAAACCTTTCCCAACTTTCAAGGTCTATTTCAATGATTACTGAACCAATACTAGGCATGTTTGTACTTAATCCAATGCATTTCTCATAGTGATTCCAAATATGATAATGAAATTCAATAATTGCGACATTTTTGAAACATTTTGTGAAATTTTGGAATGTCGTCTGCAGCCGCCTGCCACATGGAAAGTGTTAAGACCAACTACAATGCCAAAAGGTATCGATAATAAATTGATGTAAAAGTACTTGGCAGGGTCAGGGAGTATGTTATCTTATTGGAACAGCCCAAAAAATAGCAGACTATTACATCGGCAATGTGGTCCAATAAATGTGACAAATAAATTGATTTTGTTTGGAAGACAAAAAAGAGGAGCAAAGCCAAAACAGAATGATGGATGAGAGTAATTATATACCAGTCTACTTCAATTATCAACATCCTAGGATGTCATGGATACAAGTACACACAACTGGATATGTAACGAACCTTAATCAACACATGTATTGCAAGACTGTAAATCGTCCTAGACCTTAACACCAAAATGAATGAATGACTGATCAACAATGTATAGTTTTTGACATTTCTCTTCCTCAGTAGTCATATCGTCCTAGACCTTGCAAGTGTAAATCGTCCTAGATCTAAAACACCAAAATGACTGACTGACTGACTGATCAACAATGTATAGTTTATATAATGTAAAAATAAATAAGGTTTATCGTGAATTGAAAAAAGCCATTGATTATCCTTTTCTGTTGCTTTGTGGGATCGCAAAAGGGCAAAATCTGCCCAGTTCTGGATCCCACAATGCATCAGAAAAGGATAATCAATGGGTTTTTTTCCCGATTGGCGATAAGGCTTATTGGCCCTGTGGGTGTCAACTCCAATGGGGACTGCTTTTGAGTACTTCTTTTTGGTCCTTAGAATCTTTGGGATGACAGGGATTGGTTTTGATCCCAAAATCGCAAAATGACAACAAAAAATGAGTTACATCTTTCTGGTTGTCAAACCCTCTACATAATTAAATGATCCCTGTACAGCTGGCAATCACCTCTACTATCAGTCAGCTGCTGTATGTGTGTCATATATAATAGGTTCATGGGTATACCACGGGTGTACGACAGATGCACACAACTAATCATAGAGCAGCTCTGACGTCAGCTGATTTCTTTTTACATACAATGTACCGTAAAACTGTTTCTTTCACATGTGCAATTTTTAAATTTCTGCAAGTTTGAACAATTTTGATTGTTATAATATTACGATCACAATTTTGCATCCTTTACATAGACCTAAATACTAAACATATTATTAGCACTTTTTAACTTTCCCGGAACAGTTATTGTGCAAGAAAAGCACGAAAATTAGCGTAGCGCAAAAACCGTGCTATTACAATATATATGTCTCAGACAACAGCAATAATGAAGACTGTATTGAAATCAATCAATCAATTTTCTACCACAAGATTTTCTAGGTGAGAAAGATGTCAGACAGGGCAAGCTGGCACATGATGATAGCTACTATTTCACATAACATTTTCTATATATACATATTGACAGTTTCCAATTTCAGACTTTTATACTTAGTAATGGCTGTTATGGTTTATACATTGCAAATAATTTGCATACTTTTGTATTTTTTACATTACATTACATTACATAACAGAAAACTAGATACACTTTTAGCTAACATATGATTATCTTCCAATACATGTTTTAATACTCTATTGTCACCTCAAGTTCGGTGATGATATCAGCATGTAATATAATCAAAATAGAAAAACTAGATACATTATTTATATGTTACATTTGAATATCGACCAATGCATGCTTTTATATTCACCTCAAGTTCAATGGTGACGTCAGCATGTAATCTAATTAGAATAGAAAACTAGATACATTATAATTTACATATGATTTTCAACCAATGCATATGCTTTAATCAATTCAAGTTCGGTGGTGACGGCATCACATAATGTAGCCAGATTATAAAACTAAATACATTATAATTAACGTATGATTTTCAACCAATGCATATGCTTTAATACTCTATTATAGATACATTTTGGCTCACATATGTGATGCGATCAAACAAAAATGAGTCTGAAATTGCAAATTTTCGATGTGATGTTATATACGTTTTGCGGAAAACCCCGTTTTAAATGGACGCATAATTCAACAGATATTAGCAATTGACGGGTATTCAAAACAATAGAAAACAAAAGAATTTCTACCCTTTGTTTGGTTATATCTCAAAATCAATATTGGCGACATCAGACTTATTTTGCTTGATCACGTCACATGATTGTTGGCCAATGCTTTTGACACTCTGTATCACCTCACGTTGATAAGGCCTAAAAAAAATGGTTTGATTGGCCTAACATGACAAAAACAAATAGGGTAGGTCGGTCGGGATTTTTTTCTTATTTCTGAAATCACCTGCTTTTGACTTTTAATAGCCGAAAATGAAATCAAACAGTCGTAAACTTAAATACTTTGTTCAATTTCTATATAATTTTTTTTTGAATTTTGTTAATTTTTTTTTGTTGCTCAAAATATAAAAAAATATTCAGGGTCGCCAATTTATTTAGGCTCAGTCGGGTTAGGCCAATCAAAGCTTTTTTTTAAAGGCCTTAGTGATGTCAGTACATAAAATATATAGTCATAGGCGCAGTATTTCCGGGCTATAGTGACGCCCCTTCTTCCTTGATCACCCAGATGCAAATATCATTGCATTAAAGTTATACATGCAATATCATGTGTTTATTCCCTTACATGCGGACGGCCCTTTCCAACTTGTGGCGACACGATACAGACATCTGTCCAATACCATGAATATTATAGTTTATTATATGCTGCAATTAATTTACATTATTTATAAACATTATATCATTCAAAACTAGATACATAAACATTTATTGCTTGAATTTGATTATCAATAATATAATACATATATTTTATATTGCTAGCTTATTTGATACAGATTAACAGATACATACATAGCTTACGTCACCAGAAAGATCATGGCATGTAAATTGAATTGGATTAGTTATACAAAATGTGTTTTTAACAAAACCATGTTGTTAGAGATCAATCTGACAAATGGGTGACTCCATTTGAAATCCACACTCCCTGTGTAGAAGATTAAGGTCATGTCTTCCATAGGGGGTGTATGGATTTCAAATGGAATAGCTCATTGCAGTACATGGCCAACAAACCCAAGGCCAAAAAAATAAATTGTTATGTTGTCCTCGACCGCCCGCTCGTCAGATTTAGGGCCGCATTGATTATTTCCAGATTTTTTTCAGATTTTTTTGTAAACAGTTTAAATGGCATTGAATATTAAATTAAGTGTTTATAATACATATGTGCAACTCTTAGAGTGATTTCAACTTCTTGTTGGCTGAACTTTGAGCTTCCGCTGGTATAAGAAAATTAAAATTAAAAAAATCTGCCCGCCCGCCCCTCCTCTCTGAAAGTTGTGGAGGACAACATAACAAAATAAATTTGGGGCCCAATGGATATCCTATCATCCTCTGCATACGAGATGAATAAAGATAACAGGGTGGGGCTATCCCTGTCTATGATATTCTCCTCGAGACGAACACACCTCCCTCTGACGCAGGACTGACACAGGGATTGATAAGAAATCAACACCTTGGTGGAAGTATGTCGGACATGACAAATAAACTTTAAGATCTATATGCACAATCAAACTTTGGGGTTCGTTTTGAACACAGGAGAAGGGAGAGAACATTAAGTCATAAGTTCCCTTTTGTTGTATAACTAACCATTGTTTAGACCAGGTTTAACTTAATTTGTGCATCTGGACCACAGGTTCTTACTTTACTATCTAGATCATCAAACTATTGCTTATCTGACATGTAAGATTTCTATATCATGGATGCCCGCTGACATACATCACCATCAGAAGTTGATTATGGATTTTCCATCATTTTGATCAAGGATGAGACAATTTCTCTTATTATTCATTTATCATTCATTGTTTTGGTTTAATAGAATCAAACGTGTGTTCAAATCACACCAGAAGTCAACAAATTGGTCTGATTAGATACTATGCGTATATAGGTTGGGTTTATTTTGTTGACAATAAAGTGGTTCAATCAATTTCAATTTAGAGAAATGGTTAAACTCTATAAGCTTTCTTGGTTTTCTGCTATAAACCAATAAATCAATGGACTATATGGGACATCCTAAATCAACTTCCATTGGCCTATCCCACCCTAACAAATGGCATCTTTGACAAGATTATAACAACTCCCATAACCTTTGAATCATCAGCATACTGTTCCATATGCTGCTGAATACAAGCCAGCAATGTTGGATACAAGATCTGGTAAACATTGGGGTACTGTTACAGTACGCCTGCCAAACTCAATACAGTTTACGTCTTCTTATCGGTCTGAATGCCAGACGGGAACCGGATGTACTATAGCTGCTCGGTGCTCTTTTTGCGCGGTACAATAACCCTTGGAAAGTCAACGGAGTGAAGTTCTTCATTTTTGTTTTTCTAAATGGATTTTTATGTTTGCGTTTCCAACTATATATAGATCTACAAACAAATTGCTATTATGAAATTGTTGATTATACAATTTCGGCTATTTGTAGACTATTTGTAGAGTTGTATAACTTTGATATAAAAGTTCAGTCACCTTTCTCCTGATCTGGAAAAACCTAGTAAGTCAAATGTTGGTGAAAATTGAGTTAGACCCATATTTGGACTTAATAGGTTTTTCCCCTTCAGTTTATCAAGATATCAGATGAAAAACTGCCGACAGGAAGGAATTTCACACACTTTAACTTGATAAACTGAATGGGAGTAAGTACAAATATGAAACAGTTTTTCTTAGTTTTCTCAAATCTGCGTTCAACAGACTTACTAGGTTTTTCCAGATTACAGGAGCTTTGCAGAGGTTCCTATACTCTGTTTGGCCATCTCGAGACAGTGACGTAACCGCGTATTCTACTAATTGCATCACATAACGCGCGCGCATACTCGCGGCGCTGGCGTACAAACACGAGGGTTGAAAGGCGGAAGATACACACGCGTGCGTAAAAGCTGCGCCTGTTCAGTTACGTCACTGTCTCGAGATGGCCAAATAGAGTATAGCAATCCATGGTTCCTAAAATAGATTTTCTTTAGCGATGGTGAAATGTTCTCAACCAACTTTATAATCATTCTGAATGGTTTTAAAAATCTGTGCCTCCATGGAAGTAGGGGATGCGGCTCTCAACCCATGATGCAAGGCTAGTCGGGCACATTCCCTGCTTGATCACATTTCGTCAGCCTGCTTCGATAATTGCCTAACTCACTTTTCAGCGAAATTGAGTTTTTTGCATAAATCATGACTTCATTACATTATGCACATGCTGCAATAATGTCTAAGTCATTGACAAATCAAAAGTGTTGATAAATGCACAATTGCAATTCTGCCTAAGTCAGCATTGTGAGTTAGCAGTTTATAATATTAATGTAAAACGTTTCAAATAGGTCATACTGTATTAATAACAAGCCACATTTCACTTAAAGGTATATCTCCAACAGTTACTGCTCCTGTTGGAATTCCCCTGCACTATTCATGGTGTTATTCAACATATCGTCAGCCTGCTTCGATAATTGCCTAACTCACTTTTCATATTTTTGTTGTTTTCTAAAAACTAGGGAAAATGAGTTAGGCAATTTTCGTAGCAGGCTGACGATATACAAATACATAATCTGGGTATTGTGTAGAGCCTATTATACACCATTTCACTCATCTATTTATTGTAACTTAAGTCGGATTTTTCAACTGAGGGTACTGAATTTGCTTTGGTTCTTCTTTCTGCTGACAACAGAACCCTAGCTCTGTAACCTTTGTGTTCCAATTCTATATGCAATGAGTTCTTAGGCTAGACCTTACTTAACACTTTCCACGCGGCAGGCAGTTGCAGACGACATTCCAAAATTTCACAAAATGTTGCAAAAATTTCAAAATTATTGAATTTCATTACCATATTTGGAATCACCATGAGAAATGCATTGAAATAAGTACAAACATGCCTAGTATTGGTTCAGTAATCCTTGAGATAGACATTGAAAATTGGGAAAGGTTTCTGAAAAATTTGTTTTGTATGTGGTAAAACCAATAGCCGCGTGGAAAGTGTTAATAGATGTCATAAGTGGTAATGTCATTACACAGGACAGAATAGGAATTGCCCTTTTGCCATTTACTTACATAGCAGTACCATCTTATCAGAGGACAAATAGCCCTTATTTGCATTGAACTTACAACCAAATTTGTCATTTATATTACCTTTAGCCTTACAGAGGTATAGGGAGCAGGGGATGGTGGACATGATGGCTTTCTCCCTTATTATGGTGATTTAATTTGAATTGCCAAAGAGTCAAATTGTCACTAGAAAATGCAAGAAGGTCATTCATTGTTGAGAGTTGAGTTGATTCTTCGACTCTAACTGTAGTAGGATGACAACATTTCATTTTAGCATGGCATCATAAATGTGGATGGAATTCATCATGATATGTATACCAAGTTTAGTTAAATCATATATAGCCACTTTTGTCTGATTGAACGATTTGAGTCCAGATAGCATTCTTGACTCTGATGCGGAATTCTGAGATGGATTCTTAAAGTTATGTTTACTTCTGAGATCTATGTAAATCTTACAATAGTGAGAAACAAGCTAATTCATTTCCCCTTCATTTGAGAGACAATTCATACAGTTTTCCCCCAACATCTATCCATGTATTTTGAACACATTTGGTTTGATAAAAATGAAAAATGAAACAAAAATTATATATAATACACCAGTCATTGTATATACAAAACTTTGGCAAATTTCATCAAGTACAAAATGTTCAAATCTTTGAATGACAGCAAGAGGGTAAAGTTCGCCTTCTGTTATTCACACCGTGTGTTTAAACATGAACTTGCTATTTGAACAAGAGAGTATAATATGTAGTTAGGATAGATGGAATTGCGGCAGGATGGTTTCTTGGCTCATGATAGCGATGGCTGGCGTGTTGCGACAGGCCTTTTACATATCCATCACATGGCAGTCTCATAGTCATGTATGCTATATAATGTACCGTACGTAGCCAGGTTATTTTTTCACATATGTGAATATAATATACGCCGAGATATGAAAGCCAGTGTACATTTAACCGGATGCCAGAATTAGGCCTTGTTATTTAGAATGCGAGTGGCGTACATACCTCGGCAGTATTGTAGCCCATTCACTAGTACCAATCAGGCCAAATGAGCTCCTCAATAACGCTGGGTCTCTAGGGGGGTTACGGAAATTTGCAACCGAACGCTTTGCAAAAAGTCTGTGTCAACAATGCTACAATGTGCACGCTCTACAGATTAACACGTACTAGTCAACATGGGACATTTCCGAGCTTTATCGTATTACAGGAACTTTCTGAAACTTTTTATTTTTCATTTTCCATATGAAAGAGTCACATAAAGTTGTGACATATGGTATTAGATTATACAGCTTAAGGCTTCCCATCAAATTCAGCTGAAATGTGTAGGTGTCCGCTGGGACAAACTACTTTAAAGTACATTATTTTCATGATTTATTTTTTAATTAAAAAGAAAATTTACATTTTTGCAGTATGAATTTTTCTTTGCAGAATATTTTGTATGGGATTGAAACAAACCATGAAGAAATGTGAATCCTTGTCAACAATAAAAGTTTTAAAATGTGTACTTTATAAAATGGTAAACATGGACATTTTGTGTAGTCTGCTCAAAGATTTAAACTTAAATTTATGGCCGTGCGCCATGAATTGGGACCCCTAACATTGAATTGGGACCCCTAACATTGAGGATGTGTGACATTTGCACGTTATTAGTGATGTTTATAATGATACAGTTTCTATATTTTTGGTCATACAATGATGATTTTGGTGTCATTTTAAAGTAGAATTACTATTCTTTTCATAACTGTAAAGACAATCGGTCGATACTATTTCATTTATAATTGGGAATAATTAATTGATAAAATGGTGCTTGTAGAGGAGGCTAGGGAATTGACCTTTGCGACCTTTATATACTTGGGCACATTTGGGTGCTTATATTTTCACCAAGTGTTCTGGCATGCCAAAACACACACAAAATCAATGTAGACATGACTATCCAGATGAACAGTATACTGTAGACAACAATGCAACACATGCACAGACAGAATATCACCTATTTATCTTCTCAGATCTTTTCTCCTCAACATCCTTCCTCCTTTGCATTCTTCCCTCCTCCGCATTCCTCCCTCTTGCATAATAAGCTTATTATCGTCTTCTCTCGGACAGAGTTAGCTTAACCGCACATTTATCCCGCTACATTCCGTGACATTCGATCCAGCTTCCTGTACAGGTACACAGTCAAGAAAACAAAGAAAATAAAGACATTAATTAAAAGAGTTTACATTTCAAGTGTTTAGTCAACAAGGGGATGGTTTAAGATGCTGCGTCGACAGATTCAAGTCTAGACTGGTCCGTATCCCTTCTTACTCATCTAGAAAACATAACACAACAAGTTGGCTACGGCTCGTTTTTCTACCGGAAACTTGCACTATGAGATGGCGCCGCCATTGATGGTGACGTGTTGCATGGTATTATTACAGCAAACTTTTTTTGATTTGCTGCCGCACCAAAACATAATGATACCAATGGTGTCATTTTACTTCAGAGACTGTACTTTATCACATTAGATTAAGGGGGCTGTCAAGTGTCGTTGTATGAATTTGTCAAGCACTGTAACTTTCAAACTATTTATGTGTTGTACATAAAAGTATACACTTTTTTGAATGAAATGAGTCGGGGAATCCATTTTTCGTATCAAAAATCGTGATTTTTATATTTTTGCCCAAAAATGCCTCTTTTTTGCCTAAATTTTATTAACAACCTAACAAAATAATTTTTAGGTAAAAAATTCTAAAATTTTACAGAAAGCATCTTAATTCAATTATCTAGGAAGTGTTTTTTTTTTGCCTTTAAAATTTTTAGTTTTGAAATAATTGACCAAAAAGTGCTAAAAATGTGAATTTTGAGATATTTTATCCCAAAATTCACATTTTTAGCACTTTTTGTTCAATCATTTCAAAACTAAAAATTTTAAAGGCAAAAAAAAAAAACACTTCCTAGATAATTGAATTAAGATGCTTTCTGTAAAATTTTAGAATTTTTTACTTAAAAATTATTTTGTTAGGTTGTTAATAAAATTTAGGCAAAAAAGAGGCATTTTTGGGCAAAAATATAAAAATCACGATTTTTGATACGAAAAATGGATTCCCCGACTCATTTCATTCAAAAAAGTGTATACTTTTATGTACAACACATAAATAGTTTGAAAGTTACAGCGCTTGACAAATTCATAAAACGACACTTGACAGCCCCCTTAAATCGGCCCAAAAAGTTGTATGAATACATTTTTTAAAAGATTTTCACTCAGGTAAAAATCAAATGACATTTATAAAATCATGTATCACTCTGTCTATCTCTGTCAGTCACCTCCTTATCATATGAATGAATGGCACATTACTGGCACACTGTACCATATCTATATTCAAAAGTATGCCAGAATTTTGACAATTACAATCAGTCATGATCCCATTTTGTTCTCAATATCTTTGGGCGGAAAAGATGTTGAGAGAATGCTATGGGTTAAAAAAGAAAAGAGAAAAGAGAAGAAAAAACAGAAAAAACTAAAAAACTTTAAAAAAAGAGAGACTTTTAGAGCAATGCGAAGAGCAGCAAAAGGAGACCATTTTTTGATGTTGTACCATGGGGATAAAATGACATGACATGATTGCTATTCCCACAGCTAAGCCAATACGGATACAGACAGCTCTTTCTCCACAGTGATTTGATTTAGAAGAAGAAAAAAGGGGGGGGGGAAGACACACTTTTTAAAACTATATGTGCAAAACAGCAAACTAAGACTACCGCCATACCATGGGAATAAAACATGACATGATTACAATTCCCATAGCTAAGCCAGTCAGTCATGAGAGGACATTAATGTGACATATGAATGAAGGAGATTGATGATACAGACAAGACAACACTTTCTCACCAAAAAATGTGAAAACTATTATCTGCCGTGGCTATGTTTTGATCTAGTATGACTATGATATGCATTCATTATACTCACTTTTTGAAAGATAGGAAATGGTGGGACTTGTGCAAATTATGTGGATATGCTCATACTAATACTTCCCCTTAATGCACTTATCAATTGCATCCCCGGCCCCGCAGGGCCGGGCACCATTTTTTGTACGTCCCCGCTACAGTCCCGCCCCCCCCCCCCTGGCCGGGACAAAGTGAACAGTCCCGGCCACCCACTCCCAGGACAAAGTATTCACCCGGCTACAGTCCCAAGGTCGCTTATTTCTTTCTGCAACCATAACGGAAAGCATTTCTATGTGTTCCCTATGTGTTATTAGGCTTATTTCGTCAAGCGCATTGTATCTCTAGCTTATTTACAGCAAGCGCCCGGGGTGTACATGTGTACCTTAGCGTACGTCCCCGCTACACGCCCTGGCTAGCAGGGGCAGTTTGTACGTCCGCGTACACTCCCCCGCATAGCCGGGCATCATTTTTTGTACACTCGTGTACGGTCCCTGCCAAGCCCCGGGTCCCCGGGGGGCAGGCTTGCAATTGATAAGTGCATAATGTATCCAGTCCCTTTAAACTTTAAGACTACACAATTCTGCAATTCTTTAAGTCTAATACATGGTGGTGTTAACACTTATGACTAGGCTTACCAAGTTTCCATCAACATCCTGTAATTGTACATTTAAGCTCTATTTTAGATTTTTTTGTACTTTGCCTTGGGCCGAATAACTGCTTTTGCTACATCATGATGAAATATGAAAGTGTTCAAGGCTTCATGATGATGCTCCATGTTCTTGATGATGATGGTATGCAATTTGAAGGGGGAAACTGGCATTTTCTTTGATTGTGGTTCTGAGAACTAAAAGTGGTTTAATCTTGGGTATGAGGGCTTTTATTGCTGCACAAACTTGAAGATTTGAAATGAAAACTAATATTACTTGGGACAATGAGCTATTCCATTTGAAAGCCATACACCCCCTACAAAAGACATTACCTTAATCTTCCCCACAGGGAGTGTGAATTTCAAATGTGGTTACCAGCGTGGCTCCTGTAATCTGGAAAAACCTAGTAAGTCTGTTGAACGCAAATTTGAGAAAACAAAAGGTAAACTGTTCCCATATTTTTTCCAGACTGGGTGTTTCCATACTAGGTTCTTCCAGATGAAAAACTGCTGACAGGGAAGAGTTTCACACACTTTAACTTGATAAACTTAGGGGAAAAACCTAGTCCAAATATGGGTCTAACTCAATTTTCACCAAAATTGACTTACTAGGTTTTTCCAGATTACAGGAGATGGGTGACTCCATTTAAAATCTACACTCCCTGTGGGGAAGATTAAGGTCATGTCTTTCAGGGGGGGGGGGGGGGGGGTATCAAATGGAACAGCCAATCCACATTAAAAATTGAGGAAGAGAAATTTTGTTGAAGACATACACAGATGATGATCCATGAAACAATAAGCCTGTTTCGATTCCATCATCACAAGTAACCAATTGAGGTTATTGACTTTGACAGTGGCGTAGCCAGAGGGGGGGCGAGGGGAGCGATCGCCCCCCCCCCCCAATATTGACGTCGTGTCGGTTGAGATTGGCACTGTCGGTTCATTTGACCAGAGGGATCATGGAATTATGATGGTCAAAAGTACACATGAAAAAATTTCGCGCGGACGCGCGCATAACAGTCACCTAAATGCAATATTCGTTGGTACAAGCTTGTTTAGAGCCAGAATGTACCTCAATCGTGCCAAAAGTAGGTGTAAAATCAAACAAATTTGCGCGCTATGCGCGCGGGTCTTGACTTACAACAATCTTGTCGGTTCATTTTCAGTTCTCGCCCCCCCAATATCAATAACCTGGCTACGCCACTGGACTTTAATGGTGATAATCGTAACCATTAAATGCATGTTGCGATCCAAGCAAACTGTCATGCTATGTGCAGGTTACTAAAATGGGCGCACAACCAAAAAGGCTTTCATGTGTGGCGCGCATGCATAACACGGCTCGTGGAAGATCATCACAATTTTAAAAATATCTGTCTGTTTCTATTTATAACCAACAATAACCAAAAAATACTGGGTTATTTTTGTTGTTATGGAGGTGGCGAGAAGGTGGCACTGTGTTTCTTTTCAGACAATCAGCTCACTACCAATAAAAACATGCAGTGCAGTGAGGGAGGGGAGAGAGTTTCATTCCCATTCCTTCATTGTCATATCAATAAATGGAGCTTGCATATTTCAATTTCCTATTGATGATTCCATGTTGCTGATGATATGGTATTGCTCAAACATGTGTTTTATTATTTTAAAATGTCACTAGTAATGAAACACATTCCATTTGTTTTTCGTGTGAATCAGTACCGGTAAGCAAGATTAAATCAGAGAAAACAAAACATGTCCTCCCCCTTCTGAAACAGCCCTGCGTTAGTGGTGATATTCATGGCATAATTCATGGCATAGACATGCTAATATTTGATCTCATTACATGTCCCAGATATTTACTTCAGATATTCAATACAAGTTGTCAACAGGCATGATAATGAACCACAATGAATCAACCTCACTCCCATCCTCTAAAAGTGTGTGTGATTAGCCCACAAACAACCCAAAAATGGGCTGAAAATAACTAAAACTGCAAACAATTGTGTGCATGAAAGTAACCACTTTTCAGTAGCTAGTACGTAATGACATCGTTAAGTGTGCTTCGGATGATCAGTAATTCCCTCTACAAATATTCTTGATTTCTTTTTCTGGGAAGAAGGCTGGTAATTAGACCTAATTTTGTGTTTTATTATAACAATACTGACTGTAAACAGGTAATATCCCATTGTCCAGTGACTCTGTAAGCTGGCGCACTAACCCTATTCCTCAATGCGACAAATCACCTACGAATAAACATGTTGTCTGAGTTTGCCGAGGGAATTCCCCAGAGAGAAAAGGGTGTTGTCAAATTTGACATTCTATTTGTGAGCGATAGATGTCAATAGTCAGATACCAGTGAAAAATGAAACAAAACGATCATTTTAGGATAGCTGATCTAAAATAGACCTTACTGGAGGTTTGAAATCCTGACCAAATTTAACCCCCTGAGAACTACCGGTCGATTGGTTAAAAAGATGGATACATCATTTATTGCACCAATGAGAGACATTGTTAGAATAATTGTATCCCTGATAAAGATGGGAGTGAAACATTTTACAAGCTGCACTTGAATTGGCTATTCATATGAGTCCATCTTTTAATAAACCAATCAGAACCACTGTAAGATAGACAGGTAGACCCCAGGGGGTTAAGGGATGTTTTTACCTCAGAAAATGGCTGGTTCTTTTGTGAGACCCATGTTTGGGTTTTTTTCTCGAAAGTTTGGACCCATGTTTATGTTCGAGCACAAATCATACCCCATGTTTCAAGAAATATTGGCCAAAAAGCGACCCATTTGGGCGGCACATACACATACCAGTATATATTATGTGTAAGCACCCCCGTTCCACTCCCTCCCCCTTTTAATGGCAAGGTTGATGAAGATGCCATCTCCTTCATACACTCCTACCATGACAACATCCTTCTCACATGTACCTATTTACATCAGCAACGTGATCTGGGCTATCCTGCTTGGCTCAACAAGATCGGGTAGATAGTGGAAATGTGTCTTGGAACAGTGAAGTTAATCAAAACACCCATATATATACATACATAATCTGTATCAATTCAGCTGTTTTTCATTGAGGCCGCCGATAAAGTCAATATAACATTTTACATAATACCCCTAAAGGCTAAGATTACATAATAAAAACATATTTCTTGGATCTAATCTAATACAGCATAATAATACAAAATTACAAAAATGAATATTTAGATATGGATAATTATACAACTGACACATTCGTTTAAGGTAGCTACATCTTCAAAAAACTCCATAGACTTACTGTGTGTTAGGTTTTTGGCACGTTGCCAAATTCCCAAAATTGCTTCTTTTCTCAAAGCACACTCTATTTTATAAATGATTTTTTAACCCTTTGTATCCTTAAGATGAACTTGTTTTTTATATTATGTTTTTGCCAAAATACCAATGCACAATATTTAGTGTAATTATTTCCACATTTACAATCATAACATGGATTGAATGTAGTAGGAATGTTAGTACTTAACAAAAAAGTTGTATTTTTTCTAGAAACACCAAATAGTCAAACTTTGTGAATATTTTTAAAGAGAAGTATAGCTCCTATTTCAACAAACAAGGTGTCATATTAAAGGTAATTCAATTTAGAAGATTCTCTCGCCAGCTTTTTCCATTAAAGTGTTTCTAGTGTTTTTTGTGTCAATTTGAACTTTTGCCTTTAAAAAATCCCTAAAAAAATAATTTTCTCAAAAAGTAAACACTTTATTCACAAAAACTGGCGAGAGAATTTAGGTTATATGTGACATGTTCTACCAAAACCAGACGGAATTGGGCAGAGTTCCAAACTGAGAAATAGCCCAAAACATAATTGAGGGTGATTTTTGGGGGAATTTGAGTTTCTGGTAAATAATTAATCTTCAGAGTGTTTATAACAATATTGTGAAAGATTCAGATCAACAAATCATCCTAAATGTATGTTTCAGTGATTTAAAAAAGACTAGTTCTAGTAAAAAGCCTAGTTCTAGTAACTTTAAAGGGCGATATCTCACTTTGGAGTTTTCATAAAGTCCGTAAAAGACGAACTTGAAAATGATGTAACTCCGCTTTGGGAAGTCCAATTAAAAGAAGAGAGGTACCACTGTAAAGCTGAAGATCTCTACTTCAATAATCAATCACTAACTCAATTTTGATATCTTGCCCAATTGTGTCTGGTTTCGGTAGAACACGTCACATATGCTTATTAACCATCCCCCAAAGTGACAGACCCATAGCAGTTTCCTACTTGGCTGAAAATATTCAAATGTCCAAAAATTTAGGGAATTTTCAAAAAATAAAGAAATACATCAGGGGTGTACTTTCGCGACATCCTGCGAGAATCCAAATGGATTCTCGCAGAGGAATTTTGCGAGAATCCATGGATTCTCGCAAATGGATTCTCGCAGAATATTTTTGCGAGAATCCTTTTTACTGAATTTAAATTCTGCATTTTAAACATTTATTGAAAATAATAGTACACAAATTGAAACAAACACTTCTTAAAATTAATTAAAATAATATCAAGAATAAGGCTATAAGCTTGCATAACTTCCAAATTCGGCATGTTTGTTGACTAAGGGTCAAAAACCAGTCATCTAATGTCCTGTTTTGGACTTTAAAAAAAAAAAAAAAGTTTTAAAAAAAAGTGGGTTTTTTTGGTGTTTTTTTGGCGAGAATCCACCTGGATTCGTGCGGTAGTGATTTTACGCGAATCTTTACGCGAATCGATTCGCGCCGAAAGTACACCCCTGTACATAAGAAATATCGAAATTACTCCGAAAGTTCTCAAATAGGTAGAGCAAAGACTTGTCTTTAATGTGGTCTCAAAATAAAAAGTATAGATATAATTCATTTGGCACAATAGTTGTTTTTCTGCAGTGGTGTAATAGCCGATGTAGCTACCTTAAGACGGTTGATAAATATACTAAGATTGGGGTAGACTTGAATATTTTGGTCAAGTTTGTTCCATTCAATGGCACCCCTATAATAAGAAAAATTGTATTTTTATAATTGGTTTTAGGTTTAGGAATAATAATATTATACTTATGCGTAAATTGTATTTATCATTCAAATATGAAAGTGCAGTATCATTGATTATTTTATATGACAAAATATTACAATTTAATGTTTGTCCACGATCAAGTGGTAACCATTTAAGTTTGTTAAGAACTTCACGACTAGGTGTGTCCCAAGCTAAGGGGTCTATGATGGGCAGATGCGCCAGAATGCTACCCTGGCATACAAGCAGTATGAGCATATCAACATCAGCACATGTGAATTCATTTTCTGAAGAAACAAATTCTCTATATTCTAAGCTATTTTTTGGAGAAAAAAAACTTAGTTCCCAATATACAATAGAATAAAGAATCCAATGATAAGGGATGTACTGAAATATGTTTTGCGTTTGGTATTATGATATTATGTCAATCATTATCATAAGAGAAACGGTTCCAGAAAATGGAGAAATAATCCCGCCTTACCTTTACCCTATTTCTATGACATCATCACAATCGTAATGGATTATCCCCTGGGATTATCCCTCTTCTATAGATAGATGGCACTTACACATAAAATATATACAGATTATTTTAATAGGTAAATGGAGTAACATAGAGACAGACAGTAAATCATTACATGGCAACTTCTACCATACTTAAGACTGTGCAAATGTTAACCAATAAAACAATAAGGCCGATAGTGTGAACGGCTGTCACAGAAAATGTCAACAGTTTCACTTGTGGAGATGTTCAATGTGGCGCTTCTTTTAGATGTGCTTGTATTGTCACTTGGTAGCATAAAAGTGTTTATACCAAGTGAGTTTTTTACATGAAATGAGGTGCTGTACTGTTAGTCCTACCTACTTCTGTAACAGGTCATTTCATAAGGTTACTTCATGCGATGCAGCCAACATCATGTGGCAAAATAGTAGAACATCGTAGTTAGTGCAATGCATCGCAGCTAGCGTAATGCATCGCAGCATGTTACAATGACACTTTGTTTAACTCTATTGTAATATTATAACTCACTCAGGGCACATGTATACATATAGTCTGAATGTGGCATAAGTATTTGTGATGCGATCTGTAAAAACCAGTCGGATGTCGCCAGATGTGAACTAGGGATTATGGGTAAAAGTATTGTTGGGTATGTTTCAATAATAATTCCATTGTAATATTTTTCTTCCCTAAAATTATGCAGAAAAGAAAGGGATAAAAAGCAAGATTTGTTTAAATTTAGATAGTCTTTCAGGCAATATAACAGCCACTTTCTAGACTCAAACAATCCATGTTAGCTGTCACTATGAGGGTTGAGTGATAGTGTTACTAACGTGAGTAAAGACAGGAAGGAATGAAGTGCATACAAGGTGTGGTCGGCCTGATAGAAGGAACAAAGGATACTTGTAAGTGATGGGTTATCACCTGACTGAAAAACCATCTTGGATGATTGATATTGATAGAACCGATGATTAAGAGGATGACAGCTAGACAAGGAGGATGAAAACGATGGTGATGACAATACGATCGATATGATGATGCTGATGAAGAAAATGATGAGTAAAATGAAAGGCAATACTGAACTGAAGCACAAAGCACGCATCTTTGGCTGTCAGTTATGGGAATAAAACTACCAGGGGTGAAAAAAGGGTCAAATTTGGGGGACAAATACAAAAAGACTGATTTCTATCCTATGGAATGCTGGTACCTATAGTTCTAATTTAACTTGGTTTATGCCTCGTTAACGGGCACAAGAAATTGACCACAGCAGGACTCGTACCCACAAATACCGTCAGGCCTAAACATGTTGCTTGTAAAAAAATCTCATGTAACTGATAAATAGGAAGACCGATTGACTCATATCAAACAGTGAACTTGTTGAATAGCACAATGTGTGCCTATTAGCACGATTTGCGCTTCCAACGACACACAATGATGTCATCAAGCATTGTCCAGTCTGTCTCTAACTCAAACTTACACCACAGAGTGAGACAGACAATTGATCCCCCGTCTTGAAACAATCATTTTTTCCTGGAATCACAGTGAAGGAAATTGAATGTCATCTTTTGGTGTCATTATACCAAGACAGTTTCAATTTACACCTAACTTTAGCAATCATCTATGTCAAGAGACTATTGCGTTTCAATAGTCATATACAATATCATCTTCTATTATCTTATCAAAATGGTTTCATCTAAAAATAAATCTTAACCCAATAACGGTACAGGGAACCAGAGGGAAAAGTGAGGGAAAACCGAGGGAAAAGTAATACACACTTGATCTACATTGTCCATCTCATATCGCAATTAAAAAAAATTAAAAACAGCGTAATAGAATATATTCCACGGAGCGCTATGTGAAGAAAATGTCATTCTAACAAGTTGATATAAAAACCTTTCATCATGATTAGATTTAAGAGAGCCTCAGTGTGGTGAAGAAATCTCGTTCATGTTTGGTGGAAAAAAATGTTGATGCCACACATTATATAGGTAGTGTAAAGTAGGGAACGCTCGCTATAAATAGATCAAATTGGGGCAAGTATAATTTTCATGTCTGGGTTTTGTGGGCAATACGGCAGAGTGAATGCTAAATTGTCTGCAGCGGAGTGTAGAGAAATAGTGCGCCTATAATGTATAGTATTGAAAGAATGGCCCGCAGGTGTGTGCTATTGGAGAGATGGATGGATGGATGGTTGGTTGGTTGGGGAGCAAAGACAATATGTGTAACATGGTAAAGGGAAATGAGTCACATGTAGAGTATTTCATTTGGTGTTTTAGGTCAATTGAAGAGGTGACAAATTCTTACATTGTACTATGGTACTTTACATGTAGTAGTATCACCAATAACGGGCACGCGTGGTCCAACGGATACATTCTCGCTCCACAATACAAAGGTTGTGGTTCGAGTCCCGTTGCCGCCAGCGTGTTGTGTCCTTGAGTAAGGCACTTTACCGCAATTACTCCTCTCTACCCAGGTGTATAAATGGGTACCAGCGTTAAGTCATGTTGGGAAGGTAACACAGACTCGTTGTGCGGGAGGAGTGGCGAACCCCCCACAGCAAAAATTACAAAAGAGGAGTCTGGCCTAAACGCCAAAGAAAGAGACATAGGCACTCCGCGCGCGAGCTTCGCTCGGCACGTCACTTTACCTATACTTTTTTACTTAGTATCACCACAAGACATGACTTTAGGTGTTGAACTTGCAAGCCTGGTCATAATTAGTTGGAACACCCTGATTATAATTACACTTGAATGAGTCCCTGTTTCTAAAAAAATATACCCTATTGAAAAATAGCTGTCTCTGACGGGAAGCTTGAAGCCTTTGCTACATGTGAATAACTCCCCCTCCCCACTAGGAAATGTTGACCCCTTCTAGTATCTGGTAACCCCAAAAAGCATGTTATAGCCTAAGTTGCTTTTTGTTGTTGCTTAACCAGTTATAAGTATAGCATTTTTGGGAATTTGCAATTTGGCAATAAATAGAGCTACCTTTTTTTATGGCGTAACCAGGTGTGCATTTACCCTCCCCCCCCCCCCCCACCCGAAAGAAAAACACTTGATGGAAACAAATAAAGCCTTAGAGAGCGAAGAGTTTTATGGGTGGTGTCCAGGGGTTTTAGGCATTATTTAACGCAAGGAAAGGGCTTTTGGTGAATATATTTTCCTCCTCTCCATCCGTCCTTTCCGCCTTCCAATTTTTTCTCTTTTCCCCTGCCCCCTCTCTCACCCTTTTCCCTCTCCTTTACCTTTCTTTCCTACCCCCCCCCCCCCCCCCCCCCCCCGTATTTTCCCATTTCTTTTCCTTACCCCTTATTTCCAAGGGTAGGGAAAAAACATTTTTATTCTCTAAGCACATATAATATTTTGTTAAAATCAAAACAAAAACTGCTATATTATTCTATTTGAGGTTTTATCAACCTTTTTTGTTCTGTGGGTTTTGAAATGTGATTTTCTCAAAAGGAACTGAATGTACTTTAACATATTGTTCTCAATGCACTTAAAAGGTTGCATGAAAAAACATTCTCTAAAAACAAAAACTGCTATGCTATTCTATTTGAGGTTTTGTCAACTTTTTTGTTTGTTCTGAGGGTTCAGCAACCTTTACTGTCTCAATGCACTTAAAAATATTGCATAAACAAAGTTTGTGTTCTCTGAGCACTTAAAATCTTGAATAAAATGAAAAACAAACTTAAGTCCATCTATTACCTTGATTCACAAAATAAGAAATAAACAAACTAACTACTTATACATTACTATATAGTTATAGTACTGTAGATTGACATACATGACAGAGGAGTTATAAACAAGACAAAACACACTATCCTAGCTATATATGGAATTGAATTTCACTTCAATACTTTGAGGACAGGGGTTGTTTGATTTTCAAAAGGTATGTAGTTTGAAGTATGTACTACTCTGAAGATCTATATTTCATCTTCTTCTGCTAGATCACAAATCCCCCAAAGTCAGAGTCCCCCTTTCTAGATCACCTTCAGTCATAATATGCCCATTTCACTCAAAAAAAGAAAGTGTTTTAAGGCTTCAAATTTTCTGCAAATTTTCTTTCATCCTATCAAAATGTCTCAAGAAGTCCTTCAGACCCTACTTTTGTACAATATCAGTAAAACGGCCACATGTTTGCGCAAATCCCTTGATCAATTTGATTTTGAACATACAACAAGAGACTGTGTAAAAAGACATCATCTCTGATACAAAAGTCACATTTCATCAGTCTTCTCTACAGTCCATTCCATTCAGAGTAGGAACATAAAGTCAGTGCATATTCCAGAGAGAGACGCAACATTTAACACTTTCCACGCGGCAGTCGTCTGCAGACGAGTTACAATATTTCAAAAAATATTTCAAAAAGGTCAACATTGTTGAATTTCATCACCATATTTGAAATCACCATGAGAATCGCATTACAATAAGTACAAACATGCATAGTATTGGTTCAGTAATTCTTGAGATAGACTTTAAAAGTTGGGAAAAGTTTCTGATAAATATGTTTTGAATATGGTAAAACTCATAGCCGTGTAGAAAGTAGTAAACACCAATGCCAGGATTCCTCTTTGATCATGTGAGTAAATAAGCCAGTGCATTAGATTTGCCATGTGCCTATACTAAAGCATTTCCGGTTGAGCTGGGGGATTTCAAGCGACTGCGTACCGACTTTTCGATCAATAACTATCGATCACGTTTAGCACGCCTAAGTTGGTGTAAATCGTGAATAGTAGGTACGATGTCGCTTGAAATCCCCCAGCTCCAGATTTTTTTGGCCATGTTTCTAGATGAATCGTGTACTAGAAGTCGTGGACATAGGTAGTCTGAGGTTTTATATAAGGTCTGTTTGTTTGGAATTCTGATTATGGGGGGGGGGGGGGGGGCGGTAGTCAACTATAATACTGCAGTAGCGTATAGGGGGCAGGCCTTCTGGCAGGGGTGGGGGTTCATCCCTTCCCCCACGAGTAATACTGTGTGTTATTGCCATAGACATTGAATGTTTAGCCAAGATGCGAATATATCAATTGAGGTGATATTCGTCCCAGGTTTCAGAGGTATTAACCCTATTATAACCCCGGTTTAGGGATTTTGACCGGGATCACAATTTTCAAGGAAAAAACAACCAACTAAATCTCCGGGAACTTGCCTGGATTCGATCCGGGGACCCTCCGTTCTCAAGCCCAACGTCCACCCACTAAGCCAAGGCCTCAGCTACACATTCGTGCAGTATACTGCGCTCACTAAAAAGGGCTCGGTTGACTACGTCCTAGAAAACCGACGGCGCATGCGTTTGGAGAGGGACTTAGGATTAGCATTTTTAGCACTCAGGGGGGTTAGGGTTAAGAAATAAATGAATAACAAATATAGATTTTCTTCATGTCAAATTGTCCTCAAATTGGTAGAATTTGTATAAATAACATCTATGTTTATACGTATTGTATTGATCTGAAATATCTAAAATTCAGACCAATTTAAGTTTATTTTGGCCAGAAAAGCCAGATATCTACAAGTCTGGTACTCAGTCTATTTCCAAGCACTTCAAAACTGGCAACTTTCGATGTTGGGAGCTCGCTCGCCAAGGTCTCGCGCCTGCATGGGCGAGCAAACCCGAGCCAACCAGCAACACTGTTTTTGCTAGTTACACTGTTGTGTATAACGTCACCTTTATAACATCAAATTATTACTATAGCAAACTTAATTCTACGCCAGACGGTATGAAATGATACCCGTTTGACATCACATTGTCAATGTACAGGGTGAGTCAAAAAGACTGCAATAGTGGAAAGAAGCCATTTTGTTTTCAAAACCAAAATGAATTTTAAAACTTTTTAAACGTTGCAAGAATGATGTATTTAATCCTAACTTTGTGTGAAAAAATGAAGTCGATCACATTTTTCGTTTGTCTTTGGTGACCCTCTTTGCTGCACAACCAAATGTACCTGTTTGTCCACGAGCACAGTGATTTTCATTGGAAATGGCACACATTGCATTTTCATATTTGAATATCCCGCCAACAAAAAAATGGAAAATTTCAGCTTTTTATTAAAATTTAGAACATTATACGCTTTCATAGCATGGGTATGATTATAATTCATTATGCTGAACACACACGTAAACAAGAAAGGATGCATCAAATTCCAATAACATCACAAATGAACTCAAGTTTCCAAATTTGATTGAGACACATTTTGCGATCTGATGCATAATTTGGGTATCTCGTGGACAAACGTGTGAAATGGGTGCACTGGTCAAAACGTTCACCAAAGGAAAACGAAAAATTCGATCGACTTCATCTTTTCCCACAAAGTTAGGATTAAATACATCATTCTTGCAACGTTTAGAAAGTTTTAAAATTCATTTTGGTTTTGAAAACAAAATGGCTTCTTTCCACTATTGCAGTCTTTTTGACTCACCCTGTACAGTCCTCGATACTGTAATGAAGGTAGATGACATGATAGCTCACGCTAAAAGCCACTACTGATAACTCGTGCAAATTATCAGTAAATTGAATGGTTACTTTATTGGTAAAATTTGCATATGAAATCTAGGTACACTGTCGCTTGAAATCCCCAGGTCAAGTATTTTTCGTATACTAAATGGGATAACCACAATATATTTTGATATTATGACAATGTTCATACCTCAGGTGAAACGGTCAAGATGGGTAATCAAGATGGATAGTCTATTTACTGTGTTGCGCAAAGACAAATATAACTGTATGCTCTTTAGGCCAACGGCAATAATCATAGTTTCCCGATTGAGCTAAATCAAAACATGAAAATGATAGACTGAATATCAATTCATGCCCCTGAATCGGTGGCGCCTTTCGTTACCCACAATCCCTTTTTCCTAGCCACATTCCGTGACTAGTTGTGATGAATCGCTAACAATTTGCTGAAGTGTTGTTCAAGAATGCGAAAGAAAAAGCACCAAAACTTCCATTCATTTTCGCAGGGTTTTTGCTGGTGTGAGCGGCCATATTTGCTTTCATTCATGGCTAAAATATAACAACATGTATGCTCTAAACTACTGAGAATAACAAAAGTTTTCGGAGGGGTAGTTCGCCAGAATCAGCCTGATCACGAGCTAAATTGAACCTTGTCGGAACAATGACATCATGTAAGAGGCCATGGTGAGCACTACCAAAACCCTATTGTATATTTCACGGACATAAATTATGCTAATGAGCTCATTAAATGACGTCACTCACATCATCGGGTTTTTTTGGGGGGGGGGGGGGGGGGTAGTCAACTATAATACTGCAGTAGCGTATAGGGGGCAGGCCTTCTGGCAGGGGTGGGGGTTCATCCCTTCCCCCACGAGTAATACTGTGTGTTATTGCCATAGACATTGAATGTTTAGCCAAGATGCGAATATATCAATTGAGGTGATATTCGTCCCAGGTTTCAGAGGTATTAACCCTATTATAACCCCGGTTTAGGGATTTTGACCGGGATCACAATTTTCAAGGAAAAAACACCAACTAAATCTCCGGGGAACTTGCCTGGATTCGATCCGGGGACCCTCCGTTCTCAAGCCCAACGTCCCACCCACTAAGCCAAGGCCCTCAGCTACACATTCGTGCAGTATACTGCGCTCACTAAAAAGGGCTCGGTTGACTACGTCCTAGAAAACCGACGGCGCATGCGTTTGGAGAGGGACTTAGGATTAGCATTTTTTAGCACTCAGGGGGTTAGGGTTAAGAAATAAATGAATAACAAATATAGATTTTCTTTCATGTCAAATTGTCCTCAAATTGGTAGAATTTGTATAAATAACATCTATGTTTATACGTATTGTATTGATCTGAAATATCTAAAATTCAGACCAATTTAAGTTTATTTTGGCCAGAAAAGCCAGATATCTACAAGTCTGGTACTCAGTCTATTTCCAAGCACTTCAAAACTGGCAACTTTCGATGTTGGGAGCTCGCTCGGCCATGGTCTCGCGCCTGCATGGGCGAGCAAACCCGAGCCAACCAGCAACACTGTTTTTGCTAGTTACACTGTTGTGTATAACGTCACCTTTATAACATCAAATTATTACTATAGCAAACTTAATTCTACGCCAGACGGTATGAAATGATACCCGTTTGACATCACATTGTCAATGTACAGGGTGAGTCAAAAAGACTGCAATAGTGGAAAGAAGCCATTTTGTTTTCAAAACCAAAATGAATTTTAAAACTTTTTAAACGTTGCAAGAATGATGTATTTAATCCTAACTTTGTGTGAAAAAATGAAGTCGATCACATTTTTCGTTTGTCTTTGGTGACCCTCTTTGCTGCACAACCAAATGTACCTGTTTGTCCACGAGCACAGTGATTTTCATTGGAAATGGCACACATTGCATTTTCATATTTGAATATCCCGCCAACAAAAAAATGGAAAATTTCAGCTTTTTATTAAAATTTAGAACATTATACGCTTTCATAGCATGGGTATGATTATAATTCATTATGCTGAACACACACGTAAACAAGAAAGGATGCATCAAATTCCAATAACATCACAAATGAACTCAAGTTTCCAAATTTGATTGAGACACATTTTGCGATCTGATGCATAATTTGGGTATCTCGTGGACAAACGTGTGAAATGGGTGCACTGGTCAAAACGTTCACCAAAGGAAAACGAAAAATTCGATCGACTTCATCTTTTCCCACAAAGTTAGGATTAAATACATCATTCTTGCAACGTTTAGAAAGTTTTAAAATTCATTTTGGTTTTGAAAACAAAATGGCTTCTTTCCACTATTGCAGTCTTTTTGACTCACCCTGTACAGTCCTCGATACTGTAATGAAGGTAGATGACATGATAGCTCACGCTAAAAGCCACTACTGATAACTCGTGCAAATTATCAGTAAATTGAATGGTTACTTTATTGGTAAAATTTGCATATGAAATCTAGGTACACTGTCGCTTGAAATCCCCAGGTCAAGTATTTTTCGTATACTAAATGGGATAACCACAATATATTTTGATATTATGACAATGTTCATACCTCAGGTGAAACGGTCAAGATGGGTAATCAAGATGGATAGTCTATTTACTGTGTTGCGCAAAGACAAATATAACTGTATGCTCTTTAGGCCAACGGCAATAATCATAGTTTCCCGATTGAGCTAAATCAAAACATGAAAATGATAGACTGAATATCAATTCATGCCCCTGAATCGGTGGCGCCTTTCGTTACCCACAATCCCTTTTTCCTAGCCACATTCCGTGACTAGTTGTGATGAATCGCTAACAATTTGCTGAAGTGTTGTTCAAGAATGCGAAAGAAAAAGCACCAAAACTTCCATTCATTTTCGCAGGGTTTTTGCTGGTGTGAGCGGCCATATTTGCTTTCATTCATGGCTAAAATATAACAACATGTATGCTCTAAACTACTGAGAATAACAAAAGTTTTCGGAGGGGTAGTTCGCCAGAATCAGCCTGATCACGAGCTAAATTGAACCTTGTCGGAACAATGACATCATGTAAGAGGCCATGGTGAGCACTACCAAAACCCTATTGTATATTTCACGGACATAAATTATGCTAATGAGCTCATTAAATGACGTCACTCACATCATCGGGTTTTTTTTGGGGGGGGGGGGGTAGTCAACTATAATACTGCAGTAGCGTATAGGGGGCAGGCCTTCTGGCAGGGGTGGGGGTTCATCCCTTCCCCCACGAGTAATACTGTGTGTTATTGCCATAGACATTGAATGTTTAGCCAAGATGCGAATATATCAATTGAGGTGATATTCGTCCCAGGTTTCAGAGGTATTAACCCTATTATAACCCCGGTTTAGGGATTTTGACCGGGATCACAATTTTCAAGGAAAAAACACCAACTAAATCTCCGGGGAACTTGCCTGGATTCGATCCGGGGACCCTCCGTTCTCAAGCCCAACGTCCCACCCACTAAGCCAAGGCCCTCAGCTACACATTCGTGCAGTATACTGCGCTCACTAAAAAGGGCTCGGTTGACTACGTCCTAGAAAACCGACGGCGCATGCGTTTGGAGAGGGACTTAGGATTAGCATTTTTTAGCACTCAGGGGGTTAGGGTTAAGAAATAAATGAATAACAAATATAGATTTTCTTTCATGTCAAATTGTCCTCAAATTGGTAGAATTTGTATAAATAACATCTATGTTTATACGTATTGTATTGATCTGAAATATCTAAAATTCAGACCAATTTAAGTTTATTTTGGCCAGAAAAGCCAGATATCTACAAGTCTGGTACTCAGTCTATTTCCAAGCACTTCAAAACTGGCAACTTTCGATGTTGGGAGCTCGCTCGGCCATGGTCTCGCGCCTGCATGGGCGAGCAAACCCGAGCCAACCAGCAACACTGTTTTTGCTAGTTACACTGTTGTGTATAACGTCACCTTTATAACATCAAATTATTACTATAGCAAACTTAATTCTACGCCAGACGGTATGAAATGATACCCGTTTGACATCACATTGTCAATGTACAGGGTGAGTCAAAAAGACTGCAATAGTGGAAAGAAGCCATTTTGTTTTCAAAACCAAAATGAATTTTAAAACTTTTTAAACGTTGCAAGAATGATGTATTTAATCCTAACTTTGTGTGAAAAAATGAAGTCGATCACATTTTTCGTTTGTCTTTGGTGACCCTCTTTGCTGCACAACCAAATGTACCTGTTTGTCCACGAGCACAGTGATTTTCATTGGAAATGGCACACATTGCATTTTCATATTTGAATATCCCGCCAACAAAAAAATGGAAAATTTCAGCTTTTTATTAAAATTTAGAACATTATACGCTTTCATAGCATGGGTATGATTATAATTCATTATGCTGAACACACACGTAAACAAGAAAGGATGCATCAAATTCCAATAACATCACAAATGAACTCAAGTTTCCAAATTTGATTGAGACACATTTTGCGATCTGATGCATAATTTGGGTATCTCGTGGACAAACGTGTGAAATGGGTGCACTGGTCAAAACGTTCACCAAAGGAAAACGAAAAATTCGATCGACTTCATCTTTTCCCACAAAGTTAGGATTAAATACATCATTCTTGCAACGTTTAGAAAGTTTTAAAATTCATTTTGGTTTTGAAAACAAAATGGCTTCTTTCCACTATTGCAGTCTTTTTGACTCACCCTGTACAGTCCTCGATACTGTAATGAAGGTAGATGACATGATAGCTCACGCTAAAAGCCACTACTGATAACTCGTGCAAATTATCAGTAAATTGAATGGTTACTTTATTGGTAAAATTTGCATATGAAATCTAGGTACACTGTCGCTTGAAATCCCCAGGTCAAGTATTTTTCGTATACTAAATGGGATAACCACAATATATTTTGATATTATGACAATGTTCATACCTCAGGTGAAACGGTCAAGATGGGTAATCAAGATGGATAGTCTATTTACTGTGTTGCGCAAAGACAAATATAACTGTATGCTCTTTAGGCCAACGGCAATAATCATAGTTTCCCGATTGAGCTAAATCAAAACATGAAAATGATAGACTGAATATCAATTCATGCCCCTGAATCGGTGGCGCCTTTCGTTACCCACAATCCCTTTTTCCTAGCCACATTCCGTGACTAGTTGTGATGAATCGCTAACAATTTGCTGAAGTGTTGTTCAAGAATGCGAAAGAAAAAGCACCAAAACTTCCATTCATTTTCGCAGGGTTTTTGCTGGTGTGAGCGGCCATATTTGCTTTCATTCATGGCTAAAATATAACAACATGTATGCTCTAAACTACTGAGAATAACAAAAGTTTTCGGAGGGGTAGTTCGCCAGAATCAGCCTGATCACGAGCTAAATTGAACCTTGTCGGAACAATGACATCATGTAAGAGGCCATGGTGAGCACTACCAAAACCCTATTGTATATTTCACGGACATAAATTATGCTAATGAGCTCATTAAATGACGTCACTCACATCATCGGGTTTTGCCGATGATTGAAATCCGTTGATTGAAATTCTAGGTCGAGTAAAATGATGTTCTTATTTGTTGTCTGTGAGCTTTTCTGATTTTTTTCCCGTATTGGAGTATTTTTTTATTGAAAATAGACAGTTCAAATTAAACGTTGGTTCCAAGTTCAAGTAACAGCACATGTATTAAAGGCGACAGCAAAGGCAATATGCAAGCAACATTTGAGAAAAAACGATGCCCGACTTTGCAAGAAAGTGTACGGGGAAGTGTACGGGTGAACATGACAAACCAAAACAGCCTAGTAATAATCACCTCCGTGGCGCAATTGGTTAGCGCGTTCGGCTGTTAACCGAAAGGTTGGTGGTTCGAGTCCAGCCGGGGGCGTTGTTACTTTTTGCATTTAATGCAGATCGACAAATCACAGTAAAAATATAATATTGACAAAATCACAGACCACTTACACAAAAATCGCATCTGCGCATGCTCCTGTCGTGATCGAAATCTACCACACAAGCAATGGGCGAGTTTTATAAGTGGTGAGACCACTGTGCCGGCACATGGTTGAATACCCCCAGCGAAGTGATAATATATGCACGATGGCATCGAAAGGTAACCTTTTTAAGTGTGATATGTTGTGCTCCTCTGCCTTTTAATTATGGATCTAAGGTTTTTGATATCTCGATTTAATGCTCCACTGTACGTTCAATATGAATTCATTGCAGAATAATGAATAGAATGTGACCGCATCACGTTTTCAAAATTGCCAACAGGCCTTATTACAGAAAATATTTGTATATTATTACTATTCATTGTTTAAATAAATATGATTTGTTTTGTTCCATTTCAACATTACAGGATCTATAAATGGTTGTTTGGCTAAAAAAGGTTATTTGACTCACATGTATTCATCTATATCAGGGTTGGGCAACCTTTTTCAGGGTTGGGCAACCTTTTTGAATGAGTGGGCCAGATATAAAGAATGACAAATTGACTGGGCCGCAGCCAACCAAATTTTCTAGCAATCGGACCTGCTGTTGATTTCAAACCTTTGATTCCGAAGACTTTCAAGCAATAGGTGTGTGTGTGCTTAATATTGAATATATCTTCACAAAAACGTAATCTCAATACAGTACAGATGACAATTAATGGGGAAAACAGACCAACGCACGTTGAGGAACATTGTTTGTGCCGATAAATGCTAAGCAGCTAGCTGTTTTTTGTGATGATGTAAAATAGATTGTTTTTTTCTCTTTTTCTTGAGACATCTCGCGAGCCACAAAAAACCCACTGGCGGGCCAAAAACGTAATCTCAATACAGTACAGATGACAATCAATGGGGAAACAGACCTACGCACGTTGAGGAACATCGTTTGTGCCGATAAATGCTAATCAGCTAGCTGTTTTTTGTGATGATGTAAAATATATTGTTTTTTTCTCTTTTTCTTGAGACATCTCGCGAGCCACAAAAAACCCACTGGCGGGCCAAAAACGTAATCTCAATACAGTACAGATGACAATCAATGGGGGAAACAGACCTACGCACGTTGAGGAACATCGTTTGTGCCGATAAATGCTAAGCAGCTAGCTCTTTTTAGTGATGATGTCAAATAGATTTGATTTTTTTTCTCTTTTTCTTGAGACATCTCCCAAGCCACAAAAACCCCACTGGCGGGCCGTAAATTACCCACCCCTGATCTATATTGATCCACAAACAGCTGTCTATTGTGAGCGGTAGTGTAATGCTATTATGCACTTATCAATTGCAAGCCCGGGACCCGGGGCATGGCGGGGACCATACAAAAAAAGATGCCCGGCTATGCGGGGGAGTGTACACAGACGATCAAACTGTGTCCTCGCTAGCCGGAGCGTGTAGCGGGGACGTATGCTAAGGTACACAAATGTACACCCCGGGCGCTTGCTATAAGCTAAAGATGTGATGCGCTTCATGAAATAAGCCTAATAACACATAGGGAACACATAGAAATGCATTCCATTAGGGAACACATAGAAATGCATTCCATTAGGGAACACATAGAAATGCATTACATTAGGGAACCCATAGAAATGCATTCCATTAGGGAACACATAGAAATGCATTCCGTTATGGTTGCAAAATGAAATAAGCAACCTTTGGACTGTAGCCGGGTGAATACTTTTGTCGTGGGAAATGGGTGGCCGGGACTGTACTGGACTGGCCAAGGGGGGGTGGGGGGGGGGGGGACTGTAGCGGGGACGTACAAAAAATGGTGCCCGGCCCTGCGGGGACCGTATACGATTGTACCCGGGACATCACATGGGCAATTTGTATGTCCCCGCTACCCCCAGGTCCCCCGGGGCCGGGATGCAATTGATAAGTGCATTACTTAAGCAATCAGTTAAAATGATCTCTCTCCTAACTTCTCTTTACTTTGTTTGTGTAGTGAAGAATCTTACTATTTGTATGTTTGTTGTTGAATAGAATCATCAGGATCGGTAGCAATAATGATGTATGAAGGTTCCTTGTATGAACTGCTCCAAAAAGTATACTCACTATGTACGTTTTTGGCAAACGCTGCTACCTTTCTGGTTGTGGTGAGTCATTTACTGTCACCGATGCTAGAGGGAGTTGCGGTTTTCCCATTGGCAGTTTTAGAGTTGCCAGTTTTGTCTTGACTCCATACAGCATGTGTGAAAAACCTCTGTGAAAGATGACACTACCCCTCGTCTCAGTTCATGGTGGTAGTGCCCTGTCTTTCTTATCTTTGATGCTTCTTTAATCCACCTTTTATACCTATATTGTTCCATGCCTATGACCTTAGCCTTTCCATCATTATTATTATAGCCTTTCCTTCCAATAACATAGTAGCGTCCACTACATGATCTGTGATAGCCGACATATGTTGAAGCGTACAGAGTATATCTTGTTAAATCAGTTCATAAGAACTTTCATACATCATGTACGTATGCTTGGCTCTCTGTGACTTCTGGCTCTTTCCAAACAATCAAATCAAATCAAAGATTGCTCTGAGGCCTTTTTCAAGGATCCAAGACCCAGCTCAGGCTGTCCATTCAGCGATCTGACAATCCCTACTTTGGAGTACCGCCCATGCTTCGAAAAGTGGAGGATGAGGATGCAACGGTGTATATACGTCAAGAACACTTCTTCAAGGGAATGTGACTGTTGTTTTTGATATTGTATGGCCAACTTCACAAACATGGGCCAAGTGACAACACTTTTTGATCCACCCTTGCATTCTGCATCATCAGTGCACCACACAATTAACAAGACTCAATTTATATCTTATTTTCAATCACGCTTCCCCTTTCTCTCAATACATCCGCCCCCTCCCCACACAGTGTGATAACGATCTACACATTTGCAGGTGTTCTGAGATATTATATCAAAACATAATCAAGATTTGTTTTTTTCTCGATTAAAAAGTAAGCATGATTTGATGTTGTTATGTCAGGTTGTGCGGTATATATCAATGTTATAGCTGTTGTGCATCAATATGCTGAAGATCACTGTACTTTGGTATGGATAGTCTCTTGTTGTTACCACTGACACCCTGGCCCCTGTAACCTCAATGCTGACAGCCCTACTTCCACATTGCGCAATCATGGGGGGCCTATTTATACATGCACACAAAACCATTGGTAGAGCGCCTCACATGAAATACCTGATTAAGACGTGGACTTCAATACAGGAGACCCAGGTCCCATTCCCCATGCTGGTATTTGTGAATAATTATGATCTACATATTATGTGATGCGATCAGGCCAAATCAATCTTATTTTAAGTGTTTTATTTGATCGTATTGGTTATTTGCAACATTTTGCAGAAAAACCAAACGGACACATTATTCCATAGATGAGCTATTGAAAGGTTACAGGAAAACAAAAGAATTTATATTCTTTGTTTTGTCAAAATCAAATCACTATCGAAGTGATTACATAATACACTGGTTACTGGGGAAGGGGGAGGGGGAGCTGACATTCAACTGGCTATTTTGATGATAATAATGTTAAAAGAAACACATTGACCCTGAAACATTAAAGTCATGACCAATGTTCATTTTACATATAGAAAGAGGAGACAGGGAAGCAGCTTATACCTTCCTATCCCAACAATACAAACAGACACATCCGTATCATCACCAAACACAAGAGAGGGAAATGGTCTGCAAACTACCTGTCTATCAGAGATTCTCACATTGCCTTGGTGATAACATCGAGCCTTGCACTAATAAGATACCAACGTTCCACAGGGCTATGTGGTTTCTTCTAGTTTTACTTCCCGATAGAGAATTCGCAGAAATACGGGGTGAGTTTACGATGGGGCTTGGAAAGTAAAGTAAGACAGAGCCCGAGGTGGTAGAGATAGTAGACAGAGGAGATCCTGCTCGACTGAGGAGCCTGCAAAGTATGGCTGCATACCAATGATAAGATGTATCGGACCCTAGGGTGTACCTCAACAGTTCCGCATGAGATGCATCCAAATCAAGGATAGAAAAAATTAAATTAAAAGAAAGAAAAAAAATGTATTAAGCAATCAAATATAAGGCGACCAAATAAATTGAAAAGAAACCCTGTTCTACTGGCGAACCTCTCAGATACGATCAGTTGGTCGGGCGTTTTGTTGCTACTTTTTTCATCAGGCCATTAGAAGATCTGAATATGAGACGACAACAACATGTTTCTTTCATAAGACCATAAGAATAAATTATACACTTAGCTACTTTTCCCAAGTGTCAAGTCTTAATTTATCCTATCTGCCTTAACAAACAATACACACACAAGTGGAAAATAATACCCCTTTTGTTGAATATTTAATATTGGTTGAAACACGAGACAAATAACATTTTCAACAACTTGTAATGCAATTCAAAAGAGAATATAGTATCATTTATAACCCAATTATCAGAGTGCAAAGTTCTCACAAGTCTGGGGTATTTTCAAGTCGCATTCAAAGTAGACTGCAGAGATATGCTTTGGGATATATTGATGTATTATCTACAGCACACTTTGATATCTGAGAGTTAAGTTACCACATTAATGTTTGAAAATGAGGTCAACAAATCTGGGTGAAACACTTGTCGAATAAAACCAGTGAACTTCCATTGGATAACATTTTCAAGGAAATACATTTTATAGGCAAAGGAGTTTGCTGTTGATCAGGTTTTACAGTTATATGAGCTCTGAGAGGTATTTTTAGAGGGGGGTATAATTTATGTATACACTTTGCACCCATTTCACACTGTAGCACTTTATGCCGTGAAAGACCATTTACCAAACATTATCTGTGTCCGGGATCTGTGTTAAGGTATTACAGAAGTATTCGGGGTTTTTTCAAATATTCAAATTTCTGTACTTTGTTGTGTTACATTTATGCCATATATATATGAAGAGGTATTTTGCAAAAGGGCCTACATCCACTTTGGCTCTTATTGAGAAAAAGTCAAAAAACTGTTTCTAAATATTCAAGTTGAGCAATTGAAAAACTGAATGGATTATGAAAGAGGTACACTACATACTAATTGAAATTAAAATAAATTTTAAATGTGCTAGTTTTAATTTTTTTTTAAAATCATGTTTACATTTTTTGAAAATTTGGATGTAGGCCCTTTTGCAACAAAACTCCATCTGTTTGTACATAAAGAAATAATACCACACACAAAAAATCATTTATTTTAATCATTTCAAATAAATAAGTTTGATATTGAAATGTATAGGTCACAATCATATGTTTCAAGGAAATAAAGTCATTTTTTTCAAAAATACCTACATCTCATTGTAAACAGCCATTGAAGTTGTTGTTTTGTTGCAAAAGGGCCTGTATCCCGATTTAATTCTGGATACAGGCCCTTTTGCAACAAAACAACAATTTCAATGGCTGTTTACAATGAGATGTAGGTCTTTTTGAAAAAAATGACTTTGTTTCCTTGAAACATATGATTTTTCCCTATACATTTCTATATCAAACTCATTTTTTGAAAAAATGCACCATAGCCCTTTTGCAAAATACCTCTTCATATATGTCTATAGATTAATTCTGCCCCTCTTTCTCTATGATCTATTTACGAATGAATAACAAACACCCTCAGCAAATTATTGATACCTTGTTCTTGGTAATTTTCTCTTCTACTACAATGGTTCCTTCTTGGCAACAATTTTGACATTATTCAAGCCCTTTGGAATGCTAGTAGTCCTTGGCGTGTTCACTATCATTTAAAGTTTAATCAGTTCCAAATTAGCGAGAAATATTCGTTTTGATCTCTCCAGGCGCAAAAGTAATCCAAGCGTACTCTCGCGATTATAGCCACACGCACCCATCGCGCATATGATGCACAGTGCACTTATTGCCTTTATCTACGCTTGCGTCCTTCTGTATTCATTCGCTGCTGTAATAAGGCTTCGCCAATTTGGAACTGATCAAACTATAGACAGGCTTCATGTTAGGGTGTGCTTTCCGTCTAGTGTCCAAAGATCAGTTAGTTGCGCTCAAAGATCAGTTGTATACCGGTAGAAGTTTTTGGGCTATCAGAACAGTTGATCATATTTAACCCCTGAGAACTTCCGGCTGATTGGTCAGAAAGATAAATACATCATTTATTGCACCAATGAGAGACATTGTAAGAATAATTGTATCCTGATAAAGATGGGAGTGAAACATTTTACAAGCTGCATTTGAATTGGCTATTCATATGAGTACATCTTGTAATAAACCAATCAGAACCACTGTAAGATAGACAGATAGACCCCAGGGGGTTAACACTGTATGATTAGATGGTATTGATCAATTTGTGCGCAGTCTTTTGGTTTGTGGGTATGTTATCAAACTATGATAATCAATAGAGACTGTCCATGTAAAGAATTAGCAGCTATCTTGTCCGGAATACTAAATTGTGTTTATGATTTGCAGAAAGATAGATACACTTGTTTCATGATACTGTAAAACCATTTACTTTCGTGAGGATTTAATTTTGCGAGGAATGTGGATTCGCGAAATTAAATACCCGCAAAACTGATCATTGAAAGTAACAGTAAAATTTTCAGATTCGCGAAATTAAATGCCCGCAAAAATAGCATTTATTTCAAATTCGCAAAATAAAGTATCCGCAAAATTATAGTGTTTTACTGTAATTACTTGATAGCACAACTCATGATATGAACTGGACACCATGCACCAACTCTATTGAATGTCAAATAGGCCGGGTGCGAATCCCTTTTGTTGTCCGTTCCGCCTGGCTACAGTGATCTATCTACAAAAGAGGTGTAGATAAAGTATCCGTGAAATGATCAGATTTGCAAAATTAAGTGCCTGCAAAAATAGCAGTAATTTCAAATTCGTGAAATAAAGTATATGCGAAATTACAGTGTTTAACAGTATTCATTTGATAGCACAATTCATGATATGAACTGGACACCAAGCACCAACTCTATTGAATGTCGAATAGGCCGGGTGCGAATCCCTTTATTGTCCGTTTCCGCCTGGCTACATCGATGTGTAGATAGCTCACGTTCTTCCTTGATTCTAAAAAGGTAATCCTTATTTTGCTTAACCTATTCTTACGTCACAAATCATGTTTACTTGCCCCTGATTGGTCAGTCGGCTGTTCCAGTGAACTTCCTTCCCTACTCATGGGGGAAAGGTCATTGTTGGAGTTAATGGGGGAAAGGTCAAAACTCTCAGTATTTTGCACAAATTGATTATCTTTCACATATTATCATAAAAAGTTGTCCATATTTGTCACCTTCAAAGAAAATTGATGCAAAAAACGTCCCCAGTTTTTGTCAATGGGAGAGAAATGACGGCATCGGCTTTGACAGAGCCTGGTAATGGGCAAGTTCAATTGACGTAACAACCCTGGCCAAGAGAATTGGAAGCCAACATACGTCTTAATGATGCTATTTGGACACTCTCGTGTAAAGGTTTGTCTTTTCTTCTAAATCAAGTCCTATACTGTGTGTAAATATTCTCGCCTCCACATGGAAGTTTTTCGATTAAAAACATTAATACATGTATGCATGGGACGCATTAAACTGTCAAAGTGTACCGTTTTCACAAGCGTGTAGAGACATGCTGAAATAACGACGGATCCCTCTTGATTGAAAAGGCAAATATTTGATTATTCACGAGTTTCAAGGTGTTTTTGCACCGTTAGGGAGAAAAACTCGGATGTTACATTTTCTGTATGTCAAAGTGTATTCAGATGAAAGTAGGGCTCATTACTGCATGTGATCTGACAAACCATGTCGCTCGCTAGCCTGCTTTTCTTTTCATTCTCTTCAAAAGGTTTATTTAATTTCTTGATGATTATTGTAAAGTTCTAGAAACAAGCAAATGGGCTTAGTTTACAGCCAAATTTAACTTTGTTACACCACATATTAAGAAATTGTATGAAGACTTAAACAGATTCGCGATTGAAGTATATAGTTTAAAGCTTTCTAGGGCTTTCATCAGGATCGGCTAGACATCTTCAAGACAACATTATTATGTGTAAAATACGTTATTTTTAAATGTCTGTAGTTTTTGGGAAAATATCAAGTGTTTATGTCTCAAGGGTTTAAAATCCTCGAGACATAAACACTTGATTTTTTTCAAGCCTGTCTCCCTCCACAAATACTATAAGATACTAAAAGTGTAGGAGTACACAATGGGCGATGTTGCCAAAAAATACAACAACAAAAAAGACCTACATTTCAATAGATAAGGCCAAAAAAAGGTCCGTCTCACATACATTTGTGAAAATAGCTATGCGATATATGAGATTTTTTTAATAGTTCAAATAGCTATGCGAAACACAGAAATTCTTTTTTTTTTATTGTGTTTTTGGCCCACTTCCCTCCCCTTTCGGAGGCATTTGTTCCCAAATTTTTCTCGGTCACCTGAAGAAGAAAATAAAGCCCAAATTTGGGCTCATCCATCACGTAGGGTTAGGCGGCAAAAGTGACTCCACATACTTATGCGCACAGGGTATGGAGTATGTGAGATAGATCTTTTTTCTTCTTCTAGGCCTAATGCAACATTGATGTCAAAGTAGCCCAATTGGAGTTTCTCTATTGTTGTTCCTATGTAATATGCCCAATATATAAAAGACCTCTATAGCAATGGAAGAACGCAAGTGAATGTGACTAGCAACTCCAAAAGGGACATGTTGATGGCAAGACTCAAAATTGTATCAATAATATCAGTTGTCATGAATAATCAGACCTTAGAATCACAAAACCTTAGAATCACAAGATACAATTTTAAGAAGCATTATTTTTCCTATCATTTTCTTTTTAGAACATCTTCATAATTCACCAACTTTATAGGCCTATATCTCAAAACTGTATTTGTCAACAGAAAGTCCTTTTTGGTCACAAAAATATCACTAAGTCACTTTTTGGTCACAAAAATATCACTAAGTCACTTTTTGGTCACAAAAATATCACAAAGTCACTTTCTGGTCTTTTCAAACTCAAATAGCTGTGGAAATACTTTAACACTTTTCATGTGGCTATTGAATTTACAATACACGAAACAAATGTTTTCAGAAACCTTCCCTTTTAAGGCCTATCTCAAAGATTACTGAACCAATACTAGTACTAGTTCAATGCATTTCTCATGGTGATTCCAAATATGGTAATGGAATTAGATATTAAATGTTGACATTTTTGAAACATTTTGTGAAATTTTGGAATGTCGTCTGCAGACGCCTGCCGCGTGGAAAGTGTTAATTAAAGTAGCCCAATTGGGCGAGCAAACCACTAGGGTAGCAACAGCATAACGAATGCAGAAATGGCTACACCAGGGCAATTTGTCCGTAGCAAACAATTGGCTCTTCCTAAACAATGTATCGTTTTCAAGTGACATCGCCAACAGATACGCTTTTATTTGTGGAGCAGTTCCTTTTGACGCATATAAGATAACAGACGGGCATGATGGAGCGATAGAAAAGAATATTGCAACATGTTTTCAAAATTGATTTCTATCTTGTTTTTCAGATGGTGAATACATGGTAATGTTTAACATGTCTAAGATATGATATTGTATGATGTAACGATATATTTCAAGAAATACAACAGCCTTTTTTAAAGGGGAGGGGCACAATTTTACGGGGGCTCAAATTGATTGTCACTCGTTTATTATTTTCCTATTACTACCAATTTACACTCAATTTCAACATTTCACTGAAATTTGTCATACTCCATTGAAATCAAGGATATTGCGCTTATGATGCGGGTCATGATTTTTCCATAGATTGCAGATATTAAAAAGATTGTAGGCGTTAACGCATAGAGTGTTTGGTTGAATCATCTTGAAGGAAAAATTAAGTTTAATACATTCTTGGAAAACAGCAGGATTCCAATCATATGGAAATTTCAATTACTTCAAGTAAAATTGAGGGGGTGGAGGGGGGGGGGGGGGAAGAATATCTCTGAAACACTTGAATTTGTTAACATTCAGATAATAAGGAAGGATACGCTATCAATGACTAAAACAAATTGGTTTTTTATTATATGAAATATTCAGGCATTTTCCCATTTCATTTTTCATTGCAAATAACCAATATTTGTATTTTTTAAAGTTTGGATGAATTATCCAGAGAAAAACATTGTTTGGAAATCCCTAAATATACCTTTACACAGTCTTTTTCTAATGTCAAACACACATTAAAGATGGAGATAAAAGTTAACGAAGAGATACAGTGAAGATAGCTGATGGCACGGATTGTGTGAGATGTTGGCTGGCAACAACATCGCTACGATGACAACATCACGCTTGACTCCCGTGATGTAGGTCATCGTCTCAGACGAGTTCATCATCAGGAAAACGACCGACCGGCGATCAGACCAGATTAGGTTCCTACACTATTCCTTCACAATCCTGTACGTTTTTCCCTGCCGAGTGTCGCCATTGGTTTCTGTTGCTATTTCTTTCCTTGTGTGGTTGCGTTGCATGGCCAAGTAGAGGATGATCTTTCCATTACAAAGCTTATGAGGCCAACGGTAACCCAATTTTATAGTTGTAACACTTCTACAAGTTTGCCTATCTTATATTACCACTGTTTTACATTTTAAAGATGCGTGCTCATAACAGTTGTAAATTATTGATCAAACAAACAGCAGCGTGCTATGTAGCCAACTGCATTCACTATCAAAGTAGAACATATAATGGTTAACAGTTCAAAAATATATGTTGTCTTTTGATTATCAGTTTAATATAAAAATAATAATTTGTATACGCTATGACGAGGGCAACCATGTTTTTAGTCGTTGCAATGGACATACAATTTGAAACTCTAATCTGATCCTATGCTGGTTCCCTGCACCCTGAATCCCCACGCCAACTCATCCATAGGTGCAGGTACGGGCATCTCTATGCTGGTTCCCTGTACCCTGGATCACTGCACCAACTCATCCATAGGTGCAGGTACGGGCATCTCTATGCTGGTTCCCTGTACCCTGGATCACTGCACCAACTCATCCATAGGTGCAGGTACGGGCATCTCTATGCTGGTTCCCTGTACCCTGGATCACTGCACCAACTCATCCATAGGTGCAGGTACGGGCATCTCTATGCTGGTTCCCTGCACCCTGAATCCCCACGCCAACTCATCCATAGGTGCAGGTACAGGCTTCTCCATTGATGTAGGGAACCAGCATAATCTGAACCAAGCTGCCCCCTCATCTGAGATAAAGTTGAACTAAAAGACACAGTTCATTTTCAAGTGAATTTTCAAAACCTGTAGAAGTTGATTATGTAGTTTTCACCCGAGTTATCTTGTCTTTATCAATAGTGAAACAATATACAGCATCCGTGCTGAAAGCATCATTTTGTGGCATGGTCAAATTTCATTTTTCTGAATGAGAGCGAGTTATAAAAACAAGACAGACGTAACTAGGTTATATGTGACCCGTCACATCAAAATGGACATGTTGGTGGCCCGAGTCAAATCTGAGTTATTGGTATCACTTGATAGAGCACAATTTAAGCTTTGAAATGATACCATGTTGAAGGTAAACGGACTTTGTAATCAAAAGATATGATTTGAAGAAGCCAAAGTTGTTCTATTATTTTCTTTATATTTCACCAAATATATTGGCCTCTATCTCAAAACTAGGTTTGCCGACAACATGTCCTTTTTGACGCGACTGGTCACATATTGGTAATAACATTTTGAAGTGTTAGTGCCAGAATGTTGTATCTGTATTGGCTTCCATTTGTTTGATTCAGTTTTCACAATGGCTTATCAGAAAGCAATAGTACTATATTACACCATAAACAATTCCTTCTATTGTTTATGGGCTACCCCATCATTATTTGGCCCATTTATTCCACAACAGTTTTACCAAGATTGTGTTAGCAGTCAGCTGTAGAACGGGGCCCGTTTCAATTGAGGGCGCTCTATTTAGTGACGCACTGCCATCATTTTTACACGGCGATTCATCAAGTGACCAAGTCCTTCGCCCGCCGGAATACAAACAAAAAACACTTTTCAATATAGGGCAGGCTTGGACTCACGACACAGTAATTTTCAAAATTCATAAAAAGCCAATTTTGATGATTTTAAACTACAAAATAACTCTCTTATCACAGAGATAACCGTTACAAAGGCATCACTTCTGAATATTATAGGGCTTATATTTAATGTAAAAATTATCACACTTACCCTAAAAATTCTATAAAATGGTGTAATCTCGTCTAAAAATGGGTGGTTTAATCGCAGCAAACCGGTCAAAAAAGACATAATTTTAGCTTGTGTCGTGTGATGATGGGGTCAAAGGTTAAACTGGATGTCACAAGGAGTTCTGGTACCTTAGGCAGTTTTGGTTTTTTAAAAACAAATTGTGAAAAAAGCGAACATGGTCGGGACTGTAGTACACAGTTGGTCGGACGAGGTCATGCAAACAACTTTTTTTTGTTTGCCTAACCCCTATAAACCTCAGGTATATGTTCCGATCAGGTTTTGGGGGCTATGATTTTTTTTCACATTAAAATATTTTTATATCTTAAGAATCTCCATATTTACTCATCATATCTGTAAAATCTTAGGGGCCAGAAATGTTCCATTTAGAAATTACAGGCTAAAATGTGGTGAATTACTGCCAAAGGTGGTTAACTACCCTGGCAGTTTGTGTACAACTCTATGGGCAAATTTTGTGTGACCTTGAGCTTCTAAAATTAGAATGGTTAGAATTGTGCAACTCAAACTATGGAAATAGACTATTATAATGATGCCCTCTCATGTAGATTAGAAAATGTCAAGTTGAAAAATGGGTCATAAATCAGCACAAAACCTTCTTCTGTCATCTTTGGTCTTCTGAAGGCTCTAGAACAAAACAAAATTGTCATCTTAATTGACAAAGTGGTTATCTTAAATTACAAAGTACTAATCTCCATAATTCATGTTATTGTACAAATTGGATGTGTGGTCAGCTAACTTTGGATCAAGTGGCGGAACTGATTTGCTGCTTGAATGGGATTATGACAGATAGAAGGCCAAACGATTTGGAGTAGGGGGATATGGTCCAGCTATTACAACAATGAATAGAAATTGAATGATTAATAGCAAAACGCTGTCAAGTTTACCTTCAAAATTGAGATTAGATAATTGATATTTGTGTGTGTTTAAAATGCAAATTTCGGTTGATACTGTAACTGGTGCAATTAAACATCTTCATATTATTTTATTTTATTTTTTTATAACAAAAGGCTGAAGAGCCAGGACAAACCCAATAGTGACAAGCACTAAATTAAAGAGATGCCCGAACATCTAAAAAAATAAAAAGGGACAGACAAAAAAAAACCAAAAGGGGAAACAAGACAAATGAAAGGGAAAAACAAAAAGGGACCAGACGGGTGAAACAAATGGAACTGGCTACAGGAGATGGTGGCAAACAGCAGTCTTGAAGGATGTTAAGGTGGTACTCTTGACAACAACATCAGGGAGATAGTTCCACAAAGTGGGAGCAAAAGGATAGAAAGACATTTTGGAGAGAGAAAGTCTGCATATTAAGTTTTTCTGGTGGAGGGGTTGGGTATGCATGTGTCATTCCTAGTTTTTGTAAGATTTTTAATCTGTATTTGATGAAACTAGTCAAATGGACTCCTTCAGGTGAAAAATAAAATGTTGAATATTTTAACTGGTACAGTTGACCTGTCAATTTCATTTTTGAATCAGGTCTCCTGGTTAAGGTCTCCCGGATCCAAACATTGGATTTATTTCGTGTTGTTCGGGAACGCGTGGTCCAACAGATACGCCCTCGCTCCACAATACAAAGGTTGTGGGTTCGAGCCCCGTTGCTGCCAGGGTATTGTGTCCTTGGGCAAGGCACTTTACCGCACTTGCCACGCTTCACCCAGGTGTATAATTGGGTACCGGCATTAATTCATGTTGGGAAGTAAAACAGACTTGCTGTGCGGGAGGAGTGGCGAACCCCCACAGCCAAAAATTACATGGGGGAGTCTGGCCCAAACGCTAATGAAAGAGAGATGGGCACTCCGCGCGCGAGCTTTGCTCGGCGCGAGTCTTTACTTTTTGTTAACAAAATATTGTGCATCTTAATAAAAGAACGCTTGACTAGTATTTTAGTTTCATTTTTTATATGTTTCCCCAGTATTAAAATCAGTGAAACATACTTATAATAATAACTAATATGAAAACTTGTAAAACGCACAAATCAAAAGAAACGCTCATGACGCATAAAGAGCTACAAAACCAGCAGGAAATAAGAAAAGGATCAAGAGAGCAAAAAAATCTGTATATATACATTACCAAGTTGTTGGGATTTTTCTGTTACTTCTAGGATCTCATTTGATATCTGCACGAAATCAAAATTGATCGACGAATCGATCAATCAATCAATCAATCAATCAATCAATCAATCAATCAATCAATCAATCAATCAATCAATCAATCAACCAACCAACCAACCAATCAATCAATCAACCAACCAACCAACCAATCAATCAATCAATCAACCAACCAACCAATCAATCAATCAATCAATCAATCAATCAATCAATCAATCAATCAATCAATCAATCAATCAATCAATCAATCAATCAATGTGGTCATTGTATAACGTGACAACATGAGCATGAAATGTTTTTTCCTGTAAGTTACATCATTCTGCAGGTGCAGTCTGTACAGACAAAAACACCTCTTGTGAGCAAACACTCATCCCATCAATCTATTTCAAGGAACACAAAATATAATTAATTCCTAAAGAAAAGTAGGCCAACGCCGAGTAACACAAGACTACGCTCCTAGATTAGATACAATTCTCTCCCTTCAAAAGCGCAATTTCAGAGCGTTAGCAAAACATCGCTAAATTTGCATATCAGTCAGACACCAGACAGACAAGCCCCGTATCCTACCGTCGTCGTGTGCAATTTGGGGAATTGCGTCGTCTGCTTACGTTTAACTGTCGTCTGCTAACATTTAGTTGATTGATGGGGCAACGACGTGCCCTGTTTCGTCCGTTAGGTATATAGATCTTGCTCTCTGGTGCTATTGTTTGTGTAGCAGACCAATCAAATGTGATTCATTGTTTTACATTATCGTTCTGCAGTTATATTGACAGGCCCTCAACTCATTGTCGACTTTTCCGTACATTTTGGTCAACATTAACGTGTGAGCCAAAATCACTCTGGGTGTATTTTGGAGCAATAGCAGAACACATTAATCTCCACTGAAAAAAACCACAGCAATTTAATAACCCTGCCAAATCCAACGAACGAGCCTGTTTGTATAACTTGGCGTGCAAGTTTTTCGAAGAAAAACTGGACCCAGCCTATATACTTGGCGCAGTATACTGCCCCAAGTTGCCTTGACACCCGTGGTGTACTGGAAAATCCCTTGCCCTGTCTGCTGGAGGTCCGTGGTTTAAAATCCCAGGGTCGTGGCGATATGTTGGGTAACTTTTCGGGAGCGGGGAAAACAATTCTGTAAAAAGTGGCTGGCAGGGTGAGGGTTAATCTTTATTACTGTAAAACAATTTAATTTCGCGGCATGTTTTTTTCGTGAATTGCTAATCATCACTAGTTTCGCGGAAACTTAATTTCGCGAATCTAAAATTTCATTTACCAAAAATTATTTACTACACATAAAAAGACGTAGAGACTGCAGAATTTTGATCCCTACACTTAATTATAAAATAAATACGATACGGTTTTGTAGGCACAACAGTTACTATTACTATTACTATTACTAACAGTAGTGGTGTTTAGCCCTCCATTTCTTCTTAAACTCCACTGATCCTAATTACTAGTAGTATAAATTATGGTTACGCAAGTCAACCGACCGACGCTGTTTGTTTTTCCTTTGATATCATGTGAATTGCTAGCACAGACCGGTGCTGGTCCGCAAAAGAGGAAACTAACACAGTACAAAATACGCACAGGGATGAATCTGTCGTGATATTACAATGAGTAAATCAATCGCAAATACGACATTTCTTAACTGAAAAAAGTCAAATGTAACACGATTTTCAACAGATATCATTACAGTGACTTTAAAAATGAATCGTATGTGTCAATTAAGCTTTGTTTTATGTACACTGGATACACATAGATACTGTAGTTTCAATTTGTATCCAGTGTAAAGGCTGTTGAATTATGCTACCATTTCTATCATCATCAAACACATTAATTCGCGGAAATATAATTTCGCCAATTTAAGCCTCTTGCGAAATTCGCGAAATTAACTTATTTTACAGTATTACAATAGTATTTCTAAAAAGGTCTCCAGTCTCAGACTCTCAGGCTTTTATAGTGTTTTCGTTTTCTAAAGCCTTTCATTCTTAAACAAATGATTGTCGATGAGTTCGTAGATGGGAAAGTCCCTTGATATTTGTATGAGGATATTTTGGAAACCACCTGTTTCCCAGAAAATGTTTCCTTTATTCATATTTCTTGTTGTGAAGTAATATGATTATCAGGATTTGAAATTGCAACATGTTTGATTTGACTTTTGAGATTTGCAATGTCTTTTATAAAGAAATGACAAATAGGGATCAACCGATGTGACATTTCCCTTCCGATACGATAACTGATAATTAATTTATAATGTCAGCCGATATCTGATCCGATCCGATACTTTTATTGAGTCCTTATAAAATAGGAAATCACTTAAAAATATTGTGCGGGGGTCTACTTAAAAAGGTTATAATTAATGGAGAAAAACATGGATTACATAATGTATATTACTATTAGCAAATTAGTAAATAATGGAATAATGGAAAAAATTGTATTCAAAGGAACTGAAAATGCATATTTAACAGACACGTTTTGGCATAAAAAGCCATTGTTTATGTTTTCATTGGCAAGCAATATGGGTGGGTGGCAAGGACAATTTTCTACCGATTCCGATATTTGTCCAATATGTCTAAATATCGGGCCGATCCGATAACTGGTTGATCCCTACTGACAAATGTAGATCTTCCCAGGGAATAAACATATTTTCCAGCCCTGAGTATGATCAGATACAAAACACAAAATGTGAACCATGGAGCAAAACATACACAACACAAAATGCAAACAATGGAACAAAACAATCAAAAGAAGATGGACATCTTCAGGGTGAATCAAAAAACATTGTGCACGATTTGAACAGCCATTTGACCTTGATGCGTGCATTGAACCATGGAATATTTGTTATCTGTGTAATGCGTTATTAATCTAGTTTATCCTCCCAATATATGAAAGAAATCGGCTGACAAATAAGCAAACTGTGATAAATTTGTAAGCTGACTGCGTTTTTCGCCATTCCAATGGGATTTACACACAGTATATTGGTTTTGCTATTAAAATGGTCATTAAAATCACATCAATTGTCAAAATGTTCCTGAAATATTTATTCTTTAACTCTGGGATAAGCAGTTAATCTTCTGATACCAAACTGCCAAATGAAAAGACAAACCTGAATACCTACATCAGTGACTGGTGATGCTGCATCACCAGTCAACCTTCAAGAAGTGGAGGCATGTGTCAGAGTCAGAGGGACATTTCTGCGCGGCAATGGTGCTCCATATCATCATGCTGCAGTAATATTCATGTCTTAACTGTGCAAATCCCATAGGAATGGTAAAAAACGCGGACAGTTTACAAAACGTGTCGCAGTTTGCTTATTTTTCAGTCGAATACTTTTTCAGTAATTTTTGGAAGGATAAAACTAGATTAATAACGCTTTATACAAATAGAATTCCATGGTTCAATGCACGCATCAAGGTCAAATGGTCGTTTTAAAATCATGCACAATGTTTTTTGATTCACCCTGTATACAGATTACCAGAAGAAACCACAGCATGTCAAGCTCTCGCTGAATTCAACAGAAAAACAAAACAACCAGTAGGAAGACCAAAACCAATATGTGACGACGGTGTTCTACGGAAACCAGACGGAATTGGGCAGAGCTCCAAACTGAGAAATAGCCCAAAACCTAATTGGGGGTGTTTTTTGGGGAATTTTAGTTTCTTGTAAATAATTAATCTTCAGAGTGTTTATAACATTATTGTGAAAGTTTCAGAATAAAAAATCAAACCGACAACAACAAAAAAATGCAATTTTTTTGTAATATATATATATTTTTAAAGAACATTGAAGTACATTGTAAGTACATTGTAAGTACATCTTTAAAGGACGATATCTCAGTTTGGAGCTTTCATAAAGACGAACTTGAAAATGATTTAACTCCGCTTTGGGAAGTCCGATCAAAAAAAGGAAAGTACCATTGTAAAGCTGAAGATCTCTAGTTCAATAATCAATTACTAAATCAATTTTGATATCTTGCCCAATTGTGTCTGGTTTCGGTAGAACACGTCACATAATAATGGGCAGTGCAAATCAAAGAGGATGTTGACCCAGAACTTGTAAAACCTGGAATGCAATAGTTGCAGCGTGCGCAATGGCAACATAGCCGGAAAGAATAAACGATAATTAGGAAGACAAAAATTGAATCTTAATTTCTTGTGTTAAAAATCACAAACTACTAATCGTTTGCTTGATCAAAATACATACATAAATCACACGATAACTTTGTATCAAGAACATTGATAACAAAACAACACGTTCATTGAAAGAAGCAATCGGGATCAGAGGGTTTAGTAAAAGACACAATGAATAAGGACGAGGGGGCATAACAACTTGATAGAGTAGGACCAGATCAATCAGAAACTGCAATGTTTCAGAAAAAAGAACACAGCCGCACAACCCGATATGGTATATGTATATGTGCCTGCCTTTTGGGGTGCTTTTTCGCAAAAAATTGGTAAAGCCATGGGGGTGTTTTCATTACAGACCAAGTGCCCAATTGGCATGAATTGGGTGTATTTTGAGATTTTTTTTGTAAAAAGCACCCAATTTGTGCAAAATTGTGTGCTTTTCTAACAAAATTGGTATACTGATGGGTGGGAAATTGGCCCGAAAACAGTTTAAAGAAAGTCAAATTTTCCGGCAAGAACGTCCACGTACCATTTTGGCGAAAGTACACCCCCCACCCCCCCCCCCCCCACCCCCCCCCCCCCCCCCCCCCCCCCCCCCCCGGGGTAAAACAGAGTGAATAAGGCTCCTGATAGGAGTAGAAATATTTCTAGTCAGTTTTTCCTACTTTCATCACTTGGATCTGTAACCAGAAACCGTATATTATACTATAAATCACATGAATGTAGATGAAAGACACAAATTGCATCATTCACATGGACAATTTTGGTCTCTCTTGGAAAAGTTTGTAGCCCTTGAATAGGGCTGATACTGTAGAATCAGAATTATTCGTGAGTTTAAAGTTTCACGAATCAGCAATACTGGCATAATTTATGGCATGAATATTTTGCAATGCACTGCTACAAGGTAGATTGGAAATATTTGTGGCATGACTTTTTCGCGAGTAAGTGCTCCTCAAAAAATGTAAATGGGGCACACGAACATTTCTGGTTTTACAGTAATCATAATGTGGCCCTATGGTAAGGGTGGGAATCGTCAGTGTTTTATAGCGATAATTAATATTTAATCGCGCTACCGCGATAATATTCGCCCAGTCTTACCCTATGGTGTACAGAGAGAGTTAATTGCCCCAATATATAAGGCAAAGTAAAAAAGAAACCATGTTTAGCATCCGGACTTTTTCGAAAAAAGGAGGAGGCCCCCTTTATAAAAACCTTTTTAGTGCAAAGTCGCCCATGTTAGCGATAACATTTACGAAATATTGGTTTGCTAAATAGTTCTGATGATTTGGTCACCATAAAACTGGTCTAAAATGCTTTACTTACGAGAAAAAAACCAAGCTGTTACAATCATCTCAAACTCTGAAACACTAAAACAAAAAAATTATGACTGAAATAAAGAGAAAGTAAAATAAAATTGAAGCGAACCCAAAATTGGAAACATTTTACCAGATATTGGTTAATACATGTCACCCATATTTAATTCATCATCTTAATACTGTTAACAAATCAAGCCTGTCTAACATGATTAGTTCATGTTAAAGTACTTTAGGTCAACCACAGTCGGAAACAATTAACTTCCTACTTTTGCTAAGCCATTATGTCTTTTAGCTTTGAACATGATGATACATAAAATTATATAGATGAGTGGGTTTTCTAGGAATTGTCTCCTTACTCATAGGAGCATAACACTTTCCAGGCGGCAGGTGTCTGCAGACGACTTTCCAAAATGTTTCAAAGATGTCAACATTGTTAAATGTCATCACCATGTGAAATGCATTGAAATAAGCACAAACATACCAAGTATTGATTCAGTAATCTTTTGGATAGACCTTGAAAGTTGGGAAAGGTTTCTGTTAATCTGTTTTGTATAATATGGTAAAACCAATAGGCACATTTCAATGTTATTGCAATCATTTTTATTTAAAATGTCAGCCTTTCGATATGCCATGGTTAAGGCCATTTGTTGCACACATCAACGCTCCAGACTTACTTTTAACACTTTCCGCGCAGCTATTAGTTTTACCATACACAAAGCAGATTTTTCAGACACCTTTCTCATCTCAATTTTCAAAGTCTATCTTAAGGATTACTAGATCAATAATAGGCATGTTTGTACTTATATCAATGCATTTCTCATGGTGATTCCAAATGCAGTAATGAAAATCAATAATTTTGACATTTTTGAAACATTTTGTGAAATTTTGGAATGTCGTCTGCAGACGCCTGCCGAGTGGAAAGTGTTAAAACTCCACGATTCATAAAATCCGACATTAAACAGCACTAATATTTACACTTTTTGATCGTTCAGACCTAAAGACGCCACGCTGTCTGAGATTTACGTAAAAAAAGTTATTATTATTCAACTGCTCCAGATGAAATATTTATTTACCCCTCTCAGAACATCAACCATTATCATGTTTGCTGCTGCGTGTGTTGAGGATTTAAATCTATTACATCACTGTACTCAAATCCGTCTTTGCACAAGGTATCTACTTTTATCGGGCAGACAAGTTGACGCCACAGTAGGCTCTACACAAGACGTTTATTTATATATACAATTGTTTCAATACGTAATGAGCCGGTAAATAGAGAGCTCATTATAACTTGTGAAAGAGACAAACCAAACAATTATGTGGTTTTTGGAGTCGTAAGTAAGATGTACTTCAATAACGCCGGAATTAACAACAGATACATTTGGGCAGCCTATGATTAGCCAAAGCTTAGTGTGACCAGGCCTAGAATAAAGGGTGAATTGGGGAATAATCATTCCCACAACATTTGGTATTTGGTGGGAAATTTTGTTTTTCCAAATAGAGAAAAATACATAACAAATGGAATGAAATCTCGTCTTCTTTCTGGGAAATTTTGTTTGCTTCCCTGGAAATACACATTTGTGACGTGTTCTACCAAAACCAGACGGAATTGGGCAGAGCTCCAAACTGAGAAATAGCCCAAAATATAATTGGGGGTGATTTTTTGGGGAATTTGAGTTTCTGGTAAATAATTAATCTTCAGAGTGTTTATAACAATATTGTGAAAGATTCAGATTAAAAAATCATCGTAAATGTATGTTTCAGTGATTTAAAAAAATCCTAGTTCTAGTAAAAAGCCTAGTTCTATTAACTTTAAAGGGCGATATCTCAGTTTGGAGTTTTCGTAAAGACCGTAAAAGACGAACTTGAAAATGATGTAACTCCGCTTTGGGAAGTCCGATTAAAAAAAGAGAGGTACCACTGTAAAGCTAAAGATCTCTAGTTTAATTATCAATTACTAACTCAATTTTGATATCTTGCCCAATTGTGTCTGGTTTCGGTAGAACACGTCACATTTTGTCCAGCCCTGAGTATGAATGATCAGAATCAAGATTACCACCAGGAGTAGGGGAACAGTACTGTGTCTAGTTGACATTTATACACTCTTAAAACAACAGAGTTAAGGGGGACTCAAAGAAGTTTTTTTGAATTTTGTGAGTGCTGTTAATTATTGAACTATGACTCAACTGTATATAAAAGTATACATTTTTGGAAAGGAAATGGATCAGAGAATCCAAATGTTGATTTTTTTTTGGAGAAAATCACAACAACAAAAATCACTTTTTTGACCCAAAATCTTTGAACTAAGCTAACAAATATAATGTTGAGCAAAAAATGCCCAAATCATTTGATTTTGATATAAATACACTAACTTAGGGACCAATTTCTCATTTTTTAACCTAATCTAATATTTTGTTTTTTTGGTAAAGAAAAACAATTTTTGGGTTTTTTTGGGTCAAGAAAACCATTTGGGTTTTTTTGTTTTTGCGAGAATCCACCTGGATTCGCGCGGTAGTGATTTAACGCGAATCTTTATGCGAATCGATTCGCGGATTCGCGCTGAAAGTACACCCCTGCTGTGCAATGTTCAATGTTGCTTCAGTCCTAGCAGGTGGCCAAATTATCCCACCGATTTAGTCGGCAAATTCGGCCACCAACACAAAATGCGTAATAAATTCACTATTTTTCATGTTTGAAACCCAAAATAATTGTTCCAATGGAGTTAAAATCTGTTGGGGTAAGGTTTATTTCCTGTTTGAATTAAGCAAATTCTGATACTTGTTGAAGAGATGAAGAACATTTTGTGATTTTGGGTTTGAGACTGAGAGGATATTTCCCAGGACTATATCTGGGTGGATCCACTAGCCTAAATGAATACTTGTGGCCAATGAAACACAAGGGGTGTGTCAGAGACATCCATTCAGCATCAAGCAAAAGTGTTGTCTATTGTAAAAAAGTTTTTGTATTGATGGGCGGCGCAACGATACCATGTGATTTTTGTAATAGGGGGGGGGGGGGGGGGGGGGTGGGGGTGGTGTGCGGTGGGGGTATAGGGAGGTTTTTTTTTATTGGGAAGGGGGTTAGTAATGGGGATGGTATTTGTGGTTGGGAGGGGGTTAGTGATGGGGAGGGTGTTTGTGGTTGGGGAGGGGGTTAGTGGTGGGGAGGGGGTTAGTGGTAGGGAGGGGTTGTGGTGGAGGGCAGGGGATTGTGGTGGCGAATGGGGATGGGATGGCCCTGAGGAGAGGGTTTGTGGTGGGGAAGGGGGATGGTGGCGTGGATGAATGGGGTGGGGTGGGTAGGTTGTTTGTGGTGGGGGAGGAATTTTGTGGTGGGGGAGGTGTTTTGTGGTGGGGAGGGGTTTGTGGTGGGGTTGGGAAGGGGAGGGGGTTTGTGGTAGGGATGGGAGGGGGTTTGTGGTGGGGAGGGGAGGTTGTAGGGGTGGTTTGGATGTGGAGGGGCATTGTGGGAAGGTGGAGTAGGTTTGTGGTTGGGGTTGAGTGGGTTTGTGATGGGATGGGGGTGGGAGGGTTTGTGGTAGGGGAGGGGATTTGATGGTGTTTTTTTGGTCAAACATTACTAACATGATTTAATCGATTTGTTTGTGCTAATATAATTAAACATCTTGAATAATATTTAAATATTAATAATTATTTATATCAAATTACATTTTTTGAATACCAAATCAAATTCTTCATCTTATCCATTTTTAATATTACAAACAGTCACAATTGTGACTACATGTCATGAATGAGATTGTATTTGGTATCCTAATCATAAAACAAGGTGAGTTTTGCTATGTCAATATCCAACAATTATCATTTCAATCAAATCTTGAAACAAATAAAAAAAATCAAAAATGATTGATTTGTGGTGGCAAAATGACTGAAATCTAAATTATTTTCCATTCCAGTAATTTTGTTTCACAAAATATTTAGGTATTAAGTAAAGCTATCAGTATTAATTATTTATATCAAATTACATTTTTGAATACCAAATCAATTTCTTCATCTTATTCATTTTTAATATTACAAACAGTCAAAATTGTGACTACATGTGATGAATGAGATTGTATTTGGTATCCTCATCATTAAAGGCATAGTATGCGATCTTTTCCCGAGAGCGCCCTCATGATTTTTTTTAGAAAGAAGATTTTCTTGCAGATCATTTCTGATCATAAATCGTACATAAATTCCAAGTTACAGAGCGATACAATTCCTAATTACCTCAAAATCATGGTTTTAGAGTGAATTTAGAGTGAAAATATAAACTGCCGTGTTAACCTGACAGTTTATTTTCACTCTAAAACCATGATTTTGAAGTAATTAAGAATCGTATCGCCCTGTAACTTGGAATTTATGTACGATTTATGATCAGAAATGTAAATCTGCAAGAAAATCTGTTTTCAATTTTTTTTTTCGATGTTGAGGGCGTTCCCTGGAAAGATCACATAATATACCTTTAAACAAGGTGAGTTTTGCTATGTCAATGTCCAACAATTATCATTTCAATCAAATCTTGAAACAAATAAAAAAATCAAAAATGATTGATTTGTGGTGGCAAAATGACTGAAATTTAATTTATTTCCCATTCCAGTAAAACAAATTATTTTTAGAAGTTTCACAAAATATTTAGGTATTAGTAAAGCTATCAGTATTAATCCCTGTTTGTTAATGTAATAGTGCACTTTCAATGAAAGCTTGAAAATCAAATTTAAACTAGAGCGGTTCTCGGGTTTCGCGGTTTTCGAGTTTCGCGGTTGATGGGGTTTAGCAGTGTCAGATGTAGTGGTTATCAATAGGGCAGTTATTGACATTGTATTGGTTTTAACATGATATGTTAGGATCTGACCAGAACCATGGAGGACGGGCGGAGAGTGATGGTATGAAAATGAAATGATTATGAAGTGGTTTGGATTTATTGTGTGGGAGATAATATTTGAAACCCGTTTATTTGTTCTAAAGGGTTTGCTTTGTATTTGATTCAACCATAAGAATGAATTGCTGACAGAGCTGCTGTTGGTGTTTGATGTGGCCTGGAGATTGTATTTAGGTGCGAAGGTAAAAAGTTTGATTTGATTAATGTACTTTCCGGTTGCAACCTTCGCCCTAAGGTGACCTAGGACTTAGCGGTGACCATGCGGGTCAGAAAATGTTGCCTTTCTACGCAGGGACAAGATTCAGTACTCATTAGTGGTATATCATTACGTTTTGTCACCAATACAATTGTAGCAGGGAGGTGTAGGTAATATAACATCTCTCTGATTGTAGCATGTAATTTATATAGACATGCTTGTCTATTAATTAGCAAGAGTTGAAATGCAAATTCCATTTAAATGGAATGGGGCTGGTGAAAGTTTGAGTGAAGTGCACATTTAAACACACTTGTACACAAAATGCACAATATACAAAGAAGAATAGGCAGTAGAAACAGTAATGTAATAATCTTTACATAAACAGTTTATTAAGATGAACATGGGTCCATCCACGAAGTTGCGTACACAAGGTGTGACATGATAGTCAAATTTAGTTGCCTGATTGAATTCCAAAACATCATTTTGAACTAACAATCCTCACAATCACGAGGGCCGACTTGGCTATCTTATTCGTTATGCCATCACCGGCGAGAGATGAACGAAACTGATTAGAGCATGCGCATTGTGTTCTTTCAACATCGATCAGCTGATCGCCCGGCGGCATATGATATTATTGTTTACATCGTAAAACAAGGCAATATACACACATGCGCTTTTGAACGGAATAGCCGCGATCGATTAAAATTAATAATTTTGTAAATTCGTCTTTGTATACCGACAGTCCAGGCAAACGCTAATTGAAAACTTGGCTTAAAATTTCTTTAAACTGCATAAAGAGGCAATTAAAAGCTTTGCGGTAAATTGGGTTTTGCTTTCAATTGACAGCGAATACGTATAATTCGGCAGTCTCGCGATGCATTGAATGACTGAGATTAGTTTTCGTAGTCGATTGAAAACAGATATTTTGCCCGTAATTTGATCAGCATGGATATTAACATAATGTAATCTTAACTCTAGTGTGATTATTTTTGTCAAAGATTCGATCATTCATCTTTATTTACTTGTTTTGTTACTGCCATTCACTTGCACTTTAGTTTACACTACAGTTAAAAAATGCCAGTGCAGTAGTTGCTTTTTGTTGTTTTATCACCTTTTTAGTTACCTATGAGATCAATTTGACAACAATTATAGAAATCATAAGGATTTTTTTTAATTTGCCTGACCGCCAAATGCCGAAATTTGGAAAATGGACCCAAATATCATTATATGATTTTTTTTTTTTTTGGATACGTATGAGATCCATGATACAAAAAAGTCAAGCCGCAATCAATTTGGCGACAAAAAAGTCATTCGCATAGAATTTTTAAAAAATTTTTAATTCTAAAATATCAAAATTTGAAAAATTAGCCCAAATACCTTTATTTGGTTAAATAATTCAATTTTGTTTGGGTACGTATGAGATCAATGTTACAAAAAAGTCAAGCTGCAATCAATTTGATGACAAAAAAGTCATTTGCATAGAAATCATAACATTTTTTTTAATTCTAGGCTTGACCGACAAATATCAAAATTTGAACAATTAGCCCAAATACCATTATTTGGTTAAGTAATTCAATGTTTGTGGGTACATATGAGATCGATGATACAAAAAACTCAAGCGGCAATCAATTTGGCGACAAAAAAGTCATTCGCATAGAAATCATAACAATTTTCTTTAAATTCTAGACTTGACCGACAAATATCAAAATTTGAAAAATGAGCCCAAATACCCAATTTTTTTTGGGTACGTATGAGATCGATGATACAAAAAAAGTCAAGTCGCAATCAATTTGACGACAAAAAAAGTTGTTCGCATAGAAATCATAACATTTTTTTTAAATTCTAGGCTTGACCGACAAATATCAAAATTTGAAAAATTAGCCCAAATACCATTATTTGGTTTAAATAATTCCAATTTTTTTTTTGGTACGTATGGGATCGACAATGCAAAAAAGTCAAGCCGCAATCAATTTGGCGACAAAAAAAGTCATTCGCATAGAAATCATAATTATTTTTTTAAAATTCTAGGCTTGACTGACAAATATCAAAATTTGAAAAATTAGCCCAAATACCATTATTTGGTTAATATTAAAGTAATTCAATTTTTTGGGGTACGTATGAGATTGATGATACAAAAAAGTCAAGCCGCAATCAATTTGACCACAAAAAAAGTAATTCGCATATAAATCATAACATTTTTTTTTTAAATTCTAGGCTTGACCGACAAATATCAAAATTTGAAAAATTAGCCCAAATACCATTATTTAGTTAATTCAATTTTTGTGGGTACATATGAGATCGATGATACAAAAAACTCAAACCGCAATCAATTTGGCGACAAAAAAGTCATTCGCATAGAAATCATAACGATTTTTTAAAAAAAATTCTAGGCTTGACCAACAAATATCAAAATTTGAAAAATTAGCCCAAATACCATTATTTGGTTAAATAATTCAATTTTGTTTGGGTACGTATGAGATCGATGATACAAAAAAAGTCAAGTCGCAATCAATTTGATGACAAAAAAAGTTGTTCGCATAGAAATCATAACAATATTTTTGTAAATTCCAAGCTTGACCGACAAATATCAAAATTTGAAAAAATAGCGAGATCGATGATACAAAAAACTCAAGCCGCAATCAATTTGGCGACATAAAAGTAATTTGCATAGAATTTTTTTTTTAAATTCTAGACTTGACTGACAAATATCAAAATTTGAAAAATTAGCCCAAATACCATTATTTGGTTAAATAATTCAATTTTGTTTGGGTACGTATGAGATCGATGATACAAAAAAGTCAAGTCGCAATCAATTTGGCGACAAAAAAAGTTGTTCGCATAGAAATCATAACAATATTTTTTTTAAATTCCAAGCTTGACCGACAAATATCAAAATTTGAAAAAAATAGACCAAATACCAATATTTGGTTAAATAATTCAATTTTATTTTTGGTACGTATGAGATCGATGATGCAAAAGTCAAGCCGCAATCAATTTGGCGACAAAAAAGTCATTCACATAGAAATCATAATTGATTTATTTTTAAATTCTAGGCTTGACTGACAAATATCAAAATTTGAAAAATTAGCCCAAATACCATTATTTGGTTATTAAAGTAATTCAATTATTTGGGGTACGCATGAGATCGATGATGCAAAAAAGTCAAGCCGCAATGAATTTGGCGACAAAAAATGTCATTCGCGTAGAAATCTTTTTTTTTTTTTAATTCTAGGCTTGACTGACAAATATCAAAATTTGAAAAATTCGCCCAAATACCATTATTTGGTTAAATAATTCAATTTTGTTTGGGTACGTATGAGATCGATGATACAAAAAAGTCAAGTCGCAATCAATTTGACACACAAAAAAAGTTGTTCGCATAGAAATCATAACAATTTTTTTTTAAATTCCAGGCTTGACCGACAAATATCAAAATTTGATAAATTAGCCCAAATACCATTATTTGGTTAAATAATTCAATTTTATTTTTGCTACGTATGAGATCGATGATGCAAAAAAGTCAAGCCGCAATCAATTTGGCGACAAAAAAGTCATTCGCATAGAAATCATATTTTTTTTTTTTTAATTCTAGGCTTGACTTAATATCAACATTTGAAAAATTAGCCCAAATACCATTATTTGGTTATTAAAGTAATTTCAATTTTTTGGGGTACGTTTGAGATCGATGATACAAAAAAGTCAAGCCGGAATCAATTTGACCACAAAAAAGTAATTCGCATAGAAATCATAACAATTTTTTTTTTAATTCTAGGCTTGACCGACAAATATCAAAATTTGAAAAAAAATTAACCCAAATACCATTATTTGGTTAAATAATTCAATTTTTTTGGTACATATGAGATCGATGATGCAAAAAAGTCAAGCCGCAATCAATTTGGCGACAAAAAAAGTCATTCGCATAGAAATCATAACGATTTATTTTTAAATTCTCGGCTTGACCGACAAATATCAACATTTGAAAAAATAGCCCAAATACCATTATTTGGTTAAATAATTCATTTTTTGGGGGTACATGAGATCGATGATACAAAAAAAAGTCAAGCCGCAATCAATTTCATGACAAAAATGTCTTTCGTATAGAAATCATGAGCATTTAAAAAAAAAAATTAAGTAGGCCTGAGTCTGACCGACAAATGTCAACATTTGGAAAATGGACGCAAATATCATTAATGTTTGGATAATTTATTTTTTTATTTTTAAAGAACCGATCATTTCTATGTGCGAGTCGATAATATATTCAATTAAAAGGTATAGCCTATTATAATGCTAGGGATGTTCATATCATTGACTTCAGAGGGCGACATTTTTTTGAAAATTAGTTGACCAAAATATGTAGAAAACTCCATGTTTACCTAGATGAATACAGCGATGTAGTACGATGTGGCTAGAATGTATTCACTGATGTCTATATAACCCCGCACAAGCAACTAAAAATCATGAAAGTAAACCGCTTTTTACCTAAAATGGTTTAAAAATGTGCATGATTTGCCCATAGTTCTTTACGAACTAACGATGTGGCCAACTTTGGCAATGATTTTGAATAGATTACATCCCCCAGTCTTCAATATTACCGTATGGTGTAATACTAGCATGTATTACAATGGTATAACTAAATCCGCGGCGACAAGTTTTTTCTGTTTGTTTATGTAAACATAACATAATTATGTAAATGTCCACGCTCTTTCCATGTACTAATGAGTAATGGGCCCAGCGTGATTTAGTGAAAAAGGCATCCAATTGTTACGTAAACATCAAACAATTGATTATCTATACAGCAAAGATTCGCCCTCATACATCAAGTATGGTGTGACGTAGCAAGTATTACAATGGTATAACTAAAACCGCGACAAGTCGGGGGACTCTGTTTGTTATGTAAACATCAAACAAAAATAGCAACGCTCATACATCCCCGGGAAAAAGGGGGGTGTACTCAGATTTGGTTTGGTCGGGGGTGTGCCGCTGGAGAATCAAATCCCCTACCCATTTTTAAGGGTGATTTTGGATAGACCCATGTCTAAGGATTTTTCAGTTGAAAAGCCTACCCATGGCTAAGGATGTCTCATGAAAAACGACCCACTGGAGCGGCACCTCCCCGTATGCCTTACATACGTGAGTACCACCCCCGAGCATGCATCGTTGTATTTTACTAAGAAAAATATGCTTCTCAAGGCAAAAAAATAGTTTTACTCCTATGAGGCAGATTAACCCCAACTTTGAACTCGTCCAAGTTATTTGCGATTTGTACATGCTCACAAAATCCGGAATCCATTGATGGATTAATAAAGACGAAATCGCAAACACAATTTTTTTCTGAGGCAATCTCTAGGGGTGGTACATAGCCTAGCGGTGAACAAAATTCAACAAACTCAATTGCGCGTAGTGGCGTTTGGGATGGGGGGATTCATATAGTTTTAGCTTCATGCTCTATTACGCTTGAACTCTTTCCGCCCACACACATGAGTAGTAAACCACGACAAAACAAAATTACGCCCCTTGATTGGAAAAACGGTGATCCACGCTTGCGATCAGCGACGGAGCGCATGGAGTATATAAAACATTATGGTGATATACGGGGGGTACAATAACTAGAATCGCCGCCATTTTCTTTGATGTGACGATGTCGGAATAGAAAATAAATATCCCTATCGCGGGAACATTATCCCTCATAATTCTCCAAATAACCAGTCACTCGAACTCAGCCGAGATAAATACTGTACCAATATCGTGTCCACAAATCTTACTAATTCAAGCTGTATTTTTCGAGATATTTCGCACACAAACTTCGATTTGAAAATCTTAGGATGCCGGTACCCGTCCTCCAAAAATAGATTTTGCCAAAAATAACTGAAATTGCATCTTTTTTCTAGTAAAACTAGTCAAACTTGAAGCGACGCAAAATATTTTGGTATCAAGTTCAGTTATCGATATATGAAGGATAGAAGATGCCATTTTGTGTGTGGAAGCGCTACTTAGGGATTAACTGTAAATACTGGCAAAATGTCCACTTGCCACAAAATGACTGAAATTTCATCATTTTTCTGGTAAAACGCATCCAAGAATTTGTTTGAAGCGACACAAAATATTTAGGTATTGAGTTAAACAATTGATATATGAAGGGTAGAATATGCCATTTTTGTGTGGAAGCGCTACTTTTAGATTTACTGTAAATACTGGCAAATATTCCCACTTAGCGGGGCTTATTTGCAAGTGCACTGGCAAATTTGCCAGGGCTGGACAATTTGGCCACCTGCAAGGAATGGTCAAATGGGGTCAAATTATGCCATCTGTCGATGGTTCTTAAACCAAACTGCCTCAACCTATTTCCAATGGTAGATTCTGATACGTTAAATAAAGCGCTGAGCTCTCGCCGAGTGAATATCCCATGTCACAAAAAGTTGACAAATCTTCAGCATTTGTATCGCAACGAGCTCTACCACCTCGACCGGCTACATGTACAGCCATATTCACCGCCATTCCAGACAGATTGGTACCAGACAGATACTATGACTATCCACAGCCTGTATGACTGGGTCATTGACCGCGCATCGACGTCAAAAGACCGATAAAATTTGTGCGATGAAATTTGTTCGATAACACATGTTCGATGACATTTCATCGACGACATACTTTACGACATTTCCTCGATGTCATTTTCTCGATGACATTTGTTCGATGACATTTACTCGATCAAATTTACTCAATGAAACCTACTCGATGACATTTATTCGGTAAAATTTACTCTTTGTAATTTGTTCGATAAAATTTATTCTATGAAATTTACTCTATGAAATTTACTTGAAGAAATTTATTCGGTAAAATGTTTTCGGTGGAATTTTCAATAAAATGTTCGAAAAATGAAGTGAAAAGATGATCAATGAAAGATGTTCGATCATAAATACGTGATGAAAACACCAAATGTATTAATCACTAATTTTAATAAAAATGCGTTTCATAGTAGATGCACTGTATGAATGTTGAAAACAATTTTTTTGCGTGTTATAATTTTTGTGGAAAAATATTTTTCCCTAAAAGCGCGAAAATAACACCACCACAACAATTTCAGCTGTTACAGTATCTTTAGTTAATTCCATCCAGTCTAACCCTAACCCCACAAATGCTAAAAAATACCACTCCAAGTGCATGTGTGTGTACGTTTTTTGATGACGTAATCAACTGATATATAGTGAGCACAGTATACTGCCTGAACGAGTAGCTGAGGGTTGTGACTTAGTGGTAGGGACGACGGGCCGATGTCCGGAAGGTCCCCAGATCGATTCCCGACCGGTCCCCGGCGATTTGGTTGATGTTTTCTCTTCCAAAATTGTGATCGCAGTTAAACCCCGAAACCGGGGTTAGGGTTATGAGTGTAATTACTCCCATTGGGATTGTCATCTTGTTATCCATCTTTTAAAGGTAGATGTTCCGATTTTCAACTTGAAGTTTTCTATTCTACATGAAAGGTCATCCTTAAAAAAGTGTTCCAAAGTTTGAGTTGCATAGCTCTAATGGTTCTTATTTTAGACACACAAGATGCTGTGAACTGTACCCATTGAGTAGTACACAAACTATATCAGTGGTTACCACCATTCCCGGTAATTCGACGTTATTTCATCGATTTCTCCGTAATTGTACCGATTTAGGCCGTCAAATTTCAGTATGATGATGAGAAAAATACGAGCTTTCATATGATATGAAAATCTCCGTATGTTTGAAATAATTCTGTGTTACGAAAATGTGATCGGGTCATCTACCTTTAATGTTTTTAAATACATTCAAAATAAAAGAAAGTTTAGAAAGTACAACCGTAATCAAGGCTATGTGACGCTACAAAAATTGAAAGTGATCACACATGTAGTTATCCTAACAAAGTTTTTAAACTGATAACTGGTTTTTAAACTGAAAATCTGAAAAAAATGGAACAGAATAATTATCATAATTGTGTGACTCTACAAAAAAAGAAAGGGGGAAATCTCCCCCCCCCCCCAATAAAGTGATTTGTTCAACATGTTTGCACTCATCATATGTTTGATTGGATTAACTACTATGAGTATTATTTAATACACTTATAATGTGTTTATACAGGGTGTCAGGTAAACTTTTTCAAACTACGTAAGTAACACTGGCTGGTGGATTTTCTGCTGGGCAGGTATTGGGTAAGCTTTAGAATACCCTACCATTTGTGTTCCTCACTATGTAAGTGTATGGGTTGTTCTTTAAAAGTCCCCATTGAAGACATGCATTGGTAGGGTATACTAAAGGAACTCCGAAGTGATGGCGCTAGATACAAATTCGGTTGAAGCAATTTATGTGGCGAGTGGTGCTGATAATTTTGATTCTGATGGTAGTTGGTATATGCCCTAGTATTACTTAGGTGTAAAGAAACGCAAGATTTCCAGGAACACAGCACAGGAAGTAAGGAGAGTTGTATAGCCAACATAATATATATATACCAAGTGGCAAATACATTTAATAAAGTGCATGAACTTGAAGAAGAGGAAAAAATTAAGTGCATTATTCAGCCTCATTTTCTAATTTTTATGCAGATGTCTTATAGACTCCCACAGCACAGCTAATTTTCTTAAAAACTGTTATTAATAAGCTCCCAAAATTATTTCAGCTTTATGGCATTTATACTTTTCTTGTTTTGCTCGGGGAGGGTGGGGGGATGGTCATATCTTTTGAACCTATTCTCAGATCCAGCTCACATTTCAGATTATTTAGGAACTCAGCAAGCTCTATAAAATACAAAAAATATTAACCATGGGAACATCCTTAATGTAAAACAACAGAACATCCTTAATGTAAAACAACAAAGTATGAAACGCTTTTAACGCATTGAAACATGCCAGATAAAGATAGTCTTCAGACAGTTATAATAGCACTCAACAATCAATGACAGCTAGTTATATTTAGAGAATAAAGCGGTAGAGTTGCTTTACGCAAAAAAATAATAATATACCAAACGCATTTATGTCAGACAATATTACATGGGTACAGTCTATAAACAATACCTTTATTATTATTCTTAAACAGTCATATCTGGTTCATACAACAAACTCCCTAGCAAAACAAGAAAAGTATAAATGCTACAAAGCTGGACATAATCTGTTAAAATTAGTACCTTATATTGCCCACATTTGTCAATTTTTACCATCCAATCCTGTGCGGTGTGAGTATACAATGCGTCAGCATATTGTGCCGCACGCAGGAGAAACACAGTCAGACGCACTGCAGATGTATGTGTGCATTATGGAACAAAACTATAGTTACCACACAATGTAGATTGGTAGATTGTGGTGAGTTATTTACTGTCACCGACGCTAGAGGGAGTTTTCTAAGAAAGAAAGGGGGCACCACCATGAACCGAGACGAGGGGCAGTATCACCTTTCACACGTTTTTGACAAACTTTTACTGTCTGGAGTCAAGAAATGAACTGGCAACTCCAAAACCGCCGCTGAGAAAACTCCCTCTAGCGTCGGTGACAGTAAATAACTCACCACAATCTACCAAGTGTTGAGAAAGGCAACAGTGTTGCCGAAACGTCCACAGTTGTGAGTATACTATTTGGATCAGTATAAGAACCTTATCTTATCAGAAAAGAAAAGGCTGACATTTTGGCATAAGAAAAATTTAAAAAAAGAGGAAGTCAGCTAAAAAAGGAACTCTCACACCCTGATCATTATTACTTTATATATGCAAATTGAAAGTGGAGATTCACTTGAAATTAGCTTATTTTGCCAAATCTATGCATTTTTGTTGGTACCCAGTGTCACAATCAACCCAGGATATGTTTGGAGAAATTCATGAATCCTAGGTCCTGCCAGAAAAATGATTTTCTGAAAATAACAGCCCTATATTATAGTATGGCCACCCTCAAAGAACAAGAATCTTGTAGCCCATGAAACAACAACCATACGGAACGTAACAATCGGATTGAGATAAATATCACAAGACTTTCAGATAAAAAAGGGGTGTCTTTCTCCAACACATGACTCAACAACAGGACTATATGCTGAGATAGGCGAGTGAATTCCAATCTCAGCCATACCCACTGGATTCGATGTTCTCTTACTATACTTTCCCTTATGTATCATCTAGGTTTTGAGTTAATCTATGACATTAATCTTGACTGGTTCTTTTTGAGACTTTTTCTGACATTTGAAATCCCTCCTTATTTGTACAAAGCACCATGGGAGTAGTATTTCTTGTGTGAAGAAAAAAACCCATTTACTACATTGAGCCATTAATTGCGTGCACATCTTACTTTTGCCAAACCGCAGTAAGATGGATATAATTCACTCCTTCTTATTGATAGATTTCTGTACAATATGGGGGCTTAGTTCTGGAAAGGCACCTCTACAATTTGCTGCTGCATGTAATGTATTCATAACTTTCTATGTTAGGCTCTGATCAAATCTCAATATAGAAGAAGGCAGCTATTTTCACCCACCATTGAAGGAGAAGTGCTCGACATGGGAGTCTAAAATTGCTGCCATGTCTAATATTGTACCTGTACTAAACACTCGAAGGGAAAAGGCGGGGGAAAAGGCCAAAATCGTACATGGATGTGCCTGCCGGACTTCGAAAATTTGACTTTCTCTATACCTATTTCATATACCTATATACCTATACCTTAATACCCCGGGGAAAAGGCAGTTATAGTGGGAAAAGCCATTGGAACTAATGTTTCAATGTTTTTATATTCTTGAATTGTGACAACTGTGAAAATAAAATCATCATTAAACAATTTCCTGCTTAAATCGCCTTTCACAGACATCTATTAAAGGATATCTACAAAGACTATATTATCAGTGCATATAGTGTAGGCGTTACTCTTAATATGGTGGATTACAGTTTCCGAAGTCATGAGACCTTTTGTAGAACAGCACATTTTACAGACAGTGAGAACTTAATACATCGATGGTTTAGAGCCAAAAAGACATATCTACAATGGCTTCCATGTGTAAGATTGCATTTTCACAAAGGTGCGCGATATACCACCAGAAGTGTATAACATACAGTAGTTATTATAGATAGTGACTTTTGATATCACTAGGTCCACAATAGCTGCTTTGAGTTACATATAGCTTATACAAATTGCCCAGTATTTTAACAACCCTATCTGGCAGCTATTACAGATAGGGCCTTTATGGCACTAAAGACCTCAATGTGTAAAAATAGTACACTTTAGTAGTCTGCTGTGATTATATTTGACACATCAAAATGTCAACTCCATAATCAAGTAATAGTACAGCCAATTGCCTCCCAAACTGTTCGGTGTCACTTGCTCAACTACTGAAAATACAAATCCTTTCAACTTTGATTTTTATATGGGCACGGCAGCTATTGGAGGATGGGGAGATTGGCGAGCATTTTACAAAGAAAAAAGTAACAATTAAAGTCTCTCGTCCTTTTGCCGTGACTACTACTGGTGACACATCGATGGTTAAACCATGGTTAAACCGTAATCGGACGATATAATAATAGCACCCTAACTGACATCACTGTGTGCCAATTAGTCTCAATTGCCCGCATAAGATTCTCTTCTTGAAGTCCCAAGACAGACGCTTGCTAACCCTTTAATTGCCCGTGCCAACATCTATTTTTTCCATAGATCAAATTGGTCACAACAAAGAGCAATTACTGGATTAAGGGTGTTCTACAAATTATTGTTACATGAATTATTGTTACATGAAACAACATGTGCTCGGTTTTGTGCTACAAGTATTACTTTAAATTAAAACACAATCACTAATGTAGCATGACGTTTATTAAGAACTAGTACTTTCATTTACTGTTTCCCTTGATTTTAGCATTTATATTATAGTAATGGTACACAATATTTTCATTTTAAAAGTTTGACAAACAGGGACACTCTGACTACACTTCCATAATTCTATGAACCATCATAGAATTTAGAGTTTGCTGAGGTTTTCTAACACTTTGTGAACATGAAGTTTTATCTTTGTATTACCTTCAAGTTTGTACCTCTTCTGTGTGTCAATACTTAGACCTTTCCATGCGGCTATTAGTTTTACCATCATACAAAACAGATTTGTCAGAAACCTTTCCCAACTTGCAAAATTATATCTCAAGGATTAGTGGACTAATATGAGGAATGTTTGTACTTATTCTAATGCACTTCTCACGGTGATTCCAAATATGGTAATGAAATTTAATTATCTTGACATTTTTTAACATTTTTTGAAATTTTGGAATGTCTGCAGACGCCTGCGTGGAAAGTTTTTTAATTGATAAGTGGCTTTGATTTTAATTATTATTTATTTGAGCCACATTACATCAGAGCACAAGTATCTAAACAATGACACCGGTAGAAAGAAAACTATACATTTAAAAATTCTGGAATTGTGTGCTTCAGCTTGAAATTGTAAACAATACCAGAAGATTTCTCCTGGTATTCATAGACTGTTTTATTTACATATTGAATTTTCAATTTTAATATAATTGCTTTATTTATTTAACCCTATTTTCAAAATCCATTCTATCCTTTTAATGTTTCAGACTCTGACGTTTAGCCAGTAGCAGTAAGTAGTGCGAACCTTCAACAAATGGTTTCAAGCACAGTTCATCAAGGTGTAAAATGTGAAGCAAAGTCTCGTCTGAATGACTCCACAAGCAATCCACGAGGACATACACAGAGTACTGAAGAAAAAACCCACCAACCCGACACCAACGCATTGCCGCCAGAGATGCGTCAAAACATTTGTCATGCAACGCATCAAGAAGTGTTAACCCCCTGGGGTCTACCTGTCTATCTTACAGTGGTTCTGATTGGTTTATTACAAGATGTACTCATATGAATAGCCAATTAAAATGCAGCTTGTAAAATATTTCACTCCAATCTTTATCAGGGATACAATTATACTAACACTGTCTCTGATTGGTGCAATAAATGATGTATCCATCTTTCTGACCAATCGGCCGGTAGTTCTCAGGGGGTTAAAACTGATGAGTTGGACTGGTACAAGGTTGGCAATTCAAGGGCTCATTAGCACATCATAAGTGCATCAATTGTCAGTTTGCTATGGTAAATAAATGTCAATTTGTCATGAATGGATTTTTTTATCTCTCTCCACTTTTGATTTTGATGATATTCTTTTAAAGAGGTATCATTTAAGGATGATATGGTGGTGTGAGATGAGCATGGTAGTGATAGATACATGGTATGAATGCTATCCGTGAAACAAGTCATTTATAGTTCCATGCATGTTTACATTTTGTTCTACATGTATTGAATATTATGCTTCCTATAAATGTATTCCAGGAATCGCTCTCCTTGCATGCAGGGTTCGCAGGTGGCAAAAAGGCAAAAACTAAACAAATGTAGTGGCAAAAATGCAAAGAAATTGGTGAATTCATCTCAAATGCCAATGAAAAGATTAAATTTGCTGGCAGTTGCTATGGCAGGCTTGTCCCTTTCCAATGGTACCAGTACATTTGACTCAAATTTGTTATATATCATTTTCATGTATTTTAGGGACATGGTAAAACCGAATGATGGCTGAAATGATTCATTAAAATTAATGTTGTTAATGTGTTTTCTGATGTATTACATGTATATATATGTTTCTCTCTATGTATGGGAATTTCCTAGTTTAATAATTGCCACTTTTTGCCGGCAAAAACTGGCAAAAACCTGGCAATTTTTTTTTGTTTTGCCGTTTTCACCGAACCCTACAAATTTGATTTTTCATATACTTATTAAAATAGGTCAGTCAAGCTGTTTCTACTGGTTGTCCTCCCAATGACTATGTCTATTGAGGGAACAATCATGGCCAGCTCACATGGGTTACAACAACCCAATTTCATATTTCTTTACATTTGTTCAGTGATTTGGGATGAGGGTTTCCCCAAACTGAGGATGCTGGCAAATTCAACAGACATATAATCCTGACAAAGAGAACAGAGGCTGTCTTTTGTAAACTACGGTATATATTTTCAGGACATGAACAGAGTAGGTATATGCCCGGTGGTTTCAGTCAACATTATCTTTTTGGGTACGCATCGTGGCATGATTGTTCCGATCGGCGATTGTCCTATGCGCGATGTCCTAAAATTAGGGGTGTTTTTAACCAAATGTATCCTTGTTTTTGCGCAAACAAGGGGGACTATTCATAGAAAGTGTCCTTGTTTTTGTGCAAAAAAAAGAGGACTATCTAGAAAGTGTCCTTTAAATAAGGGGTGTTTTACCATGCAAAATGCCCTAGTTTTGCACGAAAAGGGGGTTACATGAGCAAAATTGTCCTTAAAACTCCGTCAAATAGGGGGTATTTCAACCTCCTGGAACGATCATGTGTTACCCCTCTGAATACGAAGAGAAAACACGAGGGGTATATGTTGGGTCTTTCCTTGCACAAACATCCACCAAGGTTGCTGGTGGTTTAATTTTCAGGACCAACTTCATAATTAGCTGTGTTATGAAGAAATTATTTAAGATTGAAGATCAAAGGTATATTTTGGAAAAATACCGTAATATCGTTCACATCCTGCTTTACATAATAAAATGCATGATGAAACATGACTGTGAAAAGTTTCACCATATTTCTAGTTTCACTATTAACGATATTGCTGCGATCTCCAGGATTTTGATATCACACACATTGTATGTACATTAATATTATATGACAGCTTTAAATGATTGAAAATTGATACCCTATTCCTATCCTATCACTATATACTCCACCATTATAATGCAGCCAGGTGCCAGACTTTGTCTCGCCTTTGTTGCATAAATATATTATATAGATTCTATTGGTTTTGACAGGGCCAACAGCTAAATGTAAAAATATTATATAATGTGTGAACTTTGATATTATCTGTCTGGCAGTGTTTTTTTAAGTGCAGACATGATGTTGGACACAAGAGGGCAGTATACCTTTAGAGTGAACCTGTAGATATATATAGATCGATACAAGTGAACTTATTCGCTAGCGTAGTTTATGTAGTGCACGTTACATTGTAACCATTGCCAGGTCAACTGGCTCACGCTAACTTTGTTATGAACTACTGATCACATTAGGCTTGTTCAGACAGTCGGAGGAAGAGGTCGGAGGAAGCCCGGAGTAGGCTCTAGTCGGATGAGTGTCGGATTACAGGTCGGAGTAGTGCCTGTCTGAACGCTACTCGGAGGAAGCTCCTCCGACCAATATACTCCTGAAAAAAGGCAGGAGTAACGCACTGCAGGGGTCCGAGGATCTCTGCACAGTCGGAGTAGCGTGCCTGTGTGGAACGGTTCCCACGACTAGGTCGGAGGAGCGATGACCTTCGATGATTATTGCACCATTCGCGGACCAAACCTATTGCTAGTCGCCAGAAATGTCATTAATAAAGCTTAAAAATACATACATGTACGATATGATGGTAGTGAAGATTGGTCAATTTAATATTCCTTCAAAAATTCCACAACCTGTTCAGAAACGCCATCCTAAAATTCATAATTTCTGAGTTGAAGGCCTATTTCTTATTTATTGTTGTTGTATAGTAGCGCAGTTTTTACACACAAACAAAATGCGTCATCCGATTTCGTCACTGACAATGTTATTGTTAGTTGTTATTTTTAAGTTTATAAAAGGGAGGTCAATCTGGTGACGTAATGGTTTATTCTGACCCCGAGTCATGTACAGTACACATCGTAAGATACACTAGTGTATAATACGAACATGTGCGTTTAGTACTCATGAATAATGCATAATGAGGTTGTATATGGTAATGAATATTCAGCGCATGTGCTTTGCAAAATCGCCTCCGTAAATCTCATAAAATTGGATCCATGATCATATCATGTATCTCGCGCGGAAATTGGCGTGTTGGTTAGGTCAACCAGGTAGTCTCAAATTTCCTGGGTCAACATATGCGGGCGCTATTATTTCCGGAAGATACTCTGACCTACTCCGAGCCCCCCGCGAAGATCGAAGGAACGTGAACTGTTTAGTCGGAGCATGGTCGGAGTAAAAAGCATGTCTGGACGCGGGTAGGCGTAACTTTACGACCCGAATATGAATTTTTCCTGCGGCAGTAGGAGGAAAATGTCTATGTCTGAACACAGCTATTGATCATAACACAAAGCCTATGGCATATCATCATTCGGAACAGATGTATGGGCCCCAAGGCTCAAGATAAGCGGGCGCTGGGTGATTTTTACCCCTCGGTCCTTCTGCCATAGCGCCCGGTAATGATGAAAAATGAACAACCGAGCGCTGATATTATGTCCAAACCAGCGCCCGTTGACGATCAGGTAGCTTTCCTAAGACATCGAATTTCGAGTTGACAATGCTGCCACTCTGGATTTAATAAAAAGTTAGCTCCCGGTAGACTAAAAGTAGCTCCCGATTCTCAATAAATCCCATGATCCGGGCACTACTTTTGAAATAAAGTAGCTCCTGGTAAAAACACCTGTTATCTTGAGCCTTGATGGGCCCAGGTTTGAACCAGTAACCATGAGTAGTGTACAGGGAACAAAGTAAGCCAAATGTTATTAAAATATGCCAAAATATACAAATGTTATGCTTAAGATTCAAATTTGAGGACTTGAACCCTAAATTTCACCCATCGGAATGACAATGGTCACATGAGTTGAGTGGAGGAAAAGGTTTGTAAGAAAACAGGTGCATGTTAAAACTGCATCAAAAAAAGGTCTGTCGCACGTGCACTTGGGAAAAAAGCTATGCTAAACGCGGAAATTCTTTTTTTATCATGTTTTTGGCTCATTTTTTCCACCTGCTTCGCTGCCAATTTTTTTCTTCTGACAAATAAAAAAAAGAGAAGCGCAAAATTGGCCTCTTCGCATAGGGTTATGCTGCAAAAGTGACTTCACATACTTACGCGCACAGGTATGTGAGACGGACCTTGTTTTTTCTCTGCCTTAAATAAAAACATGAATTTAAGAAGGAATAGAACAGCAGGTATTTGACACGTTCATTCCAGAAAGATAAAATCTGTGATAAAATATGATTGAAGCTTCGTTAAATTTCACACAAAGAACTGTGACAAAAATGCATGATAATCTACTGCTGGGAACATCTGCGCTTTCGGAGGCCAATTGTTAAGAATAGTAGGTAATAAAGGAGATAAGAGTAAACTGGTATGAAATAATCACCAGGTCAGTCAACTTCAAACTGGCAGTGGGTGGGTATTCATGTGCATTTCCAAAATAGAGGAAAACATGAAAAGACGTTTTATTACATTCCATTGAGTCCAGGTAATTTGTATAAAACCTGTTTAAATCTCACACACAGGATTTGATGAAGCGTGATAACATGCAGGTTTCTGTTTTGCTATTGTCACTAAAAAAACCAACAATGGACTCTTTATGGTTTGATTTTCTGCTTGCTTCAAAATAACAAATAGAGGGTTGACTAAATGTGATGTCTTTGTAAATTTCTGACAATGAAAACATAAGAACTGTGATTATTCTTGGGTAACATATCCATCACATGAAAAAGAACGATCAATGGAAGTGGCATGCATCCTTTTGAAGTTTTGATTTTATTAACCAGGGATATTCTCAAGAGTTCATGTCAAGCATATATCTAGAAAGCGCAAAAAAATGAAACGCTAAAGTGCAAAAAAATAAAACGCAGCTGTGTTGATTGACAAATGGCACATGCAACATTCATTATTAATGTGATGATGATCCAACGACAGGAACCTGTTAATGAATATAAAAATGGGGTTGATTGTATACCGCATAAAGTAGGGATACATTTGATTTATGCAGTATGACGTTATTATTCTAAAAGCAATATCCCCAAATTGGTCTCTTGGAATTAAGTATAAGGCAGCCATCATTTACAATGTCAAACAAAGGCAAAATAATTGCTGCCTTGTTTCCTATTCCATATACTTGATGATATAGCTATTCACTGAACCGACAGGTGTGGTTGCACTATTTTAGACTTGATTTTGTCACGTAAACCATATATCCTATTGATGAGATAGATAAACGTATACCTTTGATCTTATTGTGTCATTATTCCTAGCACGTCCACAACATCAAATGAATTCATCTCATGATGAGTTTACCAATTGTGCTGGCATGTCTGGGTGAAACAAGTGTAACCACAACATGATTATTTCCCAGGCAAAATAACATAAAAATGAGCCGCCATAATTTACCACAACCTTTTTCTTCTTCTTGGGGGAGGGGTAATTTCAATTGACCCAATATCTACCTGTTCATGCTTTGCGGAACAAACCGGTAACCTTTCATTTCAGAGTACCTGAATAACTTAGTTTAACCCCCTGAGAACTTACTGCTGGTTGGTCAGAAAGATGGATACATCATTTATTGCACCAATGAGAGACATTGTTAGAATAATTGTATCCCTGATAAAGATACGAGTAAAATGATAAAGATGTGAGTAAAATATTTTAGAAGCAGTATTGCAATTGGTTATTTAAATGAGTATATCATGAAATTAACCAATCATAAACATTGTTAAATATGCTGGTAGGTGCCCAGGGGTTAATCAAAGTAACCTTTATTCTACTATTCCTGGACTTGAACTTGTTAAATAATGAATATTTGGAAAATGCTGCATCGTGATTGGATGAATATTTTCAAGTATTACTAAAGTAAATTTTCACTACCTTAGGGGTATGGGCCCCCTATCTATCATTGATAACACAGAACTATCAATAAGTTACTTGCATTCATTGAATAGTATAGGTAGTGAGTGTCATAATGAGGATCTGTGTAAGAGACTGATCATTGGTACAAATCTAAGATGGCCTATTTTCTAAACAGTTCTGTGAGAGTGCTGCAGCCACCAGTGTCTAAAAGACAGTTTTTAATTGAAATTAATGAACTCATTGCTTTAATGTTTTGCTTGTCTAAATGGTAAGTTCATGTGCTCAGAATATCATAAAGGACTAAGAAACTCTTAGCTAGGCTAGGCAGTTATTTAGGTCAATCCAAGGGCCTAGGCCTCTGTCTATTTTGCAAACATACCAAGCCCGTTTTTAGGCTGACATTTTGCTTTAGTTTTTATTTCATTTTGACTTGGATGTTATACTAAAAATAGTAAAATACCTGAATAAGTTGAAACTGATTGTTCACCTCAAAGCATTTCATGGATACCGTACCCTAAATCAAGGGAGGCACTTCAAGTTCAAGCTAGTCTCAAAATCAGCTTAAAAAGTTAAAACTTAAAAATAGGCCTAAAAGGCTTAAAATGTAGGGTTGCAGTACATGCAAAGCATTGAACTACAATCCTGGAAAAAAGTCTTGGATAACTTGCGTGTGATTAACGGAAAAGTGTCACCCCCACTCCCCCATACAAGGTTGACCAAGGCCAGTGGCTCCTGCAGCTTGCCAGAGTGTCCCAACATTGATCGATGGGGAGTGGGGAAGAAAAAAACAACATTTGAACAATTTCCGTTTATAACAGAAGGCACTAAGTATTAATACATGCACACAATACCCAACACGTGTGCTCAGCGTTCGTGTTCCAAGGACTTTTTTCCAAGATTGTAGGCTAGGGCTGCAGTGCATGCAGAGCATCATCTACTCTCTAAATGTAAAACGAGTGGAAAGAGTAGAAATTCACTCGAAAAGGAGTGAAGGGAGTGAAACGCAGGACAACCCGTTTTAGAGTGGAAAATTGTCACTCTAAAGTTAGTGTGAAAGTTAATTTTTAACTCTCAATAGAGTGGAACATTGTCATATAAAATCCCCTTTTACTCCTTATAGAGTGTTTTTCCACTCAATAACGTGTTGTCCTGCGTTTAACTTCTTGAAAGAGTGGAAAACCATTCTTTTACATTTAGAGAGTATTCAACCAAACATGTTTTGAGGTTTGAGGGAGTGGCCTTAAATAAAAGAAAAAGTAGAATAATGAAATATTATGAAAAAAACCCAAATCATGTTGTTTAAAGAATGACAGCAACAATTGGGGAAAAGTTGCATATCCCTTATAATTACAAAATATTGAAAACAAAGTTGGAAAAGGAACTATGCATGACTTAATTATTCCTCATTTACTTTTTTAATTGCATTCATGTCTACTAAATGATAAATTTGATACCCTGTTTGTTCTCACGCAATACGGAAAAATATCTGTGGTTTATTTCCAATATCACATAGCCGAATGTGATATTGGAAACAAACCCTAGATATTTGTCCGTATTGCATGAACAAACAGGGGATAACTAATAAGGCTATATTTTAAAAAAATCTAATGCGGAATGCGTTTTTTATTTTTTTAAATATAAAATATTGAAATCCATGTAAAAGTGACCTTTTGTATTTAAAATGATGTGATCAATGAAAATCTAAAAAATCTGTGAATTTTTGGGGTTTTTTTATAATAAAAAATGATTAAAAAAAGTGTTTTTGTTTTCTAACGCGCATCAATTAACTAATGCGCGCGGGAGCTTTGAGACAAATGATTTGTTTAATATAGCCTAATGCTATCAAAAACAAATCCTGTATGGCAATACATTCTCTACAATACAACAAACACAAGCTTGTCAAGTGTGACATGAAACATTTTCAATTCTGGAGAACCATTATCAATTTATTTTATTCATTGTATCACATATCACTTGCAGGTCCAATCTATAGAGGAGACAGTGTTTATATTCGTACCATTTTCTCTTTAAGGCCCTTCACAATCGATTTTGAGTTTCCTATTGCAGGTTTAAAAAAAGGGACGAGATGACTTTTAATTATTAATTATTAATAATCTTTTATTTTCTTTATTTTGAAACTAATTATTTTTGTGGTCACAACCAATTTCAACCCCTTATATTGAGAACTCTGCATTTAATTATTTTCTAAGTATGATTAATTTGATACCCAAGTAATAATGCAATCATGTTCTATGTTTGTACATCATCATAGCTGATGATTAAAGTCAGAAAGTAGCAAATAAAGTTGATTGAAAACCTTTTTAAAGGCGAAAATCCTAAATAAAAATAAAATAATAAAATATTTTGTAATTCTCAATTTCGGATGCAACAGGAAACTCAAAATCAATTGTGATGGGCCTAACGTTGTATTAATGCCAAAATATCTTACAACTAAATGAAAGAGAACTAATTTTTCAAAACCACAGTATAGTCTTCTCTTACGCCGACAGATTATATGACCGCTGTGACCAGCAAAGTACACGGGAGAGATCCCCCGCTACAATAACATTCAAGTTGGGAACGGCGGCTCATCACAAAACAACATATAGCAATTACCAGCGATTGAATGGAAAAATTATTATTTTTTGCTCGCATAATTTCTGTGTTATGTCAAAATCTAACAATTTCTGTACACGGACCTTTTAATTAATAAAAGAAACACATTTGCACCAGTTCTTTTTACAAGTAAATGTTATCCTCGTTGGAAAAGAAGCGCCAACATTTCCAGAACACAAAAATATCCACTCGCAAAATTGAACTTGCGATGTCTGCAGACTATATAAACTCTCCAGACAAATCAATAATTTATAAACTGTCTGCTGCTTGTAAATGATCACCTATTGGATTAAGAATTGGAGATTTGCCCTGCTTTTTATTATGCCATGTCTGCACGACGATTATAACACTTAGAGAATCTGGACGTGGGAGTCCCATCTACTCGTAGCCAGCTCCGTAGCGCGCAAGTAAATTGCCTGTCATGACCTTGGCAATTAATAGTTTGTCTGGCCGCAAGTGTAATAATATACCAGGTTTTTGACATGACGGATCACATTTAACATTTGCCTGAATTCGTCAGAAAAAAAATGAGAAGTTTTCCTCTCCATATCTTCCTGCCGACTCCCGATCAGATTCAGATATGGCGTGCTTGTCCTTTGATCAAGTTACATTGTCTACCGTTAATTCGGTCAGCCAAGCAGGATATTTTGATCAAATGGTTCAGGAAAAACTGGAATAAAAAGCTGGTAAATAAGCTCTTTATTGATATGAGGCCCCATATCTATATATCAAATGACTAATCAGATCCCCACATTTTACAGCACGTTTTATTCAAGGAAAATGAGAAGTTTTCCTCTCCATATCTTCCTGCCGACTCCCGATCAGATTCAGATATGGCGTGCTTGTCCTTTGATCAAGTTACATTGTCTACCGTTAATTCGGTCAGCCAAGCAAGATATTTTGATCAAATGGTTCAGGAAAAACTGGAATAAAAAGCTGGTAAATAAGCTCTTTATTGATATGAGGCCCCATATCTATATATCAAATGACTAATCAGATCCCCACATTTTACAGCACGTTTTATTCAAGGAAAATGTCTCCAAATCAGAAAATAATTGAGATGCTAAGATATTGGTTTTAAATACGTGCCAATACTATATATCATTACCAAAGCGTTGTTATAGCATCTTGTTATAGCGGTTGTCACGTCCTACAATCACATACACAAAGTAGACAATAGGGACTTGTACACACCCAAGTGACTGTAAGCACTTCCAATGAATGTCATTATGGGTTGATGACCCACTTTCCTTCTCCTCCCCGCAGTTCCCAAGACCCCCATGTTCATATTATGTTCCCCATTTGATTACCAAATTACAATTCAAAAACCTCTCCAAAACCACAAGATTTGGTTCATGTTTGAGGGACATGTTTAGCTTTGAATCCCATATTCTGATAATTCAGTCTTTGAGACGTGCGGTCTTGGGGAGTAAAAGACAGGGGGAAAGAAAGTCCCCAAGCTTTAACTTTCAAAACTTTGATAGTGGTAATTGTTTGTATGTTTAAAAACAACCTTACATGACTAACAACTACTTGACTTACAATATTCTTGATTGAATCCCCTCGAACACTACCTGCCACACCCTCCTCTATAAGACCTATTTCAATTGGTTAGAAATATTGTCATTGCACTTATTGAACCAATCAGAGACAAGTAAAGAATTGTTAAACCTTCTACATTGATTGGTAACACAAATTACTTTGCATTTGCATGACCAATCAGAGATGTGGTTTCATCGATAGCATAATTATATCAATTAGTTAGAATCAGAGACACATTTAGAATTAAACCCAATAAGGCGAGGGACCACGCCCCCCCCCCCCCCCCCCCCCCCACCCACCACCACCACCACCCCCAATAAGGTGAGGGACCCCCTACGGCAAACAGACCACTCAAGTCGGTCAAGCAGGGGTTTTGTTTTCAACATTTTCATGAACATTTTGGTGGCTCTAACAATTAAAAAAAAAACTAACCACAAAACAGTACGTCTGTATGTAAAATCAAATCTTAAATTTTTATTTAAAAAAAACACATATTTTTTTCAAAAAACAAAATTTAAATAATGTAAAACATTTTCAAAACAGTTGCTCTACTGTACATTTACTTTGAATGGTTACACACATTGCTTATTGCATTTACAACCAATCAGAGAGCTTCATGATCAATTATGCATGCTAGTGGCTATTCTTTTATGGGGCAAGGACGATTACCTTAATGATCCTGTAACACGATCTAACCTCTAGCTCCACACATCACCAGACTTATAAATAACACAAACTCTAAGGTTCACTTCCCAGAAATAATCAAGCAGAGACGGACAGATAAGCTGCCGCATAGATGCGCACACAAATCTCAGTGCCCAAGTATTTGCATGCTTAGCACACAGTGGACGGGACGGCTTCCCAGAAATAACTGATTTGAGACCCTACATAAAGCTGGTCAACAAGCCGCCTAGTTGCGCACGCAAATCTCAGTTCCATAGTATTTGCATGCTTAGCACACAGTGGACGGCTTTAACCCAAACGGCTATCAACCCTCGTCCACCGTGTGTTAATCACGCACATCCCAGTGCCCAAGTATTTGCATGCTTAGCACAGTATGGACAGCTTTAACCAAAAATCGCTCAACCTACAACTACACTGCATAACGTGATAACAGTGCGTATCGGTCATACTGTTACCGCCGGCCAGCTACGAGAGATTCTATACAGCTGTTGACCATGCCACTTGACTCAATCTCCTTGACTCATCTCTTATGTCTAGACAATTACTAGACACTTAGAAGTTCGTTGACCTTTGTCCTTGACTGGTACAGCGGTAACAAAGCGGTTGGTCTTCGTCTGATCCATGGATTTCAGTGACAAGCCAAAAGCGAGCCACTAATTACCTGGGTATTTAGCTATTCATGCATGATCACTAGCTACCCACGGACAATGTTTGTTATTAGCAACCAGGCACAGTATTAGTGTAATAGCCTACGTCATGTAGTGTAATCAGCTATATAATATATAGTACGAGTAACACGGCCCTAAAGTCAAATTATTGTTTGTTGGTCATGCTGCAAGTACTAGTAATTGGAAGCCTTTTGCGATATGAACACGTTTATTTCAATTTGATTTGATTTGTTTGTTTTGTTAATAGCAACATGGACAACCATCTGAGGTGGGGGGGGGGGGGGGGGGGGGAGCAGTCGGGTATAATGTTGTAATCATCCATGTGAACAAAAATGCTGAATAAGGGTGCTTTTTTAGTCATGTGTCATCATTGTAAAAATAGCCCAGACAAATTTACCTACAACATGAAATCATACAATACTTAAATATACCCGATGCAAGTCGTAACACCCTCTGCAGATCTCTTAGATATACGCGATACAAATCCATAGAATTAAATGACCCGGCTTTTTCTATTTCTTAGCACGATACTCCACAAACTGTGTGAAACTGAAACTGAAACTAATCTATGAAAACAAACACCGATATAACAATCCGCATACCAAATTGTTTGGAAAATTATTGCCCAAAAGATGGCGCTAATATCGTTTGCGTAGTTAGAATATCAAGCTTGTTATTACTCGTCAAAGTTCCACTAAATACTGCAAAAAGAACAGTGCTTACGGCACTTGAGACCAACTGGTCATTCCCAGTTCGGGTTTGGCTCACACGCTTGACTGAATGTGCAACGGAATCACCAAAATCAAAGAAACCAGCGAAGCGGGGAAATTACAAAATAACAGAAGCACTGAATCATCGGTGTGATAAACGTTCGGGGGGGGGGGGGGAGTCAGGTATAATGTTGAAATCATCCGCGTGAACGAAAACGTGGAATAAGGGTGCTTTTTTCGACCACAACACATGCCCATGCTAAGGGTATCAAAATCGCCAAATTCAGATAATAAGGGTATCTTTTTCAATCTGAATCCACGCTTAAAGGGTTGCTTGGGCCGATAGTCATGTGTCATCTTTGTACAAATAGCCGAATGATTAAGTCTATATAAGACAAATTCACTAACGATACTGAATCACCCAATACTTCATACATTTTTCCAGTCTAAACTAAGTCTAAGTCTTGAGGACCTATATCGTTTGCTGTGAGTATGATTCGTCATGCTAAAAATCCTTGTTAAGGGTAACTTTTTCCTTCTTTTAGAATCCGTGTTAAGAGAGTGGATTCACACGGATTATTACAACTTTTATACATGAGTGCCCCCCCCCCCCCCTCGGATAAACATAATTTTCCCGGAATATTTCTTCTAAATTCTTGGATATATCTGGTTCAGACTTCAGTTCTAGTTTGAATTATATACTGATATGTTATTTCAGATCTTATCAGTTTATTATTTCACTTGAATGTGTTGTCTAGTTGTCTAAAATCAGTGACAGTTAAGAAAACTGTCACTGCTAAAATCAACATTCATCCAGAAATGCGGTGTGGTCAGTTCTGACACATAGACATTTATGCTTCAGCACACACATTGGTTATTTTAAGCATGATAAGGTTCTCTGAACAGGGTGTTTTCTTGAATTGAAACAACACACCATGGCAATTATAGAGTGGTAGGCCTATTATGATTTGGTCTATCAAACCATTGATAAACAGTGATCTCTCTTGCGCATCGGTTAAGATTAGAATACCCTACTCACTACTAAATTAACTTGTTGACGACATGAAGCGGTAGGGTATGTTCCTGCTTGTCAGTACATGGATGACTAGAGTAAAACCAGCCTTATATTTTACTATCAACACAGTGTGTTTAGCGCTTTAACTATGATCTAAAGCGTACAAACACATTTATCATAATAGTAAGTCTGTATAGCACGGCAAAGTGGTTGAGGACCTTTATCCTTTGCTATGAGTATGATTCTTTGAGGTATAATCTTTGTTAAGGGTTATTTTTTCCGCGTTAAGGGTAGTTTTTGAGAGTGGATTCACACGGATGATTACAATTTTTATACATGAGTGCCCCCCCCCCCGGTCAAACATAACCATGACATGTATACAAAATAATAGATGATGACTTATTAAAGAGTGCTGAGGAGGGAATTTGAAACCGACATAAAGCTATCCAATTATAAGTTTTATTAAATATTAAATGGCGTGAGGCACGACCCTTTATCCTAAGCTCAGTGTAAAAGAACATGAAAGAAAAATCCTAGCAAGTAGACTGCGTCCCTCTATATGCCCGCCATCTTTAAAAATAGGGAAGGCATGAGGATCAATTCTACCCCCAAAGCCCGAAACTGTGACCCTCTGAACATTCATAGCAGAGACCCTGTCCTGCTCTAGTCATTGGTGTGGCACTAGTAAACCTGATTGCCATTGCAATGGTGCTCATATTGATGCAGGCAATTAAGAAGGGGTCTAAACCTTTTACCTTCACCCCCCCCCCCCCCCCCCTTGATCTGTTGTAATACATATTAACTGACAGTGAAGTGACAGCTGTTCATAAAACTGACCAATATCAGCCTGTTACTGGTCATCCAGATATATCATTGTGTACCAGCCCTGTGTGTGGGGTAACTGAATGTTAATTTGAGGGCCCGTGGGGTTATCATATCTTTGGTAGGTATATTAGTGCTGCTCCCTTACAGCCCTTTTACGGCAACAGGATGTATCTTATATGTACTTTCCTAATGAAATACTTCCTTTAACATGTATTGTGTTAACTTGGTTCAATAATTCTCACTTAGGAAAAGGTTGCAACTTGTAAAGACAATAAAAGTAATATACTGCCTTTTATCACTACATGATTTATGGAGAAAAAAAGCTAACTTTGATCATGTTAAAAGGAAGTATACTGAAAGGAAACTACATATAAGATACATTCTTTTGCCATAAAAGGGCTGCTTAGTGCTGCTCCCTTCGGTTTCATCTCACTATGCTCGCAGAACAAACTAGTGCTATCATCACACAATATTGCTTAAGTTTTAAATATAAGAGTGACTCAGAGTAAAATGCTAAATTATTAAATGTCTACTTTCTGTGTAATATTTACAAGATCAGTAAACAAAGTCTAGACTTGTTTACAATAAAGATACAACCTTTAATATTTCCCCCCAAAATGTCTTACTATTATAAATTGGAGCTCTTTGGAACAAATTGAACAATTGATTCAAGTCTAGTGCAACATCAGCTGCGGGGTAGTTATTCTTCTCGTAAGATCTGGGACAAGATATGCATTCAAATGCAGGAAATTATACAGTATATCGTTACATCGATGCACTGAGGTGAGGTGTGCTAGAATCTCTGACTGATAAGAGAGGATGTTATTGTCACCAATTTGCCAAATTTGCGTACTCAAATATCATGCATAAAAGATCCGGTATTTCGACAAACAGGTCAGCAATAAATGCTAGACATCTATCAAGTTCTCAATGTTATGCACTCACAATGTGAATTGCAGTCCTGATCCCCCCTGCCACCAGGTCCTAAGGACCCATATATAGTGGTGATCGACTTGACCAGGGATGTATGTAACTTTGAATACTATTACAAACTAACAAATATGTAATGGTACTGTCTATAAGTCCCCCGGGGGGGGGGGGGGCACTCAACTTTTTTTGGGGTAGGGGTGTGCCGCCCAGGGTCTCAAAAAGGGGGACTAAAGAACTGAACTGAGTGGATTTTATGACGAAAAATAGGGTCTTAGGAACTGATTTTTTCCCCCAAAAAATAGGTCTTGAGAACTGGCCTATAGTTCAATTTTCGATTTATTTTGGTTTAAGAACGCAAAAATTGGGGCTTTGGAACACAAAATTGGTGCTTTGGAACGCAAAATTTCGCGATTTTTGAATTTTCAATCAAAATGGGGTCTTAAGAACTGATGCAGGCTCAAAAGGGGGGGTCATGAGAACTAGCAGCAGAGGGTGAAAAAGGGGGTCTTCAGCGCGGCACATACCTATACCCTTTTCAAATGTCAGTGCCCCCCCCCCCCCGGGATAAGTCCCAGCAGGGAAATGGACTTTTTGTTGTACTGTACATCTTCAATCAAGTCCTTGCCCACTAACTCGAGGCACAATTTCAAAGTCCAGCCAAATCGTTGTATAAAGTGTCTGGATTTCCCTATAGATACTTGATGTTGTATCGCCAGGATAAATTGCTATGGAGCTGCCTTATTGGAGCAGATCAGTGTTTCCCCCTTATAGGACCCACATTCCCCAAAACTGTTCTATAACATCCCACCGTAGATCTACAGCCTATTTGAGATTCACTACTTTTCCATGTAAGCCCCAGCTATATCCTCAATGTAAAGGGACACTGTGAGATGTTAATCCCTTCTCAATTCCCTGCTATACATGTACCCATGGTGGAGGGAGATTGCACTTGATAAGTGCATTAGTAGTACACCAACAACAACTAAATGATATTGAGAAAGGCTATTCCATATTTTATTGATCCGCTTTAATAATTTGTCAATATGAAATATAGGCTTGAGTTATCCCGTGCTTTTTCTCTTACGTGACACGGGTCATTCTATACGTGCGTGTCACGGGTACCCGTATCCCGTAAGTCTCACTCTCCGTGAATTCCCAAACCCAACCCACAGTAGAGCCCAAGCCCCGTAATAACCTGCATAGTGCATACCACCACGCAGCGTTCGATTTAACCAATGTAGCATCACGAAATGCGATACACTTTTGAACACTAATGCACAAATATGTATCAAAAGTGCTACGCCAAAAGATTCCCTACTTGATCTCTGATCACATACCATCAAAGCCAAACCTAAAGATTGAGTTTCATCTTCAAATAACTAAAACAAAGTATGGTAAATCTGAAATATCGGCAGTTCATTTTCACTTTCGTCCAGAGTTAAAAATCCCATTGGTTTACACGTACATGCGCAGAATTTTTCTGTCGGTTTAAAATTTGTACAAAATGGCGGATTTCTGCGCATCTCGGAGAAGTAATAATCATGACGTCACTTCTAGTCTTGTTTTCGTGTCGCCGAGTGTTACGAAATGGAGCCAATAATAATGATTTGGAACGGCCGCATCCGTCTGGACATTATTTTTAATATTTCGGTGCACCAGGGGCACAAGAGGAATCGCATAACAATGGCGCGGCGCTTTGGTATTTCCATCGATCGTGACTCGAGCGATCGAAGTGCCTGGTAAACTCCATATTATATAGCAGTAATAAGGGATAGAATCATTGTTTTTTATTTGAATTTTCATGCACATAGTCAAAATAAATGGCTAATAATCCTTAGTTTCCTTGTATTTCCTTGTGTTTTATTACGAAAATGGGTTAGTTCAAATTGTAAAATCTAGTTCGTGTTTTCGTATGCCGTGTTTTGCTTACGGGCCACGGGTCATACGTGCGTGACACGGTTGAACCGTGACACGGTCGCATGCCTAATGAAATATTCACTTCATTCAATTCAAGGTCTTAATCTTAAATATTTATGTGCAATAATATCAGATCTCTTAATTATTTTGTAAATTTTACATGTGAAGTATTATTATTTAATTACAATTTAATAAGAGCCTGTTATTTCGGCAAATAAATGTGACTTGTGAGTGTTGAAGAATAGTTTTAAATCTTCTTTATCGAAGAGCATGTTAGTTGTTCCATTACTATTGAGTTGTCCTTGTCCTTGTCCTTGTTAACGCTGATACAAAGGATTTTCAATCGAATTACAGTTTGGCTTGCATGAGCGCTTCAACTTTTTTTCAGTAATCTATTTTCAGTTGTATAGCGCTCAATCAACCAACGTTGCAATCGTAATGCGTGCATACCCTCGCCCACACACCTACTGAGGTGTTAGTGTTGGTAGGCCATGCTTGAAGGTGTAAAAACACAATTACGAAAGATCTTAAGCCCATGAGAACTACTTGCCGATTGGTCAGAAAGTTTATTCCATCATTTGTTGCACCAATCAGCGACATAAGAAAAATTATATCCTTGATGAAGTATGGAGTGAAATATTTGATAAGCAGTACTTTAATTGGTTATTCAAATTATTCATCCTTGCCATTATAAAATACCAAGGCACTTCCCATAGAATGGAATAGCATGTGCCTCATGCATTGTCATGTCAAATTACGCAAGGTTGAGGGGAAGGTTAATTGACCATGGCTTCAGACCATTCAACCAAAGACAGTACATTTATTGACTTCTAAACATACACACATCAATTCCTCCTTGCCCTTTCAGAACTCTTTATATGAAATGTCAAGCTTTATGTACATGTCAGTTGGCACGCAATGGGCGGGCAGCAGAAGGAAGCGCCCACCATTGTGCAAGGTCGGTTGGATTGATTGTGATGCTTTATGATGCGCACCACTTTGTTATTACAACAAGCGGAGCTCACTCAGGTAGGATTGGGTAGGATGGGAGTTAACAGCAATAATGGCAGGCTAGAAATTGGTAGCTTTGTACTTACGGTGTTATTGTGGATTGCCAAGTGTTGTTATTGTCCAGCCTGTGATAAAAGATGAAAGAAGAAATATAATAATAGCTAAGTTTGAGGCAAATTGAAGTATTTTTAACATTTATATGTGTATCACTTTAGCTCTTTTTGGCACATCGACATATTTTGATATCAGAAGAAAAAAACAATTTTTCTTATTATTTCTGTAAAATCTTAGGCGCAAAATATATTCCATTTAAACATTATTGGCCAAGATGCAGTGAATTACTGCCAAAGGTGGTAAACCACCTGACCAGTGTACTACTCAATTCAATAGGAAAATTTCATGTCACCTTGTGCTTCTAAAATAAGAACCATTGGACTTATGCAACTCAAACTTTGGAATATGACTATTTTAAGGATGACCCTTCATATAGAATACATAAACATCAAGTTGAAAATCGGGCCAGTAATTTGAACACCTACCTTTAACCCCTAGATGACCAATATATTTATTCTTTCTTTTATTTATATTTTGATGTTTGTTCTCTTATAATATGTTTGGGCTTTTATCTTACAAGCACAGATACATTCAGTTTGTATGTAGGTCTATGTAAGGAAGCTCAAAACCGCAAAAATAAAAAACAAACAAAATTGTTCAAAATGTGCAAAGCACAAAGAATACATGTGCAATCATTTCCACTTTTATAGTAACTTATTACAAGATTTTCAGTAAGCTAAAGGGTCCGTTTAAATCCCTTTGGTTTATTCTTTTTAAATCACAACTCTGGTCATTGACAAGATTGTCTAAAATGATACATACAGTAGAATTGCATAAGTAAGAGTCAAATGAGTTCCATTCAATGAATATGTCTAAATATACAGAACAATAGTTCAACATCATGAATTTCTTGGAAATATTGCTGGAAAAACAAAATGCGCATAAGGCGACGAATATACCACCACTCTGTTGTACTGGCAAACGGACCTCTCAGGTCGGGGGTTTTCCCCCTTGTTTTCCCTTGAAAATGACTGTAAAAGGTCAAACAAATCTGTAAGCATTTTGCTGCTTTTCCAAGCAAGCAACCAAAAAAATGTTAGGTCGGTATTCATCTGCATGTGGCAATTTTATTCCCCAATTTCTTAATAAATGGGTCGGTTGGGCCGTTGGTTGGATCTTGTAAACATTACACAGAAAGTAGACATCGCCTAGCCGGAAAAACAAAAAAAGCCTGACGATGTGTAGGTGTGAACAAATAAGATTTTTGTAAAGAAAAAAGAGAAAGCAAATAAATTCAGAGAAAACTTAAAATAGAAAGTACTAGGAATTGTAATCATTGGTGAATAATGTTCTATAATTATGAGTGTTTCACAATACCAGGCATCAAAGTACACCGAATGGTACATAAACCAACACCCAAACCACAGACTTTATCTTATTCTTTTCTCAAAGTGTTATTTTGATATTTTCATCCTCTGGATAAAGCGCTTAATGCTTGAGACACCTGCAGCCCCATAGGTTGCACACGGAGTTCATCGCACCCGTAATAACGAGTCAAATGAGAGCAAGAGAACCACAGTCTGTCTAGACGAAGATGAGTCATGCATGCCTCGTTTGCATAAATGCCATCACCCGCATCTCAGCAGCATCTTTGTGGGCGTTACTTGTTATAAAACCAGGATTAATTTTATAGGTATGATGTAAGATGGAAGTTTATTTGGAGATGGGTTGAGGAAACTATCTGTAAGGAGTGAAAGATGGGAAATTTGGAAAAAGTGTGGGGCAGAGGAGGACAGTCACCTCCTTCATCTTTAGCAGGGTGCATCAACCTGGTTCTACAAAAAATTAATGCTTAAGAACAGATTGGGAGTAAGAACTCATTATTTATTTTCCAGAAAATTAGGTCTTCTGTATTATGAGAAAACAGATCTTAAATAGGCATTTACCATACAAATCAAAGGTGACTGCAAGTACTTTTTTTGAAGGGGCAGAAATAGTGTACTTAATTACTAGGTCCCAGCATGAATGAATTTGTTGACAGAATAAAATGCATCACATGGGTATAATCGGGACCTTTTTAATTGATCGTACCTGAGACTTAAAAACAGTTTATCCCTTTGGCAAAAATCCCATTTAACCATTCATACTCTAAATAAACACTTCCAAATCGTACAACTACATGTAGTACTATGTAGATCACATCTTCATTCTGAGGTGCAACGTCAAAAAGGGGAGGGGTGGAGAAAAAGAAAAAGGGTGTCTATTATGGCAGCACATAAGGATTAGTATTACATCCATAGATAGGTTGAATGCATCTCTTTTGTTTCTTAAAGCATCTCCTTTGTTTCTTAAAGAGCTAGCAGGGTGTGGGAGGATGATGGAAAAGAAGAGGTTGGTCTTAATACTTTCCCATGTGAGTTCAATGGAACCATTTTGTTGTTTTAAGAGCTAGCAGGGGGAGGGAGAGATGAAGGATGATAAAATGAAAGTGGGCTTTTACATATAGCTCACACTTAAAAACCCTTTCCAACATGGGTTCAATGCACCTTGGGGTATGGGGATTATTGGAGATGGAAGGAAAGCCATTGCATTTTACACACCCTACAGCAAAAGGTTTCACAATCACCCTGCTCCTGGATATAGATAAAAGCGACAAATGTCTACTTTACTCGGTAGTATCATCTCCGCAAAACTTGATGTGATATTGTTCTCCCCAAAATACACAGGATTATGACAACCAAACTGCATTAGCAGACTCATGCCTGATATACCCTAAATCCCTGATGCTATTAGACAGGGCAATTTTCCCATCATTTCAAACCAACTTAACTGGTCCCCCCAAAGCATGACTAACAGTGTTTTTTCATCACTTTATAAATATATATATGTTGAGCAATAATGCACACACAAAAATAAAATATAGGTTTACATCTGTCTATAAGATGGCTATTTTGAATACAATTTTGCGAGGCGTTTCAGATGTGCGTCTTAAACAATGTGGTACCAAAGGGTACATAAATACCATAAAATGGACCTCACTCCTCAAAATTGTTGCAATTTGGTCAAATTTGTAGTGGCCGACTCTCTCCACCTCAAACCACTTAAACTTGCCTTTGCTTACCTCTAATTGACCTCCACGGTCCACCCCCTCTGGAAAAAAAATCGAATGGTGCCATTACAGATTCAGATAAGAGGCAGACGACAAACAAGATTTTTGTTTATGCGTCTTAAATAAACTAGGTAAAATCCCTGCCATGCACCAAGGCGTTCTATTACCCGTTGTATCTGCGCTAATCCTTAAAATCAGATATCACGCCTGCCTGCGAGTCAAATGTGTAAGTCTGCACATAAGTATGTGGCTGTATCAAGGGAAATCAAGTCTATATTTCATGAAAACATGCAACTACTGGGCTGTTTCGTTTGATTTACTTACCCCCTGCCCTGCCTTAAAAAGATGGTCAAGATATAGAATTCAAGTTTGTTGACCATGCTATAGTATGTTTTGATATGAAGGCAGACACAAACATGATTGAGGATAATATTTTTAATTTTAAAATTAGGAAGAAATAGCTAAATAGGGAATTAAGAACGTAATTCTCTATTATGTAACCCTGTTTTTTGTTTTAAACAGTTTCATCAACAACAACCTTCACCTCAACATAGCCTTAGAAAGATGCCTTCCACTAAAAAGATATGGGGGGGGGGGGGGGGGGGCGGTACCATTAACAAATGGAATAGCTGAATTTCCTATTCATCCTTCTCCTCATTCATATACTATACACATTCAAAGGTTCATTCCCTTATTCTATTATCCATTCTATACCGGGCTGGAACTTCAGATTTTTTTTCAACCAGCCAGTCGGGCAGGTACGTATAACTCACAAAAATACCTGCTCGACAGAAATTCCACCAACCAGTGTAACCCAAGTGAGTTTGAAATTGTTTATGCCAGTCAGTCGGGTACTTTTGCTTCTTAACCCGCCCGACGCAAAAGTTACCCGCTCTGGGCGGGCGGGTGGGTAGGCAGATGCTACTTAGATGATATTATTCCAATGGAGTGTTGAATCTACATAGAACAGCCCATTATCTCTCAGACAGCCAGTGGCCAACATTGGATGAGTGCAATGCTACCTTGTTAGGAGAAATATAAAAACTGGGAAAGGTTATGTCCTCTTTTTTTCAAAACATGCTGATTATTAGAGGCCGGTCCCTATATTGCCAAAACATTTCCTCATAATCTTACACCAACCAAATCCATCTTATAGAAAACTGGGAAAGGTTATGTCCTCTTTTTTCCAAAACATGCTGATTATTAGAGGCCGGTCCCTATATTGCCAAAACATTTCCTCATAATCTTACACCAACCAAATCCATCTTATAGAAAACTGGGAAAGGTTATGTCCTCTTTTTTCCAAAACATGCTGATTATTAGAGGCCAGTCCCTATGTTGCCAAAACATTTTCTCATAATCTTACACCAACCAAATCCATCTTATAGAAAACTGGGAAAGGTTATGTCCTCTTTTTTCCAAAACATGCTGATTATTAGAGGCCAGTCCCTATATTGCCAAAACATTTCCTCATAATCATACACCAAATCCATCTTATAGAAAACTGGGAAAGGTTATGTCCTCTTTTTTTCCATAACATGCTGATTATTAGAGGCCAGTCCCTATATTGCCAAAACATTTCCTCATAATCTTACACCAAATCCATCTTATATCTAATCCATCATGTCAATTTTTCAACTGTTTCTTAATAAACCGAGAAAGAAGGCTTGTATTTGCATTTGTTATGCACATGTGGGTTTAAATACATGTTTTGCCAGCCATTTCAATCACAAACATAGTAATGTAGAAAGAGAAACGCAAGATATTTTTCTGACATATCTTGTTCAGTTTGACATAACCTTTAAATGCCAATACCTGAGTTACAAACTTTTTAAATGAAAATTCACCTTCTCACGATTAAGTAACACTTTGTATGTATAGAGCATTTATGGTTCAGCTGGAATATTTTTACTACTTTTAAATTCAGTTTCATTTGTATCTTTTACTTTTTTAAAAGCATCAAATGCCTACATGTAGTTTGGAGTGATTTCTGACTCCAGTTGTTAAGATAAGATCAGATCAAAATGAGGACTACTGTTAGGACATATTTCAGTCAAAAACGGCCTGAAAAATGCTTTACACAATGAAAAAGGGGGCGTTTTCACCAAAAAAAGTACATTAGTTAAAGAAAAAGTACATTGATACAAACAAAAGGTACATTGGTACAAAAAAAAGATTTTTTCAGGTTACGGGCCTGGTCATGCCTACAGCTATGAAAGAAACACCTTACTGCTCACTACCAGATAAGGATAAACCACATAATCCCCACAATATGTCCTGCTTCAACTGCGATTCTGAAAAACGTATCTGTAGTTCTCTGTGTCCTAGTGCTAGCATGTTTGACAAGTTCTATATAGCATAAGCACTATCTGATGTCAATTAACTATGACATCAAATGTACATCATCATACATGTCCATGGATCAAAATTAGTCCGCGGTACGCTGCAGCTGAGTGATGTACAGACAGGCAATGTATGTAGATTGTAATTCATATTAATAATGGCCTGATTGATCAAAAGTGCAACCAAACCTTGAACATGTGGTTAATGACCTACAACTCTAGATGGCATAATGTTTTATAAGAGGATGTCTACAAATGGTTTTTTCTTTCATCATTCATTGTTAATGTCATTGTCATTGATTGGTTGCTCACACGACAAGCATCTGAATTTGTGTAAAGTAACCTATAAAAAAAGGCTTTCAGATATCTCCGACAGAACATGTACGCTTCATCAGGTGCAACAGATTGAATCATATCACAGAGCACAAGCTTCTTTGGAAATACAAGGCAAAATATATGATGGGTTTGAAGGAATCAATCCAAGGTCACCTGCGTGAAAGTCCCTCCCTCCCCCACCCCAATTGTGTCACATAGTCCGCTTCCAAAATCGTCAGATTTTCTTCAGCTCAGGCATGAGAATGAAAATAACTGAAAAAAACCCTGAAAAACCCGAAAATGTGCATGAAAAAGGCCAAAACAGGCTGAAATTAAAAGAAAGTGTGGATATTGGACCAGAAAGAAAATTTAATTCAGTTAAAAAACTGAAAATTCTCATGCCTAATCCTGAGTTAACTAGCAGCACTTAGTAGTAAGTAGTGTAGTGTTCAGACCTGAACTGACCGTCAGTGAAAAAAAAAAAAAGAATGCTAAAAGAAAGCTGAAAAACAGTGTGAAATTGGGGTAAAATAGTTTAAACTGGGCTGAAAACAAAAGAAAGGTGTAAATTTAAGCAACAAAAAAAAAGCTCAGCTTAAAAGCTGCAAAGTTTCATGTCTGAGTGTTTTGTAAGTGCTAACGAAGGTTAGGGTTAATCGTGCTAATTTGATGTATACCTAAAATGCTTATTAATTTATCACTTTGTGGGTATGTTTACAACATCCTCTTCCCAATAGGGGAATACCACAACGCTTGAGGGGGGAAATGTGACTGATATAAAAAGAGCAGTTGATTGTTTTCTCGATAGGGACCTACACCATCATCTTACAGCTGAGCTAGGATCTCAAGGGCTATTTGAATTGGGTTAGCCAAAAGTAATGAATATTCATTGTTTTTTATATAATTTATTCCAGTTGTGTTCCAATTAATACAAATTTTGGCACATATAAAGGGAGCAGACATGAAGTAGCCCTGAAGGGATATTTCAATGTTAAGTACAATTTTTATTCATGATTTATATGCGTTTCATAAGTGTGTAATTTGCTCAAGTAGTATGCGCAAAATAAGTCCATAATAAATGTTGATGCTTGTCTTGAGGGTTTTTGAAAATTGACGCAAGGGGAGTTTTCCTTTTCTCTTCATAACAAACCAGGAAATGTGAGCATTCCTATCTTATTATTGTACTGTTTATATTACGGTAGCAGCGGAATAATGTAACCCATAATTTCAAAGTTATCTGCTATCATCAAAACAGGTTTTTATGTTTTAGTGTGATTTTAGATACTGACAAACCGTAACGATTGAAATGATATATTATCGCTTGTTCTGAACAACCATATGTTCCAATATTATACGGTATCCATTTTGATCTGAGATTGTAGCAATTTGTTGACACACGACCCATGCAGTCGTAATGTTTTGTACTGTTGGACATTCCCCTCAAGGTTTGGTTAAACAAATTAATAATTCATCATTCTGCCAGTATCTATAACAATGGTAATACTGCAAAGCAGACCCTAATTAAGACAATATAGCTCTTTCAACCCTAATCAGTGTGATATAGCTCTTCAGCCAGTCTTACAGACAACCAATCTATCAATCACCCTGGCATAAAATTCCACATGACACAACAGTTTAACCATGACACATACTAGTCACGGTCACACTAGGCGGAGTAAGGACGGCGTAAGGAAGAGTAGCGGTGGTTTGGTGTAGCAATCGCGTAACTGATGGAGTAGTCACTGTGTGAACGATGATTAGCATAAGTAACGCCGCCTTAATCCGGTCGATTTACTCCTGCTTTTTAGCAGGAGTAGCGAGGAGTAAGCGAGGTCAGCGTAGCCCCGCCTGGCGTAAATGGCTGTGTGAACGGTACTACTATGACTGAGGGATTCTTCTGTATAAGGCATGTTCAGACGGTCACTAGTCTCAAGCTTAAATAAAATTATACCACTAATCCAGAGTGTCTGTCCAGAAGACAATCTTAGCCTCGAGACAAGCGATACCACTGCGGTAGCTTTGAGACTAACTCAACAATTTTCCGATTGCCAGAAGGATTTTAGTTGGTGTAATTTAGGTGTTTTTAGGGTTCTTTTAGGGTTATGTGTGTATAGCGCACTCACTCCCCGTGTAGTGCACTTCTTTAAATGTGTTTTATTATTAAGTAATGCGTTGACCCTCTTCACACGGCAGACACTCTCGGTTAACTCTCGGTTAGTGCTTCAGGACTAGTTAACCGCTAGATCTTTAGACTCGAGGTTAGTTAACCATGACACGATTGACACGACTGTTAACGGAGAGTTTAATCTCAAGATTAGCGAATTGGACGCTGATTACTAGGTAGCGCTCATTGTCTGAACGCTCCTTCAGAGAGCTCTCCTGTATAGATTCAAAGTTGTCCTCAAATGTCTGATGATATATTATTAAAACAAAGACCTTATATTGCATATGTTTTATTAAAACACAATGACTCTACTATATGTCATACAGGGGGCAACTACCAGCCAGAGGCTACCTAATATTCATCTTCTTCAACCAGCCTTGATTTTAGTCGGAAATTTGGTGGAAAGTCAACATTTCCTGTCCCTAATCAGCTAGACGGTCCCATAAGGCCCCTGCTAATTACACGGTTCTTGTGTTTACACTGGACTGTGCATTCTAAACGATACTGACTGATATCCCAAAATATAGAAATTGTTTGAGGGATAACGTACCATATTTGTAGACTCATCCTTTAGACTACAAGACATGGTTCAATTATCCAAGCAGGCAAGGAACTGTGTCCTCTGTCCGGGGGGTGGGGGAGGGGGGTTAGGAAGGGGTGCAGTGATATTCTTTAAAGTTCAATCACTTGTGTCACAAATAATGCTGCCATGTTGCTTTGGATACCAGCAAGTGTTGTTCAATTCTATCAAAAACTAAAGAAATGGGCAAAGATTTCTTTTGCTGAAGCAAAATTCAAAGCAGCGACCTCCTACATGTATCACGTGAGCTATCCATACCTATGATTTTCAGAGACCAATCCAGTTGGGAGGAGGGGGTGGTGGTAATATCAGCATATGAACTCAGCCACTTTTTGTGCTAGAATTGACATTGCTGAATAACGGTGTATCTTTGGTGTAAGATCTTCATGAGTTAGACTTTATAGTGTCAAGACTCTATTACTGAATAAATCTGTGTACTCGTTTAATAATCTTTAAAAAAAATGTTGTGCATTTATTATACACCTGAACCTGAATTGCATGCTAAGCCACCACATTAAGACTTTCGCAAACATTATTATGCTACCATTATCAGTCTGCTTCGGAACAGGAGCACATTCGGCTTGAGGGCGTGCTATTTAGTGACGCACAGCCGTCAACGTTTACGTGGCGTGATGGAAGTCAGTCTTCCACTGGGATGATAGAAAGTTCAATATCTCAAAAGAGGGCGGACTTGGGAATGGGACTTCGTTTTCATGGGAATGGACTCCCGTTACAACAATTTTCAAGATTGGAAAATTCTTGTATTTAAACTGCCCTCAACTATCTTAGATGTTAAATTGTATGCTAATATGTAAAGTTGAAAAGAGAAAAACACAATCATTACGCAAATCGAAGGGTGAACATTACCATGGCAACGCACACCCATCAATTTTGAGGCACCCCAAGCGAAACTCACTCGCTCCTGTTCCGGAGCGGACTGATTACTTAAATAAGATCGAGACATCTCCAAAATCAAGTTTATACTCAATGAGAAACCGAGTATAAAAGGTACGATGGCATTTTGGGTTAATTTGAACCCATCCCTCAAATGTAATAATCCAGTTTCATTGCGGAATAAACCGCACAGCCAGTATGATTATAGAAAACGTAACATCAAAATGAATTCTCAATAACTTTAACGATGTCTGCTTTTTGAGGGGGCACTCATATATAAAGGTTGTAAGCACCCGCATATATACAATCTTAGAAACCAAACTTATCACAGATTCTCAAAAGAGGGAAAAGTGACCCTTAACAAGAATTTTGCTTAGCAAGTCATATTTTTTACAAGAATTCACAAAAAATGAAGAAAAAACTCTGGAAAAAATCACCCTTAATTTCACATATTTCATGAGGATGCTTACAACGTTATATCTTAGTGGCCTCCCCGGGGCTTGCTCATAGTCAGCCTGCGCTGGTTTTCCTCTGAGACAAGTTCCACAATCAAATCTCAACTATTATCCGATGATTTTTAGTACGGTATTGTAATTTTTCTTCCCGGTAAAAGAAAAAATCAAATTGGAGAGGAGGTAATTTAATAAAACTTCTGAAATATTTATGGATATTGCGGTATAATTTTTATTGTAAACAACGAGGTTGATTTCCACATAGGATATCTTGTCAGACATACCAAATTGCCCTGGGGGTGATCAAATTTCAAAGTCATTGTTCCCCATTTGTTCTCTATATTTCTATACCTGAGGGGAGGGGGAAACCTCAGATTATAAAGCTGTAAGTATCAGCGTGAATGAAAACATGAGAGCTGGTTTGGTGCATATGATGCAGGCCCCCATGGGCCTCTGCTAAGGGTATCAATCAACATCACCAATTTCTGAGAATAACGGTATCTTTTTCAAAAACTAGAATTCATGCTGAAGGTAGTTTGAGCCAATCAAATTCATGGTGGTAAAAATATCAAATACAAAAGACAATAAGAAAATCACTTTTAAAAAAATGATCATAGTTCACACATTTGTATCATTCTGAAAGAAATAATAAGCCATCTTAACACTTTCCACACAGCTGTCATCTGCAGACGACTGCTCCAAAATTTCACAAAATGTTTCAAAAATGTCAACATTATTTAATTTCATCACCATATTTGGAATCATATATGACAAATGCATTAAAATAAGTACAAATATGCCTAGTATGTGTTCAGTTATCCTTGAGCGAGACTTTGAAATTTGGGAAATGTTTCTTAAAAATCTGTTTTGCATATATGGTATAACTAATAGCCATGTGGAAAGTGCATACAACCCCTATTAAGGGTATGACTTTCCAGGCAAAAACTGTTTTTTCTTTGAAGATTTATGGTAACAGTAGTGTAAGTGGGTGTATTCCAGAAGGTAAGCATAACTTTTATTCAAGAGTTCCCCCTCCCCTAAGACTTCTATCCATATAACTGGTTTCAAGATTGTTGGCATACAATGAAAAACAATTGCAAGACACATTGTACCCTAGAAATATGTGGTTTGAACTACAAGTGTTGGCGGATACAGGGGGGGGCGGAGGGGGGCGGGCCCCCCCCCCCCCCCCCCCCCCGTATTTTTTTTAAATATACCTTTAACGTGTACGCGCCCCCGTAAAATTTGACAATATACCTTTTTTGTGTACCACTTTACCTTTTTCAGAGACATAGGTAGGTTCCGTTGGTACTTGCCACTTGTACCATGCGATTTTTTTTTGCCGGTTTTGGGACAACCACATCGCTACCCCCCCCCCCCCCCCCCCCACCCCCCACTTAGCAGAATTTCACGAGCTGACGGCAAAAAAATTGGGGACCTTTTACGATTTTTTGGGTTTCAGCCCCCCGTAAATTTTAATCCTGGATCCGCCACTGGTTTCGCCCAGTAGAAACGGTTAAATAACGCTTACTTTTCTAACAGCAAAAACCTGCCAAAACTAGGTTTGATAATGGTAATTACCAATAACTTGCCCAGTAGAAACAGCAAGCAGATAAATCTTATCGCTAAGTTCTTATGACCCGGAAATAAACACATAATGTAAATAAAACTGGTCTAACCTCTCCGCATTTCATTGCCTACTTCTGAACTTGAATTCTAATTAAATTCAAGTTTACGCAATGTGATTGGTCCGTGCTCAATTCAAGTTTATTTACACTTGTATAGGCCCGAGCTACTCCGGGTAATACTTGTGGCAGGAGACTGGGAAACGAAATCGCTTAGGTTTGAATTTCAGATGCTTTACCATGCGAGCTCTTGTGGCCCAATGGACAAGGCAGTTGACAGGCAATCAACAGATCCTGGCTTCGATTCCCGGGCGAGATCGTTTTCCCATTATTGTCTCTTTTCTACCCACGACGGCGAACCTGGTTAAAATATTTATATAATTTATTTTGTTTGTTTGTATGTTTACAAGGTCGATTGGTGTGGCACGCTCGTTTCCTTCTACATTAGTTCATAAAATACACCTAAAAATAGGGGCTTTTCAATTTCATCACTCATGGCATCTTCCACTGCACAGGTATATACACCAGTGTCTAGGTATTGCATAGCATGGACTGGCAGGTAAACTAACCGGTATCACTAAGTGGAAAATGGGGTGATTAAAATATCTAACGTTAAATAGTGTTATTTCAAATAGCGTTAACTTTCCAGGGCCTCCGTAGAAACACGCTCATAGTGAGAATAAAAGTCCAAATTATTGTACACAAATTATGAGAAGGAATAACAAAATAACAACGACCACCCAAATATGCACGTCATTATGTATCAGTCTGTTTTTTGGAGCTGACCCCTCCACCCCCATGCTGCCTCAGATGTTGCCTTATTAGTTTAATACAATTAAGGCCAAGTAACAAAAATAATGTGTTTCTCGTCCAGACTTTTTTAAAAATCAGTGAGGACGGCCGTTACTATTTGTTATTTTTGGATTTTTTGTTATTTTTCAGATGCCAAATTACAAGCTTTTTGCAAGAATTGTTTCGATATTTGTATCACTATCTATGCCAACGAGTGTTTCTCGCATCTTTTTCATTGAAATATAGTTGAAAATGATGGACACACTTACACACAAAAAAGACAGGTATGATTTTTGATTGAACATATTTTTTTTTGTATATTAAAGGATTTTTTGAAAATAACAAATAACAAAAAATATTGGAGCGGCGTCAAAAATCGGTGCGGGCGGGGACGTGAAACACATAATTTTTGTTACTTGGCCTAATCAAAACTAATATCAATCACATTTGATAAATAGATTGAATTGGATTATGGAACTGACTCAGCAGAAACAAAAAGTTCAGAAAAAGGTACTTTCTGCCTGCCCCATTTATCACTGTACGACATTACAGTAGATTAATGAGTAGACAATAACACGATCCCATTGCAGACAGATCATTAGACATATGTTGTGCGACAAATTTGATGTAATAAAGTTCACTTTATCAGAATTACTTTGACACTAATGGTTGATGGTTTGACATCGCTGTACAAAGATGATGTGATGCCTAACACGTAGGCCCTACATTATGTTTACCTCTCATAGCGAGCCGCACAGTGGCATAAACCGCAGACATTCTTAATAGTCTATGGCATTATACAAACCAAAAGCTAGACGTCTTTGTATACACCAACTCTAGGGTCATGAACACAAAGTCCAATTTTGTGCAATTTGCACTGGCTTCCCATTAAAGAACATATGCATTTCAAAATCCGCTCGCTTTCAAAGCTACAGATTTGTGCCGTCTTACGTTATTGACCTCTTTTCACATTCTGTGGCATGTAAATCTATGTTTGTCTAGCCAACTAATGTTAAAATCCAGCAACCTTTCTGAAAAGAGCATTGTACGTAGGAACAGGGCATTTTGCTGTGGCATCTTACAAACTCTGTGGAATATGGCCATAAATTATTTTTGTTTGTGTTGCCCTCAAGTGCCAAAAATCTTGAGGTCGGGTCGGTCTGTCGGTCGATTTTCCTTTCCTTTTTCCCCCATTTTTTTTGGTTGCTGAAAAATATCACTGACTGTTGTGGTTCATGTCAAGACAAAATTGGTAAATGTCAATTTTACTAATGTTTCTAGTGTGATAATAGTTTAAAACTATTTCTTCAAGCAAACTTATTCATCTCAAGCAGAAAACAGTAATATTTTGACAATTTAGGGAACATTTAAATCTTAAAAAAAATAAAAATAATGTGACCCTGATTTTTGAGATTTAGAGTCAGTCGCTGAGGGCAACACAACTAAATAATTTGTGGCCTAACATATTGTACAATAATTAGTCTCCTTCTATGCGCGCACTTCACATGAGGTTGAGCTCGCGTAAAGTACGCCTGCTCAACCTCACCCCAAAACGGTCCCCTGGATCTCTGTTGTGCGCACTACGTCATCTCGACCTCAAGGCTCTGATTGGTTGGTGCTCAAACGTGAGAACTGAAAAACTCATGAGCTTTTCCACGCGCCATCGCGCCCCACTGCGTCGGTGGTTATGGCGCAGCGGGAGCACTGCGTTGGTGGATACGGCGCAGCGTGACGATCGTTAAAAAGGCTTCAGTTTAAATTTGACCAATCAGGTGCTTTGGTGTTGTTGGTTGGCAGTATTTTGTGAGTTCAAGCATGCGTGCGCAGCCTAATCGAAGTGCGCCCACGTATGTCGAACTGTGGCCAGGAGATTATGTGCCGTAGGTCCATTGGTATCTTCAGACTAACAATCTCCTTAATACCTGGGTCGTTGCTTTTCTTGTTTATGTGTTCTGCTTTATAGTTTAACATTATGTTTGTTATGTTTCAAAAACAAAAGCTTTCATATTTTGTAAGTAAAAAAAGTTTAAAAATATGAAACTGGGCTCAAATTAAACGGGAGCTGAGACTTCTGGTTTTATTCCACCCCAGTGAAGTAGCTCAATGTTCTTTCATTTTGTTGTGAACCAGGTTATTTCCAAAATATAGGGTTTCCCAGAATGATTTATATACCATGTTTAAAAAATATTAAAAATAAAAAAGCAATATTATAATACAAATTTATTATACCTGCAATATAAAGGGAACATGTTGCCTGCGTAGTTAGTAGTTACTCTGTCGATTTCATCAAGATATCTTTATCCGTTCCGATATGACACGACATGACAAATCGTAAAAACCTGTTTTCACTTTCAGAGTATTTCAATTGATAACACTCAGTCACACCAAACTTCACAACTCTCGTTTAAGAAAGTATGGTATAAATCACTTAAACAGAACAATTCCCTTAGACCATTCAAATATTGCTTCATAAAACATCACAAACACTTGATATCTGTTAAATGTGTATTGGAAATTACAAGAGGACACTACAAATTACCTGCATATCATTGAAATTGAGCTTTGTGACGAACATGGTCAATGATTTTATGAGTTTCAAAAGAGATTATTTTGGTCAAATTTGGAATATACAAATTTTACCCCAAAAAGTCCATAATTTCTGTCTGAGACGTCAGATTTTTTAAATTCAAAATTCCACCTGTTTACAACACTCCAAAAATAATGTGGGTATTAAAGAAATTCACAAATTATTAACAATAATTGTTAGGGTTTTTCCCTTTCACAGCAGTAACAATAATTGTTAGGGTTTTTCCCTTTCACAGCAGTAACAATAATTGTTAGGGTTTTTCCCTTTCACAGCAGTAGTTCCCAGTTCTTGGTAGTTCAATCTGAAGCTCGGCAGGTAAAGACAGGTAGCAATGCTACATGCAAAAGGCATAGACTTTTAGTCTAATGAACCCATTTGCATCTAAGTATGAAGTACAAAAAAGAAAAGAAAAAAGGGCATATCACTATCCCAATGACGGAGTAGAAATTGAGTAAAGAAACTATGATAACAATGTAAAGAAAACAATCCAACAATTATTATTCTAGGTTCACTTGCTCTATTTATAGTTCCCCATGGTAAACGTTGTATCAAACAATTGCTATATTTAGTAATAGAAATCAATTGGGACATGATGTGGAATGTAAGTTTTGTTTTGCAATTAACTTTTGACATCAATCAGGTCTATTGAGACTCTAGAAAAGTGGGCCGCTCCAAAAAGCAAGTGAAAATGGTGTTAAGAGTTATACATTTCGGTACACGCCACAAACACTGATTTTAAAAGCACAGAGTTTAACGGATTTCAAAATTATGATTTCTCTCTGTCTTTCAAAAAAGATGAGTTCTGACCAAATATATAAAAGATTGTGTACTGTCAAGTGATGATTTTGTGTAACACTAACCATAATGCCCCCCCCCCCCCCCCCTCCCCCAGTTGGAATCGGATAAAGCCATCAGTGGAAAGAAATGGGTGAAATTAAGGGGGAAAACTGGCCCCACAGGATTCGAACCGGACGGGTCCTTCAGCAAGGGAATCTGTGCTTTAGTCCCCTTGGCCAGGGGGAAGATTGACTTTTCCCATCTGCACTTACATGTATTACCCGCCAGTGCATATGAAGAGACTGACTGAGGCAAATGGCACTCTCAGGGTTAATTCCCATTTTCAGCATTTTAAGGACAAAAATGTGGGAATACACATTTCTTTTGTGTATAAATGTATCTAATGAAATTTTAAATTATGGATTCATAATGAAGCAAAATGTTTAAACAATAAACATCCCAAATTTAACACTTGTACAGTATAAGGAGACACAGTCTGATTTATTGCAAATTTGTAGAGAAAGGTTTTGATTTCTTCCTGAAATACTGTCATTCTGTAGGATATGTCATTGGACTTTTTGAATCAAATAAAATGTGAACACTGTGATATAAACATAAATCTCAAATGATCCCTTTGGGTATTGCCCGTACTCTGCCTCCCCACATCAGTCTTAAAATAGTTGGGGTAAAACTGGGCTGAACCTTTAGGTGGCACTATTGGCCAAATCCTTTAAATCAATTTTACCTATATTTTAGAATATATTTAAAAATAATGTTATACCTCAAATCAATGGAGTACTAAATGAAAATAAAATATCTCAAATTGTAGTTTTAACTCTATATTTTCAAGAGTTTGAGTGTTTACTTTGATAAAAAATATATCAAAGATCGGAAATATGACTTTGTCCCACATTTGTGCTCTTAAATCAAATTACCTACTGCCGCATTGTGCCTCATTTGCTCTTGTTGGGTCATATTTTATTAGGGCCTTAATTAGAAAGTGTTAATTAAGGTTATAGCTATAATTAAACCTAACTCTAAACCTATATGGGAAGATCAACGGAGGCAGTGATGCACACTTACAGTCATTCAGAAAGTCAGATTTTGATTTTGGTACAATTGACATGACTGAACTTAATCCAGGTCATTCATTCGGTGAATGAACTTAATCCAGGTCATTCAGTTAAGAGGTCAAAGCATTAGTCTCTGTATCAGCCAACACTCCATCAGCCTCTAGTTATATAACAGCTGACCCTATTAGTATTAAATAACAGTATCTGGGTCTGACATCAATATCACCCCTTTTTACTTCTACCATTCCCCCTCCTGTGTGTTCTTTGGTATGATCGGCCCTCCAAACATATAACTTGAATGAATGAATGAATAAATGGATAAAAGAGGTGACCCACCCAAGATACTAAAACAGAATTACCAATCTTACTTACCCAATGCCCCAGCCTTGCCCCAGCCTTTAACCGTACAGAGATTTCCAGGTTTTAGGGTTAGAGGTCACGCTGTACATGTTTTCAGAAGGGATGTTATTGCCAGTGGCTCTTGCATTGCTGGGGTGCCTGACACTCACATGACCCCTTTTCAAATCAAGGGGATTCCCCATTTCTTCTTGAATGTCCCTTGTGTAGGGTGATGACAGATTAGGGTAAACACAAAATTGATGTTTCTATGAAGACCAATTGTGACCTGAGATACTAAATCAATATTACCATCTTATGCAATGCCCCAGCCTTTGACCATACAGAGATTTCCAGGCTTTTGTGGGTTAGAGGTCATGCTATAACATGTATTCAGATTGAATGATGTTGCCAGTGGCCCTTGACTTTGCTGGGGTGCCTGACACTCACATGACCCATTTTCAAATCAAGGGGATTCCCCCATTCCTTCTTGAATGTCCCTTGTGTAGGGTGATGACAGATTAGGGTAAACACAAAATTGATGTTTCTATGAAGATAAATTGTGACCTGGAATACTAAAACAAAATTACCAATCTTATGCAATGCCCCAGCCTTTAACCATACAGAGATTTCCAGGTTTTAGGGGTTAGAGGTCATGCTATACATCGTCGCTGTTCTGACATACCGGCACATCACAACAGAAATAAGTAAAGAGATGTGCCGGTATGTCAGAACAGCGACGACATGTATTCAGAATGGATGTTATTGCCAGTGGCTCTTGACTTTGCTGGGGTGCCTGACACTCACATGACCCATTTTCAAATCAAGGGGATTCCCCCATTCCTTCATGAATGTCCCCTGTGTAGGGTGTGATGGCAGACTTAGGGCAGACACAACATTGATGTTTCTATAAAAACAAGGTCTTCTAAAAAACTGGGTGGACAAGTGTTTTTAGTGTCAAAAGGATGAGAAGACTTGGAATGGATCTGTTGAATTTTGTGGAAGTCGACAAGAGGATCACTAGTGTATTGTTTCTGGAAGGAAATCACCGAGACGTTATGTGAGCGATATGTGGTGAAGTTTATGGAGAAAAAAAAATTAAAAGAAAAAATATCATAATTTTTAATTTAATTTAAATTCCAATGTTTATTAATTACGAGAAAAACGTAATTTATGACAGATTCAAAAATGCAACAAAATAACTTGGATTTCCCGGGGCGTCAGGATAATTATTAATAGTCAATCGTTCTGTAAAAATAAATCACGAACATCACAACACAACAGCCGAATCAAAAAAAGAAAATCGTGATAAAATAACATTAAATAAAGTGCTCAATCGTACCCCCAAAAAAAGTCTCGTTAATAAAACAAACTATTGCTATTGTAATTAATTAATATAATGGAACATCAAAAAGTACCAATGTATTATACAAACAAAAAAAGTGGCTCCACGCGGATTTGACCCGGGGTTCTCCGCGTGACAGGTAACGATATCAACCACTACACTACTCATTCTCATTAATTTCATTGGAGTTACAATGAATATACATCATTCAGACTCTCACTCAATAAACTAAATCGAAAATTGTACATTTATTTTTTATTATTTAAAGCTACATTGTCAATTAGAACACCATTTTATTTACGGTAATAGACACATTTAATATAATATAAAATAAAAATATTAATTTCGCACTGAATAACTGAATTTGGAGGTATTTTCGGTTTTATTACGACCACTCTCACTCAATAAACTAAATCGAAAATTTTACATTTATTTTTTATTATTAAAGCTACATTGTCAATTAGAACACCTATATCTATCTATATATATCATATACTCTGCAAAGTTGCAAAATGCAATATCTAACAGAGGAATATACATAATGGCGACAATTGAAAATAGACAATAGAATACATCATAATCTTAATCTACAACTACAACTACACATGTTATGAGCAATATATTATAATTTTTGAATACAGTGCTTGAAAATTTCCAGAGATTTGGCATTGTACATTGAGGGTGTCAGTGAATTCCAGTCCTTAATTGTGCGGGGATAGAAGCTGAACTTATATGAGTCGGTGTGAGTTGGAACGATACTAAATCTCTGTGGATGGAATTGCCTGGTTTGAACAGCCTGTCTACACAGGTAGTGCGGGATAGGAATGGCAATTTGTTCATTTTGAATTTTATATAGGATTGCTAATCTGTTATTTTTTCGTCTTTGCTCTAAGGAGGGCCACTGCAGGTCTTGTAAGATATTTGTTACCGTGCCCTCTGTTCTTTTGTGGTTATTTGTTACAAATCGGGCTGCTCTGCGCTGTACTGCTTCTAGACGTGATATGTCGCATGCATTATGGGGGTCCCATACAGCGCAGGCAAACTCAAGGTGCGGTCTCACAAGTGCGAAGTACATTTGTTGTTTCACAACATTTTATTTACGGTAATAGACACATTTAATATAATATAAAATAAAAATATTAATTTCGCACTGAATAACTGAATTTGGAGGTATTTTCGGTTTTATTACGACCCAACTAGTCTCTATGGTGGCCAAGTTACCTTGTCCACCAAAAAAAAGGTGACCTGAGATACTATAACAAAATTACCAATCTTATGCCATGCCTCAGCATTTAACCATAAGAGATTTCTAAGTTTTAGGGGCAAGACGTTACGCTATACATGTATTCAGAATGGATGATATTGCCAGTGGCCCTTGACTTTGCTGGGGTGCCTGACACTCACATGACCCATTTTCAAATCAAGGGGATTCCCCTTTTCTTCTTGAATGTCCCTTGTGTAGAGTGATGGCAGACTACATACATGTATTATAGGGCAGACACATTAATCTAAATGTTGATGTGTCTATCATTAACATTCATGTAACCATACATTGAACTTTTCCTATATGTAATATATCATGTGAAAAATAAAGTGTTGTTATTGCAATAATAGCACTATTTTTAGACTTTTTACCAAGTAAAATTAGCATAAAGCAATAGATACCTTTAGGAATAATGGAGCAGCATTGGTGCTTATGATTTCATTGTGGTGGGTTTATTTTTCAGCAGAATGATTTAAGCCATTCTAATCATGTGAACACATTTTGGTGACTACATGACAGAATAGCATCATAGTTGAACAGGTCGTATCAAAAATCTCCGTTGAGGAACAGCCTCTTTGTCTTGATTTCAATGGCTTTGAAGATCATTCTCTAAACAAACCGGTCCTCTTGGCAATAACTTGGGGGATATTTTCATGCTGATGCAGTACAGGTTGTCTTTGAAGTGATCACCAATAACTGTGAGACCGAATTGGCTGAGATTTAGGGTTAGGGTTAGGGTTAGGGTGTAAGGTTAGGAATAGGGTTTAATCAGTAGGGTGAAAGAGAAATCTGCAAACTCCTAGTACAACTGCAGCTGTGAGAGGGTCTAGCTTTAGGTGGTTGTATCCTATTCCTACACCCTGGTGTCCAAAGATTTGCTAGGTTTTAGAGGCAATTTGAATGCTTATTCTTGTAAACATGGTAAACAACACATCACTCTCCTGAAGAGGCCATAACAACATAACAAGCGCCGATCCTGCTCTACCAAAATGCCAAAAAATAGGACTTTTTGCTTGTACACTCAAATTAGCACATTTAGAACTCTATTTTTTCTCTAAAAACATCCAGACAGGCCGGTCAATCATAGATCCACCTCGACACAAATTCCATCAATCAAAACAATGCCACCCCAACAAAGGTTTCAATAGGAGTTTGAAAAGGCTGATGTACCTGCACATCAGGCAGGTATTTCAGGCAAATACTTCCACTTCCCCTGTCATACACCAAAGTTGTACACAGCGTTCATTGAGATAAAAGAATATCTTTATCATCATCATATACATCGGCTGTAACTAAAATCAAAACAACGATTCATTTAACGATTTTAGCGTACCATGTTTATTACGTACCGCGTGATCCACGCACTGCTTTAGTTGAACGTGCGGTCTACCTCAACCTCCGCTCACATATACGTTTAAAAACAGCGTGGTACCTGTTAACCCTCTGAGCACTACCTGCATATCTATCAATGTTTATGATTGGTTAATTACACGATATACTCATTTGAATAACCAATTGAAATACAGCTTCTTGATCATTTTGCGCCCATCTTTATCAGGGATACAATTTTTCAAACAATGTCTCCGATTGGTGCAGCAAAAGATGAATCCATCTTTCTGACCAATCGGCAGGGAGTACTCATGCCCATGGGGTTAAAGGAATGAGGCCTGTACTTTAGCTTAGCTGTCAGTGACCCTGCATCTGTGGATTTGAAAAACCCACATGACCCCTTTTCTGTCACGCAATTTCCCCCTCCCATGTCTCCTGGTTCAATCCATTGATCAGCATACAGGGTGAGTAAAAATAAACTTTGCTCAAAATAAAATAAACATCAAACATATTTCTAACTATTATACGAAGACATTCAATGCCATGAGTAACAGCAGTATAGGCCTATAATTTGTGTGCTATTTTCAGCAAAATGAATCACAGGATTTCATGGTTTCCTTCATAAGATATGGCTATTTTTGTAATAAAACTATGTTTTTGAAAATAACAGATTTGTGATATTCATAGTCAATGATCCATAGGTATTATGTGCATTTTATGGAACACAATTAGTTAATTGAATCAATTGAATACACTCCACGATAATGGTATTATCGTGCAACAATTTTGTATTGTCGCGATCACGATAATGATTTGTAAAGCCACGATATTTACATCGAATGCTGCAAGTGAAATGTTTGATGGTCATGTTGGATGGAAGATTAATGAGTTTAATAATGAATCTGGTCACATTTTGCATAGTATTGTTTTGCAATACACTTGACAAATGGAGTAGCAACACCTCAAGAATGTGTAGCATTTTGCTCCAAGATACCAGATACTTCATACACTGTGTGAAAGCTAATCAAATGCACCTCCTGCTCCAATAAAGGATTTAAGAACAGATTTTTAACAAATAAATTCCCAAAGTTGAGTACGTTTTTGGACTCACCCTGTATACCTCATTGCCACGATCTCAGAATCTGGGGCAGACATCAACATAGGTGACACCAACATGACCCCTTTTCCTTTTAGTTTTAGGGGAATTCCCCTTCCTATATCCCCTGGCACAATCAGCCATCCAGCACAATACAACTAATAACCCAATGAACTTGTGTTGTATGTGATCTGAGCTATAGTTTGAAATGCTAACAAAACCCCAAAACCCCAAAACCAATTGTGTTCTCACTTCTCAGTATGGCAGTTTGAACATTCAATTAAGGGGGCTGTCAAGTGTCGTTGTATGAATTTGTCAAGCACTGTAATTTTCAAACTATTTATGTGTTGTACATAAAAGTATACACTTTTTTGAATGAAATGAGTCGGGGAATCCATTTTTCGTATCAAAAACATTTTTAGCACTTTTTGGTCAATAATTTCAAAACTAAAAATTTTAAAAGGCAAAAAAAAAAAACGGTTCCTAGATAATTGAATTAAGATGCTTTCTGTAAATTTTTAGAATTTTTTACCTTAAAATTATTTTGTTAGGTTGTTTGTAAAATTTAGGCAAAAAAGAGGCATTTTTGGGCAAAAATATAAATATCACGATTTTTGATACGAAAAATGGATTCCCTGACTCATTTCATTCAAAAAAGTGTATACTTTTATGTACAACACATAAATAGTTTGAAAGTTACAGTGCTTGACAAATTCATACAACGACACTTGACAGCCCCCTTAAAATACTGCTTTGAAAATATTTCACTCCAATCTTTATCAGGGATACATTTATTCTAACAATGTCTCTAATTGGTGCAACAAATGATGTATCAGACTTTTGGACCAATCGGAAGGTAGTTCTCAAGGTGTTAAAGTTACTTCATCCCATTGCAACACCACTACAATATAGTCAGTAAGCTCCGGAACGAGAGCCTGTTTCACTTGAGGATGCTAAAATTGAAGGGTCTGCGTCACTGTGGTAACGTGTACTCGTCAATTTACAAATTGAGGGCAGCCTATTAGGTACCAGAATTCATAGCAGCAGCTATAGTTTAATCAGTTCCAAATTGGCGGGAATTGTGAGGCTTGTATTTGTCTGTGCGCTAAAAGAATTCATGTCGTTGCGCATATTTATTGGGGAAAGTGTGTGTTTGCGCATCAAAAGCAAGTATCAGGGAGCGGTGGGCAAGTAGGTAATTAGGTCCCGCAGATAAATATTAGCCTCACAATTTTCGCCAATTTGGAACTGATTAAACTATCGCCCGATGATTTTATCTTATTTTTTACCCAACATCTTGCAATACAGGTCAATATTACACCTGCTTGAGCGTATGTACCACAATGAGACCAACATCTTCTAGGCAAGTTTACACCATACTGATGAATTTTAACATTATCTCAGAGATAAGAGACTTATTTAATGGTTGAAAATCGGCAAAATAGGATTTTTGTCAATCTAAAAAATTGCTGTGACGGGAGGCCGTTCCCTTGGAAACGCAGTCCCGTTCCCAAGCCCGCCCTCTATTGAAATATCAAACTTGTATTCCAGATCAAAACTGTGAACAACAAAAGCCTTGTTTTACATTGATTTTAACTTCATTTAGAGAATGCCAAAATAAAAATGTACACATTTAACTACACATCAAAAATTGGATTCCGCATAGTATTAGAAGCAGTAAAGTGTACAAAAACAACCACTTTTCAGTTATTTTGATCTTTCATGTTGGCCTTTCATGTTAAATCCAAAAAGAGCAAGAAGTGTTTAAGAGCTGTAATTCCCAAATGGATGTCAAGAAACAAATATTGATCCAGATGTATTTACCGCTGCTTTCTGACGTCAAATCTTGAATATCAGCCAAACTGGCGTCGTTTTCTTGCATAAAATTCTTAAACCACACTCAACATACCGAATTGTGCACGCATGTAACACCAAACAGTAAAACATTAATGTTGCACTTCTAGAGGTCATTTACCCATTTGTGTCATGATCAAAAGTACGTCAGACCAATGGACTGCTTAAAATTGAATCCCAAGCTCTAGTTTGCGTGTAAAGTGTGTTATTCATTTGGCGGATAAAGTTAATTGTCAATGTTAACAGCGTTTCTCATCCATTGATAGACCCTATAGCCTGACAGCAAATACATAAGATGCACTCTGGTAATTTGTTAACCATTAGCCAACATGCAAGTAGTCCATCAGGTGTGGACTATTATTGATAATTCAGTCACTATCTCTTTCACTTGTGACTGCCTCCATACGGTGACCGCTCCCTAAAGTAGGATGAAGATTACCGGACAGAGCAATTACTATTAAATACAGTGCTTGGGTTAGGGATGGTCATTGGGATTTAGAATTATAAAGTATTGACGGACTATACACAACAACAGTACACGGAACATTCAGTAAGAGTGCAGTGACTTCTAACTTATTAAATAGTATTGATGAGGTTTCATAACTCAAAGTCATCTAACCCATCAAGGAGGCGGTGGCCATTAAACTCTTACACATTTCTGTAACGTTGCGGAACATGACAGTACAGGTCTGCGACACTAATTGAAGCACACAGGGAAAAATGCTTGATTCAATATAGATGAATGCATAATGCTGCATGTTATCAAACCATATAAGGCAACAACAACAAAACGTTGACTTGCTCTTTCAGGGCCAGAGTCTGGGTCAGACGGTCAGATTTTAAAAAAAAATAACTATATATTTATTTATTTTAAATTTAAACAGGGAGATACTACACAAAAACTCATTTGAAAGATTTTTTTTTTGTGATTTTTTTTGTGATTGATTTATTTATTATTATTTTTTTAAACAAGCAGATAATACTCAAAAACATGTTTTCCTCTTTCTTTATATGTGCTTCTTTCAATTTTTTTTTTACTTTGAAAAAAAAAGAAAGAAAAATGGCGACCCTAGATTTCCGAAAATTCCGATTTTTTTTTTTGGGGGGGGGGGCCTAAGCCATGGGAGGTTGCTTTTACACACAATCTCTGTCAGTTCAAATGCCATGACAATGAAAATTTAGATTCCAAGATCTAGCTTGGTTACAAATGAAAGAATACTTAGAAAATCTGGCAATCTTCAAAAGATTATAGATGAACCCTTAATTCGCTATAGTCACTTATAATACAATGGACGAAATTCAAGCTATTTCACGCTATGTTATGATGTTGTTCGCGGAGCTGCGTCCACTCCAGATGTATGAAATGCGCGAACAACTATGCATGCATGCGCTTGACGATTTCATGATCAACCAATCATCAGGACGTCATATTTTGAAAGCATCCACGGTACGCACTTCCGGGTTTACGCACATATGCTTGTCTTGTTGGAATTATGTCCATACCATTATTACCCTGACTATAGTGATAATCTGCGATTGTCTATTGCCTAGATACAAATTTAATAATGACATGATTTTCTGTTGGCATAAAGACCAGTGGCAGCTTTTCTTGACACAAAAATGTTACGCACAGTTACACCATTCATGGAGTGGCAATTGCGTAGCTGTTGAAGAGATTGATGTCATCCACCCCCTCCCCAATCACACCCCTGCCCGTTGTTTTTGGAAACACAAATAGCCTAAGGAAGCACTAAACCAGCATGCTTTCAAGTGCGGCATTTTTTCCACTGAATTTACTTAATGAGATTTTGCATATCACTAAATTGAGCGTGCGGTAATGTGTTATAAAATTACCGGCGTGTGTGTGCGAGTGACATATGTCTGGTATGCGATGCACATGAACTTGAAACATGAGGTGCTAGCTAACAATGAGACGGGATGGAGGGTATCACACTTTATAAGATAACGTTTTGAAACTTCTATATCAAATGAAAGGCATTATTTATAAAGGAAAACAATTTGAGAAAAAATACATCAATAATTCAAATATCGATAGCATTACTCTACTACTTTATGCAAAACTAATGCATAGTTTAGTAACTCAAAAATAAGGTACTTCGTAAATAACATAAAAATTAGTTGAGATAGAGTGTATTGACCTTAATACATGTAATACAGAATTGGAAACTTCAAGCAGTTAAGTAGATCAACGAGTCTACAAAGTTCAAGAAAATAAATAAAATAATTGTCAATCAATTAAATTGTAATGAATACTACATATTCATTACATTTAACAAGCTATGTGAGCATGAGCAATTAAAAAAATCTTTGATTAAAATGATTAGAATTAGTGTTTCTTGTCTGAGCTGTAATGGGCTGTGATTAGTCTGTGATCAGGTTATTTTAAATATTTAAATATCTTCTGAAGTCTGCGATTTGAAGAAGATAGAACAAATCAAATATAGTATCAGTTCCAATTGTTACCGAAAGAGTTCAATTATGTTTAGATTACTGTAAAACCACTTCTAAATTAAATACCTGTGAAACTGATAATGTATTGAAAGTAACAGTAAAAATTCCAGATTCGCGAAATTAAATGCCCGCTACAATAGCAGCAATTACAAATTCGCGAAATAAAGTATCCGCGAAATTAAAGTGTTTTACAGTATTTTAAATCACTTAGTACCTTAGGAAGTCTGCCATTTGAAGAAGAGGGAATAAATCCAATTATAATATCAGTTCCAATTGTTACTGAAAGAGTACAATTATGTTTAGACTAATCATTGTGTGGCAATCTCATGTCATTGAGACACCCAGAGTAACAGACACCAGCCCCTGTAGTTGCACTATGCGCAATGTGACGTCAAATTTTTGAACACACCACTGAAGTTTGACATTCAACCCATGTGAGATTCTGGTTGAAATTTTGATACCAACTTCATTTTCATAAAAATAAAAATCACAGAATAGAGAAATGTGAGCGAAAGTAATTTCAATCAATCTTTCACTGTAAATACAAGTTTGAACCTGTTGGAATTAAAAATGGTAGCTATACTTCCCTGCCACCGTAACATAAATAAATGAAAACCATACCTCATTATCAGTAACAACTGTTCTCCTCTAATACAGGGATGCAAGTACACGCCCTGGTTTTGAGTACCTACTCTCCACCCCCCCCCCCCCCCCCCCCCTGGGAAATAGCACCCAGTTTATTTTGCTGACAGAACCTTTTTCCAGTATCCTGAACTTTTTATGCGAGCTTGGCTAGACAGCCCAAGCGTTTGCAAACTTTTATGGGGGCTCGTCTGGAAAATAGGCTATAGGGTATCACCCAAAAAAACCCCACATGTTTGCCTCTTTTTATGCTGAAATATCATCATCTGATTCCGGAAATGCACAAACAAAAAAATCCAGATTCATTTATTATGGCCTAATATCCAGAATTCCAGATATTTCCGGACGTCTTGCATCCCTGCTAATACACCTCATTATATTATGTGTGTCCTCTTCAGATCATTATTCAACCATTGGTTTTAAATTAATGATTGCATTGCAATAGTTATATTAATGGGCAAATTTATTTTTTAAAAAACGAAAATTTTAAATGTGAATTCCATCATAAAATGAATGTTGTTTTGCTATATTTATTGTACCCGACTTCAAAATTGACAGAATATGAGTAAAAGTTATTTTTGGTAAGATTTGAATACAAGTTTGAACCTGTTGGAATTTTAAAATTGTTTCTATGGTTGGTTCCCTTCCACTGTAACATAATTAAATGAAAACTATACCTCATTAGCCCTTACAAATGTTCTCCTCTAATAAACCCCATCATATTTTGTGTGATGTACTGTTCGGATAATTAGTCAGACATTTGTTAAATGAATGATTGCAATAGAAATAGTAATATTGGACGGGCAAATTTATGAAAAACTCTTTAAACACAAGTTTATACACATTATTTCATCTGATTTCCCAATAAAATGTATATTGTGTTCAACACGATATACAAATGCGTTTCTGTATGAATGGTATTACCCAGCAAAACTACCAACTAAAATGGTTTCACTTTTGTTACGGTACTGTTTACTTTGTTATCCAAATTCTTTAGGCTTTTTAGGTTCTAGAATCACTGATATATTTGGCATACATAAATACTCTGGTGCACATTCTCTTGGCGCCATTTGCCACCCCCATATTGAGGCGTTGTAAACCCATTGTTTATAGATTTTATATAACACATGACTTTTAACAATTTGAACATCATGTTGATGAATAAAGTGGATATAAAATGTAACTATTTGTCTATGATATCCTGGATTTAAGTGTGTTTTAACATCAAAACGTCTATCCGACAACAGAACACTTTGTACTAAAATATTACTGTCATCAAACACCATCCCCCACTCTATATGACAATACAATGCCCCTAGGCGTGTATTAGAGAGAATAGGTACGATGAATGGCAATGAACATTGTCGAAACAAAATGATGAAAAAGTGAGTGAAATTGAAGTAAGGCCTAAAGCGAAAATGAAACATAATACATTCCTCATGAAAAATCTTCAATCAAGTGTGAACTTGAAAATGTCTTACGCCTATCTATAGTAGTATAAAGGGTAGGTCTATCGACTTATTATGCTTGGTATGCACTGGCACCTTTCGAAGACTCTCGCATGCTCTGCATGATGAAGTTAATTTTTAACCAAAACTTAAGAATTTTAAGTTATGTTGTTGCCTCACATCTAAATTCAATTGATATAGATATGAGGTGCGTTTCAGGTCTTTCTTAAAAGAATGGATTAAAACCAAGACTGGGCTCCCGGGGGGGGGGGGGGGGGGGGGGGTACTCACGTATGTAAGGCATACGGGGACGTGCCGCTCTAGTGGGTCGTTTTTTCATGAGACATCCTTAGCCATGGGTAGGCTTTTCAACTGAAAAATCCTTAGACATGGGTCCTGTTTTTCTATTTTCGCGAAAATTTGCCAAAATTAGGTCTATTTTCGCGAAGATTTGGTCTAAAATGAAGCAAAACCCCTAAAAATCACCCTTAGAAATGGGTAGGGGTTTTGAATCTCCAGCGGCACACCCCCCCGACCAAACCAAATCCGAGTACCCCCCCCCCCCCCCCCGGGACTGGGCTACACAATTATAAGTGGAGTATCTTCCAATGGGGATTAAAAAGAAAAACCGGTTTAACATTGAAATTGTAATAATGCAACAGTATAACCCTCTGAGCACTACCTGCCTATATAACAATGTTTATGATTGGTTAATTACAAGATATACTCATTTGAATAACCAATTGAAATACTGCTTCTAAAACATTTCACTCAAATCGCTATCAGGGAAATAATTATTCTAACAATGCCTCTGATTGGTGCAACAAATGATGTATCCATCTTTCTGACCAATCGGCAGGAAGTTCTCAACGGGTTAAAGGATAGATACACACTCAGTGACCATTTTGACAAGTGATGAAATAATTTGTCATAGACTTGGTATGCAGCGCAACTCTTTTGCTTAATCTTTCATTTGCGACTAACATAAAATTCACACCATATCTATATCAAAAGTTTCATGAAATTAAAAATTGATTACTTCTTTGGCCCAACCTGTGGTGGAGACAACTCTTTCTACCGTCTTGTCTCTCTCTTCCTCTCTTTCCTCCTTGTATGGTAGCTTGGCAACGGTCCCCATAGATCCCACTCAAATCCTCTAGGCCGCTCGGCGTGCATCTTTTATGAGTCTGTCTGCTTCCTTATGGCTATGTTTCACACGTTTTGGAGAGAAAATCTCAAAATTCTAACACAATTTGATGATGAAATGTTATTGAATCTCACACCTTGCGTATAACAATGTATCGTGTGGCAACATTGTCTGGGCTCGGAGTATGTGTTTTGTTCAATTTTTGGTTAAGTTTGAGCATAAACTTGTGATGTTTGGAAGCATTTCTTTATTGGATTTAACACCTGTGTGTGTAACAATGTGAGCATATTGTCTGAATGTAAGTGTTAGTAATGTTGTGCCATGTTCACATACGTTATCATAACAAGAGTTGTCAGGTTATTTTAGGCATATCAGCACAGAAAATCTAAAACCTATTCAGGTAAAATCTATATGTGATGCGATCTGTGAAAACCCGCCACATGTCGGGATTTTTCATATTGGAGATATTTATATCATAAGAAAGCTGAATCTGTGCTGATTACAGAACTGTTTTGATCATTTTTCTACGATCACTACAAAAAAAGTTATGAGTGAATGATGGTTGTGATGTCATAAAAAGCTACAAAACAAGAAATCATGAAAACAGGCCATAAAAGATACATAGTTCAATAGAATAACATTATAAGGCTAACTAGAAAAGTGACTGAAGTAAGTTTTTGAAGGTGAAATTTCATAAAAGGGGATGATATAAAGTATAAGAAATTAATTTTCTAAACAAAATATGAAAAAATAAAAATAAAAGTTTTATTTTTTAATTTTTTTAATTTTATTTATTTTACCCATAATCCTTATTTCATATTTTGCGACATCCGACGGGTTTTCAAAGATCGCATCACATATTAGTTTATTACAGGGAAGTATAGAGGTTACTATCAAATATTGATGAAATGTCAAAATGAAAAAGAAAGGATTTAACCCCCTGAGAACTACCGGCCGATTGGTTCAAAAGATGGATACATCATTTATTGCACCAATGAGAGACATTGTTAGAATTATTGTATCCCTGATAAAGATGGAAGTGAAACATTTTACAAGCTGCATTTGAATTGGCTATTCATATGAATACATCTTGTAATAAACCAATCAGAACCACTGTAAGATAGACAGGTAGACCTCAGGGGGTTAAGCTGACTCCATTTGTAAATTTGTCTGGTTTGCTTCGTTATGGCATACATTGCACAAACCCAGGGCTGAACCCTAATATTAAACAAAAGTGAGTTGTCACCAAATGGCAGTTTATCCCTATTTTGAGCATACTATATTCTTAATCACCAATACATGTATGTTTGGGTGACATGCAACTTTTTAAGAACATCTGTGCATGTAGGAGAGACGAGAATAATCATCAATTGTCCAAAATAATCAAATCATAATTCAAATCATTGATGACTACGATGTCTGCTCAAAATAAGTTTCTTTTGCAAATCTGGGATCAAATTCAAATTCATTGCCTTTTTAAATCCATTCTTACCCCACTGGCAAGGCTTAACAACTCCTATCATAATAATGACAATCAAATTGAATCTTACAATAATGTGGTTACCCACATAGGTATTGAACACCAAGTACACACTGTTGCATGTTGCTCGACAATGCACTAGAAAGTTATTGAATTCAATCCAAGTCTAGACCGCATCTATGCATAGCTAACAATAGAGGGCTCACTACCACCTTCGTTATCAGCCAGAGACCGACAGTTTTCGTGAGACGGCACATCTTAGATTTAGCACCAGAAGGCCCGATCTGATAATGTCTGCCATTTGCTAGTTTTATGCATTCATCATACATGAAGTACAAATATATTCCGACAACAGAACTGTAAATAACAGCTGGCAGCTTTTCATGATAATACCAAGATCATACCACAATGTCTTGGGCATCGCGCATCATCAGTTGCATGTGTGAATGTGCATGCCTGCTAAAATATTACGCAACTGAATAACATAACTTTAATTAATTGAAAGTGGTAGATTTATAAAATGGAACACACAATCATTAATTTCATGACATAACTTAAAAAGATATTGATGGGTGAACTACTTACAAGTACATGTAGTGTTAAAATAATCAACTCTGAAGAACATTTCGAGGTGTTTTCAAGCTATTCACAATAGTTAGCATTTGTGAGGGTCGCTCAACATAGCACCAGATATGTAAAGAAAGATATGGCTTTTTTACACAACAATTACGGGTGAGAACAGATCTCCATCTTTCATGGCTGCCCTGAGCTTCATCCAATTTATTTTTAGCACGTAAAACATTGAGTACATCTGGTAGCTATTGCAGTTATGGCCTTTTCCCAATACAATGATTTGTAAGTGCAACTTTTAATGAGGTTTATCGTGTGCTAATTTAATCTTTTTATCCCTGTGTAGTATAATAATGTTGTTTTTACCATCTTGTAACTAGGTCACTTTTTAATCATGTTTTATAGTTGTAGTTGATGTAATGGACTGTTTTGTTGTAAGTAATCTTTTATTGTAAAGTGCCTAGAAGTCTTCCGGGTATTGGGCGCTATAATATTAGATTGTTTTTTATTATTATTATTATTATTATTATTATTAAGGCCCTTACTGTAATACTAATAGCTGCTTTGAGTTACATTAAATTCATATCATGTGTTCAGCCTCTTTTATTTTTATTTTTTTTATTTATTCAACTGGCTAATAACATCAAAATATAAACAACACAATAAAGGAGGTCTGCTGAGCAGCCAGGGAGCACTGAAAGCACAAAAGAGTACTATCACCACAAGGTGCAGTGTTCCCAACTCAGCAGTTTTTTTCTTTTCAATCTTCAATGTCATTGTCCTTATACGCAGTTTTAAAAGCTTGTCAAACAATGGTCGAAGCCTCTATCGTCTATATCACTTCCACCAGACAGTGATGCCACTGCGTTGTTAACCCTCTGGGGTCTACCTGTCTATCTTACAGTGGTTCTGATTGGTTTATTACAAGATGTACTCATATGAATAGCCAATTTAAATGCAGCTTGTAAAATGTTTCACTCTCATCTTTATCAGGGATACAATTATTCTAACAATGTCTCTCATTGGTGCAATAAATGATGTATCCATCTTTCTGACCAATCGGCCGGTAGTTCTCAGGGGGTTAACTGATTGCAGTAGCAGGGTTGTAGCTAGAGCAATTTTAGTGCTATGGGCTACGATTTCCTGGCCGGGGGTCCAGGGGCCGAATATTGATGTATTATGTGAACAAAACGGGAGAAATACCATACTCAGTTTTACTTCCAAGTTCCTTCAACATTGTATTTTTAAGCTATTTACTACAATTTCATGGTGAATTAATGTCGGGTGGGAGGGCTTCATTGAATGTGAGTGCCGGGCGCAAATTGCTAGTACAGATAAAGGCGCGTAGCTATAACCACAGCCTGCACACGACTCTAAAAAAAAGAGGGTCAATAGACGCACAGTCGAACCATCACAACAACAAATACACGCTTCCAAAACAATTTCTCCCCTTAACGTGTGTCACTTTTCTTGTAGCTTTCCTTCCTGCAAGTTGATATGAAACGACGGACACGTAGATGTGTGCGTGGTAATTATATACACTCAACGCAAACGCTGCGCCAAAACAAAGGCAAGCTACGCCAGGAATTGACCATTGTCATGACGATATTGAATGTTGTCATCATGCCTCATTGACCATTGTCAGGGTACAGCGGCTTCAGTGCGCTGTGTGTATTGGAATGCGTAATGATCGGTCTCCAAGAAGTCAATGGCTACAACCCTGTGCAGTACATAAGCGTCAGATCGCATATGCACACGCCTAGAAAGACGGTGTGTGTAATTGTTACGCAAGTAAGGTTATGTGACTGCCCAGGGGAAGTCAAATAGAGTATAGTTTCAAGCATATAAAACAGGGCTGGAACTTCACATTTGTTTCAACCAGCCAGTCTGGCAGGTAACTCACAAAAAATACCTGCCCAACAGAATTTACACCAGCCAGTGTAACACACTTACACTGTGAGTTTTTCTTTACCCTTCAGCCAGGCGGGTACTTCTGTATCTTCACCTGCCCAACGCAAAAGTTACCCGCTATGGGCAGGGGGGGCGGGTGCTATTTCCAGGCCTGATATAAAACCAGGCAGCCATGTCAGAGATTGCCATTTAGTGCTAACACCTCAAATATAGTTCGGGCAGTGAGAGTTCATATGATGTACTTGATGTTGTGAGGCTGATGATGTAGGCTGCTAGCCTTGGTGAACTTATTCTAACCTGTCACGCACAGTTCAGATAACTATATTGGATGAGAATCACTCCTAAATCTAAATCAAATAAATCCTGGATTCCGGTCCAAATAACCTCAATTTTATTGAGGTTAAAGTGAAAGGAAATACTGGGGGAAGATATAAAACTGCTGATGTTTCAGCCAACTTTGTGTAAACCCACAGTGGCTATTGATTGAGTCTTAACATGATGTTGTGTTAACCCCTTCCTTACATGTGGCACAATGTTCTATGCCTTCAATGCTTGCAGAACTAACGATTACACAACATAATATTTTTGAGAATGAGTACATTTATTTTTGTATGAATGAGAATGAGAATACTAAACAATTGCAAGCATTAACATCTAATGAACCCTTGCAAAATCGGTGAAATTTTCAAAAAAATGCCACGCTTTACTGTTCGTTTCATATTTTTGTTACTCGGACAAATCTTGTTATATCCATAGCGAATCAAACATATCTATCAGTGGGGAAAGCAAAGAATTGTTATTACTTTATGCTTAAATATTCAATTATTTTAAATGAGAATACCAATTTTTCTTCTTCTTCTTCTTCTGTTACCATCTCAATATCTTTTCACAATCTGCCAAAAACGTGAAATATTTTGGGCTTGCATCAAGAACAATAGGTTCTTTGCAAAAAATCCAGATGAGAAATAAAATCTTTTTTACTGAACACATGCAATTGGTTAGTTTTATGAAATTTAAACAAATGTCTTCCTTGGCAATCATATGTCGGATACAAGTGTAATACAGTTTGTTATAGAGGATTGCTTTACAAACCACAAGTCAATTGGCCAGGAAATTGATGACGAAAATAAAATGAATTCTTCCCCCAAACCACCCAACTTTTGACATTTATTACCCGCAACCAGTTGGCAACTGCATCATTTTGCCTCGCTTTAACCACAATATCTGATAGCGCCATTGTTTAGTTGTCACCTTCAACATGGATTCCCCGGAGCAGAGAGTTGCTGATCGACCAGGGATCATCATCAGGTCTTAAAGGTACATTCAGAGATTTCGATGTGAAACAAGATTTTTATTTAAAGAAATGTCTTCAAAACAATAGAGTAAAAAAGAAATTGCTAATATCTGTAATTGTGCCCATATTATGGGATCTTTTCCAGGGGGCGCCCTCTATTCATGATTTTCTTTTAGAAAGTATATTTTACATTTCTGATCATAAATCATAAATATATTCTGAGTTACAAAGCGATACAATTCCTAATTACTTCAAAATCATGGTTCAAAGAGTGAAAAAAGGACAGTTTAATTTTCACTCTAAATTCACTCTAAAACCATGATTTTGAAGTAATTAGGTCGGAATCATATTGCTCTGTAATATTTATGATTTATGATCAGAAATGTAAATATGCATGAAAATCTACTTTCTAAAAAACTCATTAATAGAGGGCGTCCCCTGGAAAAGATCACATAATATGCCTTTAAGCGTGGTTTATCAGTCAAGTTACTCAATCTCCATCCATCATGATACTGTCTAACACTTCACGACAGTTATGTGATTGAGTAACGGACGAGGACCTGGCATGAATCATGTTTCAATAATACACAACTATACATCATTTCCTGATCTATCTGACAATGTGCATGTGTGAGGCTGTTATTAGACAGAGCATGGCAAACTTGTTTCTCTATTTGAGTTGAGGTGAAATTGGAAACCAGATTACACAGCCCTTTCATGCTACTTTTTTGAAACACTTCTTTTCATGTTTGGATTTGAATGCAAATAGACTTGAGCTACTTCTTCTTTTTGATACATATATAACATTGCATTATCTCTCCCTGTAAAGGAATCTGAAACCAAAAATATGGTAATTCTTGTAGGTTTATCTCCATGGTATTTGATTTTGTTTTGGGGTGAACAAAGCTGGTCTCTCTCTCTCTTAAAAAAAGAAAAAAGAAAAGTGAAATCTTCCGACTAGTAAAGCAGCATTTCATCCCCAACCAAGATTTAAACCAGATTACACAGCCCTTTCATGCTACTTTTTTGAAACACTTCTTTTCATGTTTGGATGGGAAGGATTTGTATGCAAATAGACTGAGCTGCTTTCTACTTCTTATTTTGATATATATAACATTGCATTGTCTCTCCCTGTAATCTGAAACCAAATGTATGGTAATTCTTGTTGGTTTATCTCAATGGTATTTGATTTTGTTCTGAGGTGAAGAAATCTTGTGTGAAATCTTCAGAAGAGCAAAGGAGCATGTCTGCCCTAACCAAGATTTACCAGTGCATGATCACAGACAGCTCAGTGTTCAAATTAACAAAACATATCAGGTTTTCCAGCCGATAACCATGTTATGAAATCATCTTATCCGCTAATATTTTTGGTTGTCCGTCAAAGTAACCACAGTGCAAATATTCAAAAATTATATGCATTGAAATTTAGGTTATCCACCAGCATTTTTGGACTTCAAAGTTATCCACCAGCATTTTTTGGCTTCAGGAAGCCCGAATTACCACTTAATTTGAACACTGATTTACAGATCATGTTATTTAGGAATTTCAACCATTTTTTTCACAAAATAGCCCTGTGAACAATGTTTTAGCAATGACAAAATGTACACACAAGGGCTATGTTTGTTTGAAACGATTCAAAATCACACTCAGGTTGAAAAAGTATGTTGACCCACGTTGGAGACTGATAATAGGTTTATCTTTGCAAATTGACATTTTTTTTATTATCCCACTCATGGGAAAAAACACCTAATTTTCACCAAAATCTCAGATGAGGTTTTGTCACACCGTCTACCATGTTATATTTTAAACCAAATCTTTTTCTTCACAGAAAATGTACCTATATTTTTTGATGAAAAATGTTATTACATTTTCATGAAATGAGAAGGGAGCGGTTAAAAATGAAGCTTTTACGTGAATTGTATACTGATCTATAAATCTCAAATGGCAGACAAGGCGACAACTTGATCCAATTAGACAACCGACAAGGATCAGGTGATACATATACAACATGAGAGTAACATGATCCACAAAATTTACACAAAATACCAAACCAACAAGAGAGAAAAAATCTTGCATGCCCTACCGCACATCATCATGTGCCTTTTTTTCCCAATGAATAATATTTGGTCAGATTACATCCATGTTATTCCATAGGGATATGTAAATCACCCGAGTGTGTGGTTACCCCCGCGGTAACCAATATGGAAAGGGTATTAAACTATGATGGATATTTTATAGATAACGGTGTAAGGTTTATCGTGTAACGTATCAGATGTTACACGGTTTGTAGTCTGATATTTTGATGACTGGACACAACAGGGAAAAATGATTCCCTAGAACATTAATGTTACAGAAACATGAGATGTGTTGTACTCCTTGCTAACAAAATCTGGATGGTGTGATACACATGGCTGCATTTGTGTGCCCTATAACATTCATCATATTATGGTCTATAGTAAGATCAGTTTCAAATTGGCGATAAAATTTTTGTTTTTTATCTCTCCGCGCCCAAAATTTATCCAAGTGTACGTGCGTGATTATGGATGGACACATGCCCACGATTTTGGCCACACGTACACGGCTGCACACATGCGTTACGCATATGATGCACAGTGTGCTTGTTGTCTTCATCCGTGCCCGCGTCCTTCTGTATTCATTTGCTGCTGTAAGGTAGCTTCACAAATTTGGAACTGATCAAACTCATTTTCATTTCCACTGGGCATTTGTTTATATTCACAGGTGTAGCAATTAGGCATACATAGGTGTACGTACCTTCTTTCTTTGTGTATTAAAATGCCAGCGCTTTGGGTAGGCACATACTCAAGTCAATGACAAACTAATGTCACTGTCTAATGGAAGAGAATGGACTATATAAGTTGGCACTATCGGGTAAAATTCATCAATATTCAACACTTTGCTTGATTTAGAAACACACTTCTCTTATAATTTACAATTTTCTGGCAATTCATAGATAGATTTGGTAAAAATCTGTTGTAAACTATTACCATGTCTGCACCTTACAAGAGTCATGGAAACATACATGCCAGTGCTGCTCAGATTTACTTGTGAGGCGTATACAATACAGCAAATCAGTTGAGGGCTTTAGTGGTTCGCTTGTCATGTTTCATCCTAATATAATTTGGTAAATGGACTTATCGAGTGTAGGATTTTAAAACAATACATCGCTTGGAGTATAATGTTACTTAAGTTCAGTTTTATGTTTAAAGCTGGTGATGACATGTTTGTGCTGTGAAATTACATATAAACATGCAATTTCCCAAATCAAAAAAGTGACCCAAAAGTACTGGAAAGTGTAAAGGCCTGTGATATAATTGATTAATTTTTACGGTAAATATCGAATTTAACTCAAAGTTAATTATTTTATTGATTATTAATAAAGTTCCATAACTTTGAGTTCTTAGCTGATCTCTATCAAATAGATTCCAAGTTGATTTTATTCCTAAAGAAGGGATTCATGTGGCAAAAACAAAATATGTTGAGATGCAAGTAATATCGTCGCTGTTCTGTCAAAAACATGTATCGCCATCCGGCCCTTCGGTATGTATAAAGTGATACTTCCTATGTATAACCTTTGAATAGTCTGTTCTAATCATGTTCAAGGACCAAAACTCATCAATCTATCAAAACCGTGTAAGTGCTCCTGCCCCTAAACATGTATAAAGCAACACTTCCTATGCATAACCGTTGGACAGTTATACTTTATACATGCTGAAGGGCCGGAAAACATACAAGGTTTTGACAGAACGGCGACTTTGTGTGCCCATATCCTATCCTACAAAGGGACCTTACACGTCAGCAGAACCAGTGATAGTGTATCGTCTATTCAACATTCAATAACAAAATATATTGACCCATCAAAATTCAAAACTGCCCTTCCATCCATCGCACCTTCAGTTTAAACTATACTTCAGCATTTTGGAGGTCATACATCCAAGAACCCAGATAATGTTACAGATTTCCCAATCCACTTATTAAATGTATACCCCTCGGCAAAATGTGATTATAAAAATGAATTGGATGTTTTACGAGTTAAATATCACCAAAAGTCATTATAAATTTTTTAATACCCATCCTGTGGTGGCTGGTCACATGAATAACTCCTGAGGTAATGGCTTAGATTAAATGACCCCGTTTTAGGGCTGCAGGTTTGAAAGGTCGAAAAGTCACCATTGAACTGCTGATGAAGATCCATATACGTCATTAGAAAATTAAAGGTATGGAAACACTTCATCAGCTGTATGCAAGAGGGTTGTAAGTGACATTTTGACAATTTTTCAAGAGAAGTAATTTTGTGCCTAAATTTCTTTTGTATTTTATTGTTTTTTGACGTCTTATTTCTTCCATAAAAATGTAACTACTCCGATTTCAGACCTGTACCATAGCTTAAAGGTAGATGACCCGATCACATTTTCGTAACACAGAATTATTTCAAACATACGGAGATTTTCATATCATATGAAAGCTCGTATTTTTCTCATCATCATACTGAAATTTGATGGCCTAAATCGGTATAATTACGGAGAAATCGATGAAATAACGTCGAATTACCGCGAATGGTGGTAACCACCGATATAGTTTGTGTACTACTCAATGGGTACAGTTCACAGTATCTTGTGCGTCTAAAATAAGAACCATTAGAGCTATGAAACTCAAACTATGGAACACAACTTTTTTAAGGATGACCTTTCATGTAGAATAGAAAACTTCAAGTTGAAAATCGGAACATCTACCTTTAAAATGTGTGTATTTACCTACATTTTCAATATTAATAGAAAACTCAATTTTATACAAAATGTCACTTATCACGACCCTCTTGCATTCAGCCGACGACTTGTGTTGTGATCAAAAGTTGATCATTAATCTTTTATTCAAGTTTTTCCCCACTAAAACTAATGGATGTTTTCCATTCTGACATCAAAGTTATAAATGAATATACCGCCTACACATTGGTAATGTGATAAATCATGTAGTGCGGGATAATTGCTGTTGTATGCTTTTTTGTATGCTTATATGACTAATAATGAACCTAATATGATATTAATGTGTCTGGTATGATGAATTACATCAAATTAGTCAGTCAACTGCACTCAGACAAATTAGGTTTAAATAGTATTATCAAGTATGAACAGTGAAACATAATCATAACAATGTAACATGGATGTGTATTAGTCTGATAAATGGCTGGTAAGGATATCATCATATTATATCATATTTAATGTGTCTGGTATGATGCACGCACATGCAATAAGTGATTTAAACTGGGACAATAACGCTTTAATGGTACAGGGTGTCCCAAAAGTTTTGATAGGGTGTTCCAAAAGATTCGATAGCGTTTCAAAGCTTCATATCTCCAGGCTCTTTAAATTATTTGCAGTGCCAAAATGAAAACATTTAGATAGAGAAAACTTATAGAATCATTTTGATACCCAACTAGACCCCTTTTGAAAGCTAAGCGTTTAGTCTATCAATATGTATACAATTGTTACACCAAATTGTAGAAGTTCATGGTCAATAACTTTTGGGACATGCTGTATAAGTTTTATAAGGGGAAACATTATTCCCACACTTACTTGCAATCAGTCATTTGCGCTCAGACAAACTACACTTAAACAATATAATCATATCAAATCAGTGAAACATGATTTGTTCTAAGAGCACAACCTCTAGACAGAGCTGTAAAGTTAGTTTAGGGTGAGGGCTATCTTTACAAATTAACCCTTTTGGTCCTCATTACATGCATGATCCTAGTTCCTTTCCTATTTGTATTAGTTTTAAGATGGAATCTAATTGAGTTATAAATGTTTTGTTTGAGCGACCTTCTTATGACCCTATCCTCTTAACCGGGTTTTCAACCGGGATCACAATTTTGGAAGAGAAAACACTAACTAAATCGCCAGGGACTGACCAGGAATCGATCCGGGGACCCATTAAGCCTCGCCCCTCAGCTACTCATTCGCGCAGTATACCACGCTTACTATACTCGGTTGATTATGTCATCGAAAACCGTCCGCACATGCGCTTGGAGATTACTCTGGGCTGTTAGGGTTAACAAAACAGGAGGACTATGATTTCAGCTATCACACTCCTGGGACCAGGCCCTTTGGGGTATTCCAAGCCGTTCATCCATCGTGTGACCCAACATCATCATCGGGTCACACGCCTGATGAAGCGTGATGGTTTCACATGCAATGTCGCTGTTGTAAAAATAATTAGTCTTAAGTTATCATTCTAGTTTCATTTGACTGTTCTCAACGTTTACTGGCATAATGCTGCAGATGAATGATGGAGAATGGATCATTGCCTCGTCTAGCTTGGCTTTATTTGCATATTTTCAGTGTTGTGTTATCCATTCCATAGAAATTAACAATACTCATCAATTTACATTTGACAATTCAGTGTTCATTAGCACATCTTAAAATTATTTGCCAATGATAGATTAGTATAAACGATGGAACTCAATTGAGCATTTAATAAAAGCAAACATGGCTACATCAGTTGGTTACCGGGAAAAATGCTAATAAGTAAACAGTATAGCTAAAGGGCCACACCGATTTGACCCCAAATTATCAAGTGCGAGGGCGCCCTGCAGTAAATACAACAAAATAAATGTATAAAATTGCGTAGATCAAAATAAGAAGCATTTATTCACGATTTGAAGAAAGTTTATTCATGTGTTTCAATTTTTCATTGGTTTAAAATGTCATCAATTTGTCAAATCCTTATGCAAGAAAGTGTCATTTTTTATTGGTCATCAATTTAAAAATTGGCAGCATTTCAAGGGGAAGGTTAACTGTTGGGTGAAACTTTATTGCACATTAAATGTGTAACATTTCAGTCTACATTTAACATTTTGTAACAGGTTAAGGAGCCTAACTGTTTTCCAGAAAAATTCACATTTCCCAGGGGGAGACTTATTTCTTTTGACCTGTCTATATATATATATTTGTGTAAACAAATTGGCTTTATTCATACCAGACTAAAATTCCAACCCTGTAAGCCAACTCCACATGGTCTAATGGTTAGAGCTGAGGTCTCATGAGCTCAAGGTACCTAGTTCAAATTCCAATGTAGCAGAGTTTTGTGCAACAGTGTTTGGTTATTTTTTCAAAGTTGAACAATGTGTAACTCCAAGTTATTTGCATGATTGCATTGCAACAAGTAACTATAGGTCAATAAATGCGTATGTGTTGTTTCGAGAGAAATTAGACATATCAATGCACGCGCCATTTGCACACATTTTTCTAATTTTTCGAGAAACAAAACATACGCATGTATCAACCTAATTCATACCTAATAAATAACTGTTATTGTATATGTTTACCGAGATGAAAACAAATAAAACTGAAACTGAAACTAAATACACGACACTATACACATCAAAATTCACAATTTGAGCATAATTTTGATCTATGTAAAAACGAACAAAAACATGTTAACAAGTTTGCTATCACCTGCGGTGAAAATCGGCGAACCCGCAATTCCTGAACAACAAATCAAAACAAAGCGTGTGGTGCGCGCATTGAACGGCGCACATGCGGAGTGCATTAGACACTTTCAATGCACTCCGCATATTTTAGTTTCTTGCTTTCTGATTGGTTCGACACTACTAAGAGTGTATGAATGCATTTGTATGTATCACCCCTTCAAAGGAGCAATTGAAAACACAAACTCGCAAAACTCAAACAGTGACTAAACAGTTGTACACACATCAAATCTTACCCTTTTCTAAAGCGTGTATTCCACATAATTGGTTCTTCTTCCCCTTGTTTCCAGGCATGAGAAACCCTGTGCAAGGAAAAGAAGATCCACGCTTTAGAGAGGGCAAGATGTGATCAATGCTTGAAACATTTATCTTCCATCGCAAAGTAACATATCTTAGGGGGTCCCGGAGGGGTACTGAAATTATTTTTTAAGTACCACTAAAGCTATGAAAACTTGATCAGAAACCTTTCCCAACTTTCATATCCTATCTCAATAATTACTGAACCGATACTAGGTATGTTTGTACTTATTGTAATGCATTTCTCATGATGAGTCAAAATATGGTGATGAAATTCAATAATTTTGACATCTTTGAAACATTTTGTGAAATTTTGGAACCGTCGTCTGCCGCATGGAAAGTGTTAACAATGCACTGATGTCCCTGTGCAGGAGGATGAAAGTGCAACAGACTAAATATAAAATATTCACATTTGAACACATAAATATTCCTTACCTGTGCTACACATTCGCCTCTCAGTTCAGCTACTCGACGATGTCCAACATCCGTTTCGATAACTAAGGTACTCTCATACCTGCCAGGCTTGACTGGTTTGAATGTCACTGGTAGGCCAATGAAATAACGAGGCTTGAAGTTGTGTTTGGAATGCTTGATGTGGAATGGCGGATTCGGTTTTTGGAAGTTTACCTGGAGTTGAAAATATATAACATGAAATGATTCAAAACTGTCTGCATATTGAATTTTGCTTCTGTGATATAATACTTTGGTCATCAATCATTAGTTGGAACACCCTTATAATAATTACACTTGGTATATATTGCTTTTATTCTTTACATTTTACATTTTCGAGATATCCTCTTGTATCAGTTTTCTGATTCTTGGTGTGTTTTGTTTATCTGTCTACCTTTTTTAATTCCTGAATTAATTCTTCACTTCATTCTACTTGAAGTATGAATGTGACATCAGAGCATATCCCAGTGAGCGCAGCTTTTTATCAGATATATGACCCTAACACGTAGCTTGTAGTGTGTTATAGAGTAGCACAATCAAAGATCAAGACTGATATTTATAAAAGCGTATGTGTTGTTTCAAGAGAAATTAGAAAAATCAATGCACGCACACTGATGTTGATGGGTGAATAATGGCACAACCCCGTAGGGGGAGTGGCATTGTGACCATATCCACATTTGCGCAAGTGCATTGATTTGTCTAATTTCAATGCATTCTAGTTTCCTGCTTTCTGATTGGTTCAATACTACTAAGCGTGGTCAATTTGCTTGTGGGGTTTTTTTTTCATTGAGTAAATCGCCTTTTGGTCAATTCATTGATGGAAGGCGCTATAAAATGTGTTATTAGTATTATTACTATTACCCAGAGACAAAAGTCTTACCATTTGGCTGTTGGCACTGCTATTACTGACTGACAGTTTGAGCATCTGTGAAGCACCAGGTTCAATTGGGTCAAACTCTACGACGTTATTCTTCAGTGCGATTGGGTTCATCTGGAATACTGGTGAATCTTTCTTGTTTACGTTGAGTGAAATCTGCTCCAGACTGAAAAATAACAAGATGGATTGAAATAAGGTTTATCGTGAATTGGTAAAAGCCATTGATTATCCTATTCTGTTGCATTGTGGGATTGAAGAGGGGCAAAATATGCCCCCTTTTCTATCCCACAATGCATCAGAAAAGGATAACTTCAAACCCCGTGTGTGGCTGTCAACTAACTCATATATTTATACAATCTTGGGCTCACAATTGTTTACAGAAGTGCTGGCTGCCAGGGTGTCTTACTCTTATAGAAACTCTTAAATCCCCCCCCCCCCCCCCCCCCCCCACCCCTCCTAGCTATCTGGTCCTGTCCATTGTCCCAAACCCTCAATTCTTCCTCCTATCCCCAGTGTTTGCTATGGTTATAAGTCACTGTCATAATGCTATGGACGAAATTCAAGCTATTTCACACGATCATGTTTTGTTGTTGTTCGTGGAGCTACAGTTTGTACGTCCATGTGCATGAAATGCGCAAACAACTATGCATGCATGCGCGTGACTATTTCACGATTGACCAATCAAGACACACGGTCATTTTGTGAAAGCCTTCAATACGCACTTCCGGGTTTATGCACGCATTGTTGGAATTGTATCCATAGAATTATGTCTCTGCCTATAACAAAAAAAAATAGGCAACCCGGGTAAAGCTTCAACACATTTTATCAGGGTTGTCACGGGCGGAGCCGGCACTCACGATTTTCGACCGGCACTCTTAAAAAAGGTTTCAAAAAATGGCACTCTAAAAAAGAAAAATGATTTTTTTTTAATTTTATTTTTTTACAATTTGTGGATAAAATCATTTAACTGCCTTATAAAATAAGAAATTATGTGGCAGGAACCCTCAAAGTGCATTAAAAAAACCTAAAAAACTTAATGTTAGGCCTCTAGACCCCATGCCATGATCCACTGCACTCCGTTCGCAACACTTATTCTGTTCGCCGTCAGTAAAATTAAACAGCACTAAATTTTGGCTAGTGACAACACTGATTTGATATGATTGCATTGCGGCCATAACACAATAGTCATTTTTATTTTTAACAATTGTATTTTAAAAATCAATCACAACCTCTGTATCCAAACTTGAATAAGAACAAAAACTGATGATTGACATAGCCCAATCAATATTTACGGTTTTTATTAGTCCCATCTAATCAAAAGCGACTTTGTCCTCAAGAGGTGCCCTTGTTTCGGTTCTTTGCGTTTTGCTTTTGGTTGGAATATTTCAGAGGGGGGAAGGCCACCAAATTGCCCCTCCTCGGCCCCTTACGGCATATTACCCTAAGTGGCATTAAGCTGTGTGCCTTGGTGTTCTATTAAATTTTGTGATTGGCCATATTAATATTCATGCCCGATTATTCGTCCAATTGGGTAGCGCGTTTTATTGGGTTTTTCAATTGCTGGTTGGAGTTTAGTCACGTTGCATGGTGAAAATCCCACCCAACCCACCCAGTTATCCATACTGGAGGAGTTGATTGGGTCGTTTTCAGGCATTATAAGACCTGATTTTACCGGCTTGGGTCTGAGCCGGACTCGGCCGATGACTGGCGGGGTTTTTGTGTAAGGGGTGGGGCAGGTTTTTGTAGGGGGATAAGGGTCTGGACCATATTTGTTGTGCTCGTTTCATGGATTTGTGGAAGGCTAGAGGTGCTCCTTTCGAAGGTCTCGATCCTTTCAAATTGTGGTCCGGATCCAGATCCTCGTCCTACGTAGGTTTGGCTTATATTTATTGGTTTCTAAAGCATGGTGTATTGTTTACTAAAGCATGGTGTATTGTATACTAAATCATGGTGTATTTGTATACTCAAGCAGGGTGTATTGTTTACTAAAGCATGGTGTATTGCATTATTGTATACTAAAGCATGGTGTATTCTTTTCATGGTGTATTGTATACTAAAGCAGGGTGTATTGTTTACTAAATAAGCATGGTGTATTGTTTACTAAGGCATGGTGTATTGTATACTAAAGCATGGTTATTCTTTACTAAAGCATGGTGTATTGGTTACTAAAGCATGGTGTAATGTTTACTAAAGCATGGTGTATTGTTTACTAAAGCATGGTATATTATTGTTACTATGATAGAAGAAAAAATATTTATTGCATTGTGTGTATCAGGCAGTAATGCTTTGACTACTCCAGCTCATCCCACATATCAATAAAGTTATTTAAAGTAAATGTTGAAATTGACTGTGTGTTGTAGTTTCTTGTCTACAGTACGTAGTTAAACCTTCTGAGGACAATTACCTGGAAGAGCTCTTCCTATCCATACTGCTACTTCTCTGCTTCACCATACTCCTGCTGCCATTCCTTGGTCTAGTACTGGTGCTGGTCCTATCTCTGCTAGCACTACGCTGCCTACCTGAACTAGTCCTATCCCTACTAACACTTCTGGGTTTAGAAGAGCTTGTACGGTCTCTGCTTACACTCCTAGGTACCGCAGAATTTTCCCTGTCTCTGCTACCACTTCTTTGTCGCGGTCTTTCAGATTTCTCCGGTTGTCCCCTTCTTGGGCTCAGTGTCTGTTCCTTGTAACTCTCCCCTAACACTTCAATTCGGGTTGTACTCCTATTGAAGGAGGGGCCTCCTGTTCTAGATATTACGTCACTCTGTTGATGGTAAGAAATATAAGAGGATAAGAATAATGGGTATTTGTGGGCAAGGAGATGTTGTGATTTGTTACGTTTTATGTGGTGTGGAGCGGTAAGGTGGAGTGGAGGAGTACGTTGGAGCGAAGGAACAATGTGGGTGCTCTATACTCGTAGGTCGAACAATAAGTTCAGAATAATATGTATTTCTCAACATTTCTATGCAGACAAGTGTACCTGAACCTGAAAAGATATTTTGACCAAATTCCTCTTTGTGGTTCTTCTTCAATATTGATTGTAATTTATAATTTACTCACCTCAAGATCCCAAAACTGTGAATAATTGCCCTCGTCTCTTGGAATGAATGTCAGGAGGACCTAGAAAATCAGACAGATAGACAAAATTAACACTTTCCACGCGGCTATTAGTTTTAACATAACACAAAACAGACTTTTTAGAAACTCTTCCCAATTTTCAAGGATTACTGAACCAATACTAGGCATGTTTGTACTTATTTCAATGCATTTCTCATGGTGATTCCAAATATGATAATGAAATTCAATAATTAAGACATTTTTGAAACATTTTGTGAAAGTTTGGAATGTCGTCTGCAGACGCCTGCTGCGTGGAAAGTGTTAAACAACCATTTATTCATACACCCAAAGTTTAAAACAAGGCAGACAATAATCATGTACCTATAACTCAAATCAATATTCCCGACATCCGACTCATTCCGCTTGATCGCGTCTCATATAAAGAGTCTATTCAATATATTTTAATACCAGATCTGATGAAGATTTTACACTGAAATTGTAATTATTCACAGCACTGAAATGAAGATACACATCTATTAATGATTTACCTTGATCTTTTGTCCTGGTCCTAGGTTGCCAGATGTTCTAGCAAAACGGAAGACGGAATATGTGACCCTAAACACTTCATTGCGACATTTTACATAGGAGGATGCAAAGGATGATAAGCACCATTTGATCTCTTCTGCGGTAGTGTTTTGGAATTCAAGTGTGGTCTCTGAAAGAGGGACAAAATCAAATATTGGTTAAATCAATTTTAATTTGTCATATATTGATGTTTTGAATAAGGTCAACAGCAAATTAAAGCTGTCCTACCACTTTGGTAGTTCACCACAGAGGAACTGGGCATACACCTGTTCACTTGATGACAGACAGTATAAAGGAAACATTGAGAAAGTGTAACCTTGTCAATAACTGGATGTGGCTAGTAACTCAGAATGGTAGCTTGCCTGGATGCATAGTCCATAAGATTTAAAAATAGTTTTCTTAATTTCACCACAATATTCACAGAAAATATCACTATAACCCTAACCCTACCATATACCACAAAATACCACGACCCAGCCTGTTCGTATAACCCGGAGTGGAAGTTTTTCAATGATTAATGAAGAAATGGACCCAGCCTATATCCTGGGGGGGCGTCGCGGCAATATTTTGGGTCACTTTTCGCCGCGCGGAAAAATTGTCTAAAAAAGTGGGGTAGAGTTAGGGTTAAGCCATGGGACAGTAGGTTATAACAAGTGCTGGGTAGGGCATAGCTGCTGAGATTTATATCTATATTGGAATAGTTGTGATATCACTAGTATACAAATGAGAGAACTGTTTTCCTTTAACCCTTTAGTCATGTGTTAAATTCATTATATTGAACAATTGAGATAATATTTGCAAGATACATGTTCATGCTTGAACCAAACCTCAAACAAGGTATCTCATTATTTTCTATCCATGACAAGAATTCAACTTACATTTTGATAGCAGTTTTATGTAAACTTTATATAAATAGAGAAGTTTTACTATTTTATGGTCTTACCTGATGTAGTTTCCACTCTAGTTCTTTGGAATTTGATATGCTTTGATTTAACACTAACTACTGTAGGTGAAGCAGTCTTTTGTTTTGATACTACGTATGGTGTCATTTCATACTCTAATGCTTGAGGAATGTCTGCCGTTGGGTAGATGGAGGTGTCCATGGCAAGCTCTTGTCGTACTTGGATTGGAATGTTCTGAAAATAACAGAGCCATTGTATGTGACTATGTGAGTAATCATATAGTGAATGATAGGTCCTGAATTATCCATAATAATAAGAAATACATATGTGACGTGTTCTACCGGAACCAGTCACAATTGGGCAAGATATCAAAATTGAGTTAGTAATTGATTATTAAAGAAGAGATCTTCAGCTTTACAATGGTACTTCTCTTTATTTAATCGGACTTCCCAAAGCGGAGTTACCTCATTTTCCAGTTTGTCTTTTACGGTCTTTATGCAAACTCCAAACTGAGATATCGCCCTTTAAGGTTACTTTGTACCATGGTTTTACATGTTTAAATCGCCCTCTAAATCACTGAAACATACATTTAGGACGTGTTTTTTTATCTGAATCTTTCACAATAATGTTATAAACACTCTGAAGATTAAGTATTTACCAGAAACTCAAATTCCCAAAAAATGACCCCCAATTATGTTTTGGGCTATTTCTCAGTTTGGAGCTTTGCCCAATTCCGTCTGGTTTCGGTAGAACATGTCACATATATTTGATTTCCTTCAATACACCTGTCAGTAGTCGAGGGGACAGCCAGGTAGGTAGAAACACTTGTTAACACATTATTATTGAATGAGGTGCCGAATGAGGTGCACATTAGGATAGTTCATGTGTGTCTATGACATGGTTTTGATTCATTAATTTGATCACTCACAAAAATATATTTGATTAAAGTTGTTTCTTTTCTTTCTATCAAATTGATTGGCTCTGTATCTTTCACAACTCCCTAGTTATATTATATACTATTCATACACTGATAGCAAGGAATATTTGTATTCAATTTTGACACACAGACATTTGCAAGGAAAAACAGAGAGATGTTGATTATGTTTCTTACATTTACACATCTGAATAAAGGAATACAAAAAAAGCTTTACCAAGGAAACCTTATCGTACCTGTTGATTGCCATCACATTTGATTTGTAAATGGCCACTCCATGGAAGTTCCACCCTCTTGGAGTAAATGGAATGTCTCACACTAACCAGTACCACTACTTGACTCTTTGGCTCTATCATTCCATTTTGAGGGGTGACAGTTAGGATGTGACCAGGCCATGACAATTCAAACCTGAAAAAAGTAAAACGGATTGTACCAATAATGTTTTTATCAAAATACAATTTTCCAGCTTTGACACATTCTGAAAAAAGTCTAGGAAAGAATGAGAAGGGAAAGAGTTAACCGCTAGTTTAATAGCGAATTGTCACACAAATTTAGCATTATTCCACAATATGAACGGGGGGGGGGGGGGGGGGGGGGAGAAAGCTTTTAATTATTCAAAGGTATACGAGATAATTTGAAAGAAAACTTTTTATTTTAAATTACCTGCCACTTTCCACATGGCAGGCGTCAAAATTGTTGAATTTCATTACCATATTTAGAATCACCTGGTGAATTGCATGGAATGAAGTACAAACATGTCTGTTAATGATTCAGTAATCCGTTGGATAGACCTTGAAAGTTGGGAAAGGTTTCTGAAAAATCTGTTTTATGTGGTAAAACCAATAGCCACAGGTTAAACATACCTTAATGTCCTATTAGTATAGTTGATAATGACAACCCTAGGTTTGTTTTCACTACTATTCGACACACTGCTATGTCGTGATGGCGCCTGTAGTGCTAGCCTCTCGGGGACTACAATCCATGCATCTTCCGAAGCACCAGTTGATGCTGGTGTGATGTCTTCTCTTGCTGCCGTTGGTCCAGTCAAGGGTCCAGCCGGATACAGACTTCTTGGTACTGATGCTTCTGGACCTCTTACAGGTGGTGTATATGGTACATCATTACTGGAAAATAGAAATGGCAGAAATGAAATATCTTATTGTTGGTATTTATCGAGAGGATTATTGTTCGTAACACTGATCTAAATATAAATTTAGAATTAAGAAGAATGCTACATTACATGGCATAGTGAATGTAGTAACAAACAATTAGAGATGTGTTTTTATGATGTATTTGATACTATTTATTGTCCGACGTTTCAACCATTCGGTCTTCGTTTCTTTACCTTGATAAACACCGGATAGTCGAAATGTCGGCCAATAAATACTGTCAAATAGATCGTAAAAGCTCATCTCTACTTTCATATTGCTAGTTGCTACAAAACTGCATAGGTAAATCATTATTTTAATACAAATTGATTTAAACTAACACATATACTTCATCATCAAACCAATGAATTTCTAGTACAGGGATACTAATGTGCGCCAAGTCGTTTGAAGATATGTGTGTTTCGGATCAAGATAAAGAATGTGTCGTATCTAGCCATGTCATGAAATAACTCAACAACAAGTCATCAATAAATATTCACTCTCATTCCCTGAACGATTGCATCTATTAGTATCGATCTGAACAATATGCACACATTATCCATTGTGCGCGTGGGTTCGAGTTTAGTTCTATAAAAGCACTGGGTGGAGAAGTTATGTACAATTATCACACATAGTAAAATCAATCGAACACGGTGAATGTATGTGATAATTTAATATGTAGAAATTGTTAGAAGTATTTACACTTTCACCGTGCCATCTTGTTTTTAACCTTAGTTTTGTGTCACAACAGCCACTACAAGGGCCATGCTGTTATCGCAAGAGACTACCAATGCCAATACTAAACACCGCTCTATTCAAACATGCAAAGTCATACAGGTGCTATGAAACACACATAGTATCAGTTCTTATTCGACATTTCAATAGAGATCATAATCCCTGTACTAGAAAATCTTTGATCAAGCTCAGTAAAGGTGCAACATAAGTGAAATGGGTATAATAGCAGACATATGTAGGATGACATCACAAGACACAAGGGCTATCATCTTTGTTAAGCACAAGCCACTTAATTTCTGACTTTTTGGTACTGATCCATGGAATAATTATGTAATACACTTCACATCGTACCCTTCACACTTGTTTTACAGAATAACGATTGGTTTAGCCCAGTCTAAACAAATCGAGTTTACCACCTACAGTTGCCAGTTTTATGCTCCTGTCTCGCTCACGTCGCGCCCATTTCTCTTTGGCTATTCCATTTATTTGGCTGTTCCCTTTTTCTGTCGCGCCATCACGTTGTGTCATTGGCGGAGTGATATGTTCATTTTATTTTTCGCGGTGTTTATTTGGTCCCCTTTTTTCATCATATGTCTCCAATCTTCCATCGTGGAAGGTCATCGTTTCTTCCAGTGATGACTGATTAATTTAAATTTAAATTTTCGCGCCATTCGTCTTTTGTTTTCTTCATACATTTTCGGCGCCGTATTTGCTGTGGTTCTTCAAATCAAGTTTATGCCTATGTTTGTAGGGCGCAAAATCACTGTTATTTGCTGTTCTTCTGCATTTAATATTCCTTTGGAGGACCTGTTATTATTATTATTATTTTGCCGTGGATTCGGGTTGTTTATTCGATCTGCATATCATCATCTGAAAAACCTTTGTGCTTGAGTGTAACAGTAGCCTACTGTTCAGCTGAAACTGAAATATTACAATACTGTAGGTATTCTTGTAATCACAGATTTGTAAAGTTAAACACGCTCAGCATGGGTAGAAAAAGGGGCACAAAACGATCTGCTTCTACCGCCCGTCTAACTGTTGCTTCGAGAGAACCTCGTCAGGCTCGCGCTCAGACTACATGTAGCGCTATGAGGAATCTGGTAGGGAGGGTTACACAACCGGTAACAGCAGCAAGTAACCACGGTAACACGACCAGTGAACAACAACAAGCTGATAATTCACGGCCTTTATCGGTCGCCAATGGCGTACAACATAGACAAAGAGTTGTTGCAAGTGAATCTGTAAATGTAGCAGGTTTGAGTGCCCAGGTAGATGTTCGATCCCAGGAGATATCTGGCTATGCTTTGATGCGGGCTACCGCAGGATTAGATCCGGTTCCAGTGGAACGTCAAGTGGGTTCGATACAGAACAATACTAACAATCTTCCGGCCGCAGGTGCCGTAAATCGCCTCGTCGAAACTGTTCGTCAACAGCCCGGCCAAGTGGGTTCAATACAGAACAATAATAACAATCTTCTCGTAACAGTAGATCGCCCCGTCGAATCTGTTCATCAACAGCCCGGCTTTGGTTCGATACAAAACAATAACAATCAACCCGGAAGTGCCGTAAATCGTCCCGTCGATTCTGTGCATGAACAGCCCGGTCCATTTCGGCATCAACAGCACGGTGCTAACTTTGTGCAGCAAAATTCGGCAGCCGGCGTACCGAGTGCATCTGGTGTTGGTGTGGCTTCCAGTGCTACGACATCCGCTGGATTACTTCATAGTGTAGCCGTGGGTGAGAATATATCGTCATTGGATACAACATTATTTGTTGCTAACTCTCCACATTCATTTTATTCACCTCTCACTTCAATTTGCAGTCCCCTTGGCGATAATTTGTCGCAATCATTGATTAGCAAAATTATTAACAGTGAATTCATTGAATTCGGTACCCTTCTTACTGATCGTTCAGGTAGTTTCGGTAGGGATAGTAATAATGAAATGTCTCTGTCTGTAAATGCGGGGGGGAATATCGTGTGGGCGGATAACAGGCAAAAACGGGTAATCAACAACATCCAATCTTGGACGGATGCCTTTTTGGTTTTTTCATCTGTTTTTCTTAAAGCACATCCTCAGCGTATTCAAGAATTATAGAAGTATGCAAGCCTAATTCGTACAGCTGCCTCTAGGTTTCATGGATTCGGTTGGAAGTCTTATGACTTAAATTTCCGCTTGCATCAACAACGCACGCCGCATAGGTCTTGGTCAATTATTGATGGTGAATTGTGGACGATGCTCGTGTCTTCAACTCCCCAGCGTAACTTCACTGATAATTCTAATATTAGTGGTGGTATGCCAGTTCAGTCAGGGAGTACACAGTGATTTCATTTTTGCATGGTCCCTAGGCGTTTCCACATTCTTTTGACAATTTGATGAGCTGTTTTTCGTACAGATTTGTCGCGATTTTGGCATGCCCTTGGCTTCGGAGAAGACAGTAGGTCCATCTACAAATATTGTTTATCTTGGGTTGGAGATTGATTCAGTGAATCAAGTAGTCGCAGTTCCAAAGGATAGATTAATAAACATCACTGCCTAGGTTGTCAAAGCGTTAAATTCTGACAAACTGTCGTTGCGTGAATTACAATTTTTGATAGGTTCTTTATCATTTATTTGCAAAGCTGTTTCACCTGGTCGGGCATTTCTTCGGCGCTTAATTGACTTAACTTGTGGCGTGTAGAAATGATTAGGTTGACAGTTGGTGTAAAGGCAGATTTGAAGATGTGGTTGATTTTTCTCAAAGATTTCAATGGTGTTTCAATTAATCCAGATCAAAGGTGGTTCGCAGACGAGGACTTGGGGAGCAAAGGTTGAGGACCTCCGACGTCTGTTGAATTTTGCCTTGTAAAAATGTCGCTTTCCGACACAATTATTTTTCACTTTGGTACCAATAACATTTTTAAGCCCAATTACAATACATCACAGCTAATCTTGCAGATCGTGGCTGTTTTACGCATGGTCAGAGAACTTCTACCAGAGACTCAGGTTATCTGGTCAGACATTTTATTTAGAGTTTTTTATGTGAATGGGTTATCCATAAATGCTGGCACGCGTACCACAAATATTGTCAATAGGGGCGTGCACCGCGCTTGTTTTTGTTTGCCCAACGTTCACTTCATCATTCATTAGCGCATTATTAGGCCATCCGACCGCTCCCTGTATCTGTATGATGCGACTCACTTGTCCGAGAAGGGCAAAATGATTTTGGCAGCCAATTGGAAAAATGGCCGGTGTTTTTTCAATGAGCACCCACTCGAACACGGTTATCCTTCACTAAACGCGTATGGTTAGGAGGAAGGTTGGGGGGGGGGGTTTGGCAAGTTTCCCATTATCATGAAAAACTCGTTTGGCATGGGTTTTACTCTCAAAGTATGACATGTCAAGCAAATTCTAACATAAATTCAGAGTTGTGTGTTTAGTTAATGTTATTTAAAATATACATTCAAAAGTTGTGTCCTGTGTATGGAATCGATTAATTTATATTTGAATTTTGATGCTCTTTCTCCTAGTATAGGTCACCGTTTGTGCTCATGACAGGAGATGTTTGCGGTATGTTATTCAGTCGCGCGTTGAGTATAAAATTACAATAATGACAAGAATTGTCAAAAAGTATACTGATTCCCATTATAATTCGCCTCCAGGCCATGCCGGTTGCGGAGGTGCGTAAGCCAAAGTTTGTCCGTAGGCCATGCCGCGAGTCATTTTATCGTAACTCATTCCAGTATCAATGTTTATAAAAGTTAATTAAACGATTGTTTATTGATAATGCATAGTGATTGATATATTGGTAATTGTTAGGCTTTCCAGGCAATGCCGGAGGGTCATGTTTGTGAATGCGGTAGGCTATGTCGCTGCTAGTTAAAGATTCGTAAATCACATGTATTTTCATCAAAGTGAAATATTTATGTGTGGTACCATCCACCATTGTCCATTGACATCTCGTATGAAATAAATGACCTTTCATGGTTTGGAGTCATCCGCTATTTCTGGGGCCCCGTTTTTCCTCTTCTTTGTATCAAGCAAGTGTTTGGGGGTAATAAAGTGTATTATAATCTAGGATGTGGAGGAATTCCAGACTTATGCCAAAGGGTTAGAAGTTCGTCAAAGGGTGCAAGAACCCATTTAGATTCTTGCAGAGGATTTGACGAGAATCAATGGATTCTCCTTCACTCAAATCAAGGCATTAGCCAGAGGGCCGTCTGGGCGTCATATGGATGCCCTATCACGAAAATGGACAGCCTAAAAAATGCTAATACCGTCCAATGGACACCCTAAAATAATAAAACAAATTGGGTATATACTATTGTATGTAAAAAAACACTGTTTTGTGCGCAATATTTTAAATTTGGACCGATTTATATTTATAATAATTCGGACCTCACAGCTTCTGATGCGGTCAATTTACACTGGAACGTCTGTTCGTGATGCTCACTGCACTTTACTGGACACCCATCTTTCAAATCCTGGCTTAGTCCTGGGTTAGACCAGGATTCAAATAGAGTGTTTCATAGAGAATCAACTTGGATTCTCGCAACTTTACCGGCGGGAATCTTTGCGAGAATGGATTCTAGGATTCTCCTCGAATTTCTGACCATGTGACAGCCCTAATGCATTATGATATGGACAATTACATCTTCGACATCACAGAACAACAAATGTATAGATATAGTAGATCTTAATTAGTCTTACCTCTTAGCACTCCTTTTGACCATGGGTGTAATTTCTTCACTCAATGTCAAGTCACCTAGAGGGTCTGCTACACCTGAGCCTGGTGGGCTTCCCACAAGGGTCACAATAACACGAGACATGCAGGAATAGAACAGCTACTGGATCTTAATCGGTCTTACCTCTTAGCACTCCTATTGACCATGGGTGTAATTTCTTCACTCAATGTCAAGTCACCTAGAGGGTCTGCTACACCTGAGCCAGGTGGACTACCCACAAGGGTCACCATAACACGAGACATACAGGAATAGAACAGCTACTGGATCTTAATCAGTCTTACCTCTTAGCACTCCTTTTGACCATGGGTGTAATTTCTTCACTCAATGTCAAGTCACCTAGAGGGTCTGCTACACCTGAGCCTGGTGGGCTTCCCACAAGGGTCACAATAACACGAGACATGCAGGAATAGAACAGCTGCTAGATCTTAATCGGTCTTACCTCTTAGCACTCCTATTGACCATGGGTGTAATTTCTTCACTCAATGTCAAGTCACCTAGGGGGTCTGCTACACCTGAGCCAGGTGGACTACCCACAAGGGTCACCATAACACGAGACATACAGGAATAGAACAGCTGCTAGATCTTAATCAGTCTTACCTCTTAGCACTCCTTTTGACCATGGGTGTAATTTCTTCACTCAATGTCAAGTCACCTAGAGGGTCTGCTACACCTGAGCCTGGTGGGCTTCCCACAAGGGTCACAATAACACGAGACATACAGGAATAGAACAGCTGCTAGATCTTAATCAGTCTTACCTCTTAGCACTCCTATTGACCATGGGTGTAATTTCTTCACTCAATGTCAAGTTACCTAGAGGGTCTGCTACACCTGAGCCAGGTGGACTACCCACAAGGGTCACCATAACACGAGACATGCAGGAATAGAACAGCTGCTAGATCTTAATCGGTCTTACCTCTTAGCACTCCTATTGACCATGGGTGTAATTTCTTCACTCAATGTCAAGTCACCTAGAGGGTCTGCTACACCTGAGCCAGGTGGACTACCCACAAGGGTCACCATAACACGAGACATACAGGAATAGAACAACTGCTGGATCTTAATCAGTCTTACCTCTTAGCACTCCTTTTGACCATGGGTGTAATTTCTTCACTCAATGTCAAGTCACCTAGAGGGTCTGCTACACCTGAGCCAGGTGGGCTACCCACAAGGGTCACCATAACACGAGACATGCAGGAATAGAACACCTGCTGGATCTTAATCAAACTTCCTCTTAGCACTCCTTTTGACCATGGGTGTAATTTCTTCACTCAATGTCAAGTCACCTAGGGGGTCTGCTACACCTGAGCCAGGTGGACTACCCACAAGGGTCACCATAACACGAGACATACAGGAATAGAACAGCTGCTAGATCTTAATCATTCTTACCTCTTAGCACTCCTTTTGACCATGGGTGTAATTTCTTCACTCAATGTCAAGTCACCTAGGGGGTCTGCTACACCTGAGCCAGGTGGACTACCCACAAGGGTCACCATAACACGAGACATGCAGGAATAGAACAGCTGCTGGTCATTGGGTCGTAATGGTAAATCACAGACTGGGAGAAAACGACAACATTTGTATTATAAATATAAAGCAACTATAAAAAAGAAATGTTAATCAAAGCAAACAATTCTCGATCAATTTGGCATACACGAGCACCTGCTAGGCGTGTACCAAGCATGAACGCAGTATACCAAAATCCTGTACGCACTTGACTGCATTATGGGCATTGCATATTAAGATCGTTTTGCGATACAGGTCATTCCCGATGACGAGGTTTACATCATTTGTTCTTCAAACGTTTCCATTTTAGTCAGCGGCGACTTCAGGTGACTTGCCAAAAGTTGGGACAGGTCGCATCAGGTTGCTAGGCCTGAATCCCTGCAGTTGACTTCAATCCAACTTATGTGCAACCGGTTGTTCAATCTGTCAAGTAGCTGTCAAAGATTTGTGTTTCATAGCCCCAAAATCAATTGTTGATCGAGAATTATTTGTTTTGATTATAGATAACTGCTGACATGAATTATGAACTCCAAGCTGAAAATAAACAGACACTTGTTGTGACCATCACTGCTTAACACTTTCCACACGGCTATTAGTTTTACCATATATAAAACAGATTTTTCAGAAACCTTTTGCAATTGCAATTTTGTCTCAAGGATTACTGAACCAGTACTAGGCATGTTTGTACTTATTTCAATGCATTTCTCATGGTGATTCTTCATATGGTAGTGAAATTGCAATACTTATGACATTTTTGAAACATTTTGTGACATTCGGAATGTCGTCTGCCGCATGGAAAGTGTTAATAAATGACCCTCTGAATTTTCCATCTAAAGAAAACGACATTAGTAGATATTATTAACCTTTGATGGACAACATGCTTTATTTGAGGGTATTGGATTTACAACAACAGTTTCTGCAATATTTGTCATGTAAAGGTACCATTGATTCTGTACTATTGGAGAATTAAACTGCATGATTAGAAGATATTTGAAGGAATTACAAAGCTACATCTGTTTTCAAAACAAGAAAGAGGTCTGTCGTTCTCCAAGTTTTTAGGCAATATTTTTATTTCCACAAGGTTATGGGGAGGATTTAGCAGTAGAAGTACATTTGTACTGCATCTACAGAAGAGTTACATTATATTTGTATACATGTTAAGGTGGCTCTATTGGCCGAGTCAAAAATTTAGATTTCATTTACAGTCTAATATGTTCTAGCCCTTGGTCTGAAGATTCTGGAACCAACATTTTTATTTCAATCAGACATTCGGTTGCCGAGATTTGTTAATTCAAAGGGGCATGAAACTAACAGCTTTGGCAAAACAACTTTATTTGTATTTTCTTTATTTTTTTCTCAATTCCAGTTGCCAGTTAATTTCCTAAGTATTCCTAATTATGTATGCATAAAATATGCAAAGTATAGTTTGTGGATTGATGGGATGAGCTATGATGATATGACTTGGTACATGGCTGAGACTATACTAGTCTCAGGTACATGGGTAGTATACTTGGACAGCTTCATTGGCATTTGGCTAATTTCCATTTGCATAATTAATAAGGCCCACTCATTAAATTGTTTAAATTTTTGAGTCAGTCAATAGAGCCACCTTAAATAGTAAATAAATTGTGAGTTCCTTTTTAAAAACCTGACATTACATACATACCCTCTGAGATATATTCTTCCCCAAAGTATTTATCTTGAAATGCCACACCTCTCAATGGGTTATCAGATGATAGATGCATTTTAGTGCTCTTCCCACGGTGTAATGACCTGTAAATGAAACACACAATTAGCAGATGTAATTACCACCCAATTAGCTATTTTACTTATTTTTTAAATACTTATCTTTTATCAATGTGTTGTGAATGTTTTTGTTTTATTTAATTTAAGCACCCTCAGAATATAAATGGGCATTTATTTAATTTTTGCAAGAATAGAAAACATTTACAATCACAGAACATACAAAATGTGTGTTGAATGTTGATGTCATTTTTAAGTAACAAAAAAAAAACAGAGGACAAAACAAAGGATTTTGAAATTGTATTTTGTAATGGTATGTACCAGGAAATCAAGACAAACTCCTTGGTAAGTGCGAATGTGTGTCAGTAGTCTGTAATTTGGTACAGCGAGAACAATTCCCAATGTCAGTATAAGGAAAAAACTCAACACAAGACAAATGTGGTAGAACCTTGGTCACTTGGTGAGAGAAAAAAAGGGAACACAGGGAAAAGTGAGAAAAGAAAGAAGAAAAAAAGGAGAAAAAAGGGGGCTTCAACAGTTTCATTGCAAAAACTGTGCACACAAGGTCAGCTTAATTTGTGATCTAAACTCTATACCCACAAGGTTTCTGATCTGTTGAAGGCTAGTGTAATACATTTGTTCACCTTGTATTTCATGCTTTGTCCCAAGATTGTCATAACCGTCATTACAATTAGGCCAACAACAAAAAATGTTTGGTTGCCCTTTCCCGACCGACCGTAAATATTGAAAAATCTCGGTCTGGGTTTTTTTGTGTGTTTTTTTAAATTATTTTTTAAAAAGTTGGTTGATTTCATGAATATAAATACTTACAAGATGGTGAATTACGTACGGTTGCTGTTTATTTAAAATGTATTGCAGACACATATTCTTAGGCCATACATATTTTATTCCTCTCTAGGAGCTTCTAGGCTGATGCTAAAAGAGCAGGTACACAACAATCGTAAACATAACATTTCACCTCACATGTTTCGCTCGGGCAATTTTAATAAAACACCATATGCACTACATCAAGTTTATAGATATCTGATTTGTCTGTAGGCATGCGACCGTGCCACGGTTCAACCGTGTAATGCACGTATAACCCGTGGCCCTTAAGCAAAACACAGTATACGAAAACACGAACTAGATTTTAAATTTTAACTAACACATTTTCAAAATTAAACACAAGGAAATACAAGGAAATTAATGGATTATTAGCCGCACTTCGATCGCTTGAGTCACGATGGAAATACGAAAGCGCCATTGTTATACGATTCCTTTTGTGCCCATGGTGCACCGAAATATTAAAATGTCCAGACGGATGCGGCCGTTCCCAAAATCATTTTTATTGGCTCCTTTTCGTAACACTCGGCGACATGAGAACAAGACCATCATCAAAAAAGTGACGTCATGATTATAAAATTCTCTGACTTGCGCAGAAATCCTCCATTTTGTACCGATTTTAAACCGACAGAAAAAATTCTGCGCAAGTACGTGTAAGGCAATGTTTTTTTTTATCTCTGACGAAAACGCAATATTAAATGCCGATACTTCAGGATTTATGATACTTTTTCTAGTTATTTGAAGATGAAACTCAATCTTTGTAGGTTTGGCTTTGATGCTACGTGATCAGAGATCAAGTAGGGAATCTTTTTGCGCCACACTTTTGCTAAATATTTGTGCATTAGCATCGCAAAGTCTTCAAAAGTGTTTCGCATTTCGCGATGCTACATTTGGTTAATGCACTATGCAGGTTATTGCTGGGCTTGAACTCTACTCCCGGTGTGTTTGAGGGAATTCACGCAGAGTAAGACTTACGGGATACGGGTACCGTTACACGCACGTATAGAATGACCCGTGTCACGTCAGAGAAAAAACACGGGATAACCCAACACTATTTGCCTGAGTGTGAATTGTTTGTGTAAGAAAAGATTGGTAATGTATGCAAAAATCATGTAAAATCCCTTTCATCTTCCATTTTACATTTGTAAAAACACTTATATTTCCAAATAAAAACATATCTAATTCACTTGAAAGTGTATTTTTGGCATTCTTTGACATCTAAAATTTAAAAAAAAAATAAATAAAAAAAAAATAGACCTACCGACCCAAAAAAAAAAGTTGAGGTGAAAGGGCATCCAAACAATTTTTTTTTTTTGCCTTATCAAGTGTTTTTAAGATTTTCAGTTTTCAAAACCAATCTTGAGTAAAATGTGTTGATTTTGAAAAATGAAAATTTTGCAAAACCTGATGAATCAATTTTCAAAAAAAAATGTCAACAATTACAAAGTGTTATTATACTAACTTTATAATTTTTTAGAAACAACTTACTTTCTGTATTGCTGACGCATTATTTCATCACCACAAATGAAACCAATGACTCCTACCAGTCCAGATCTATTCATACAACGTGCTGCATCCCTCTCTGTCATATGGAAGATCAGGGTCACATCTCGACTCTTCTGTGAATCCAGCACAAATTCATCAGGTTCTACACTCAACCGACTACTGGGCAGTTTTACTCTTGCTCTCAAATCTGAAAATGTATACAATTCATGATTAAATTATGAGGACATTGATACACAAATGAATGTTTTTCTTATATGTGTTGGTAGTAGATATAATTAAACAGTTAAGTTCATATCTATAGTTTAATCAGTTCCAAATTGGCGAGAAGTATTTGGTTTTTATATCTCCATGCGCAAAAGTAATCCAGGCGTATGCGCACGGTTATGTGATCACAAGCACGCGATTTGACGGCAAGCATATGATGCACAGCAAGCTGGTTGCCTCCACGCGACCTGTGTCCTCGTGTATTCATTCGCTGTTGTAAGGAGGTTTCGCCAATTTGGAGCAGATCAAACTATCTATAGAGGCAGAGATGCATAAATAACACAATAATTTGTCAAGTACCAAATAACTGAACTATCTCATCTATCTCTATGCAGTGATGTCGGAGCCTATTCTAGTGAACAACACTGCGTTTACATATGGGTCCCAAGAGGCTGACTATTATAGTTTAATCAGTTCAAATTTGCGAGAAATATGCATTTGTTTAAATCTCTGTGTGCACAATCAAAGCATATGTGTGCTAATTTGGCATATGCAAGTGTCACGCTTACAATTCATGGTGCTTTTTGCGAACCTGCACTTTTCTGTATCAATCGCTCTTGTACGCAGGTTCACCAATTTGTAACTGATTGAACTATAAATGTCTATGCCCGCTATATGGTTGTGGGTGACAACATGCCCACATGAGTAAAGATACATTTCAAACGACAATTTAACACTCTTCACACGGCAGGCGTCTGCAGACGACATTCCAAAAGTTCACATATTTTTCAAAAATGGTCAAAATGATTGAATTCCAGTACCATATTTGGAATCACCATGAGAAATACATTGACATAAGTACTAACATGCCTAGTATTGGTTCAACAATCCTTGAGATAGACCTGGGAAAGGTTTTTGAAACATCTGTTTGTATATGGTAAAACTAATAGCCGTGTGGAAAGTATTTATATCAACTAAACTTACCTGCAAAAGGTATGACTTTGACAAAAGCAGCCCTTGGACCAGAATTCCTGACTGTTAGCGAACATGCAAACTTCTCCCCTACATTGATGGCTCCAACATTGACTGTGTAAACATCCCCTATGGTATTGACATCTTCAATGAGAAGCTTACTGACACCACCATAACCGCTTAGAGGTACCTGCAAATGGGCAATTCAAGACAGGTGTGATACACACTGAGTAAGATAATTGGGGTTTCATATCTGTTGTTGTAATTTTGAACATCAAAGCATACATTGGCAGTAACCAGGATTGTTCACTATAGTCAGTGTCATAATGCTATGGACATAATGACACCAATGCATGCGTACATGCATACGAGCGTGTGTGCGTAAACCTGGAAGTGCTTACCGGACGCTTTCAAAAAATGACTGCGCGGTCAATCATGAAATCATCACACGCATGCATGCATAATTTTCACCGCATTTCATGCATCTGGACGCAGCTCAACCAAACATGCTCGCGTGAAATAGCTTAAATTTCGTTCCATAGCATTATGACAGTGACTACAACAAGAGAAATACCTGGTGTTTTCATAATATCAAAGTCATAGAAATGTCAATTAAGAGGTTTGTGCTCTAAGCACTCAATGCAGTGTTTATTTGAATGGGGCTATGGATCATGCAAAAGAAGGAAAAAAAAGAAGTATTTTCATTCATTACAACGGAATTCTGAATATATTATTTAACAACTTCCTTCAAGTGGATGTAGTGCACGTCAACCCTTGATTGTTTGAATATTCCTTTATTTCTCAAGAGCAGGTTGGAAAACCTCTCCAACTTCATTATTAATGACTTTTTAAAATTGTATATAAGGGGAAAAAAGAAGGTCTGTCTCACATACATTTTTGCAAAATAACTATGCGATATGCATTTCGTGGGTTTTTTTAAAGACAAAATAGCTATGCTAAATGCTTTTTTTTTATTGTGTTTTTGGCTCACTTCCCCGCCCCCCTCCTCACCCCTTTCGGAGCCCAGTTGTTTTCAATTTTTTTGAACAACTAAAGAAAAAAAAGAACAAATTGGGCTCATCACGGAGGGTTATATGGCAAAAGTGACTCCAAATACTTATGCATGCGTTGTATGTGAGACAGATCTTTATATAAAATAAATTTTACCAGATGTAGCCTAATAAGTGATACATACCGAGAACTTTGTGCTGGTCCCATTCTGTTTGATGACAAGTGTACTCTGGTATGTAGCCACCTGCGTAGGGGCAAACAACAGGTGTAGTGGGTAGTCCTCTAATGGGTTGATTGTTATCAGATTACTCTCACAGGTGCTGTCATTCTCAAAACTACTTTGAAGCTAAAACACACAAAAAAAGCATATCAAATCATTAATGTTAAAACACTGATAAAGTTTTAGCAATTCATCATTTTCTTACGTGTTGAATTGATTTAACACTTTCCAAGCGGCAGTTGTCTGCAAACAACAGTTCTAAAATGTCACAATTGTTTTCAAAAATGTCAACATTTCGTAGCACCAGCCGGGAATTGAACCCGGGACCTTTCGTATAAACATCGAACGCGCCAGTGTATAGACCAAAAGAGGACTTCCCCATCAGGTCTATAACACTAACACACTTATATCTCGTGACAATATGCTTGAAGACACAAACACCAATAGGGATTCCTTTTGAACACAGACAAATACCAGCCTTAAAATGTTCAACTGTTTGGTACCGTAGAATGGGAATACTTTGACACTTGGTGGGTAACTTTGGCCCACCAAACAAAAGTTTATTTGTCAAATTTTGAAAAAAGCTTTAAAGTGACATTTTTATAATTTGGTATTCTTACAACAACATATTACCCTGTTGCATAATGATATGTGATGCAATCTGTGAAAACCCGTCGGATGTCGCAAAATGTGAACTAGGGATTATGGTTAAAACTAAAATTAAAAATAAAAAACTATTAAAAAAATAAAATTAAAATAAATCAATTTTTTAATTTTTTTTTTTTTTTTTTTTTTTTGACATCACAATCATCATTCACTCATAACTTTTGTTGTAGTGATCGTAGAAAAATGATCGAAACAGTTCTGTAATCAGCACAGTTTTAGCTTTCTTATGATATAAATATCTTCAATATGAAAAGTGCCACCATGTGGCGGGTTTTAACAGATCGCATCACATATGTGTATCTGCTGGAACTGGTCAAAGTATCCTCATTATACAGTACCGAACAAAGTATACCAACATGTGAAGAAAAGCAATCATTAATGATATGGTTGTGTTTTACTGTGTTTCCTGTTTAGCAGATGAGAATCCCTGAATATGTATTGTAATGGTAATAAACCACACCAATTCTCCACGATGGGCCACAATTATATCCAAAAATACACCCAAAGAAATTGAAATTTGGCATTTTAGACCCTACAGACTTGTCAATCTTGATTGTGTCATTTGGACCCCTTTAAAACACCTTACGATATGTTAAACAGACTAACCTGAAATTCCTCGCAACCTCTCACAGAAACCCTTAATTTCATTGGTTGTGTCTTGGAACTGTTTCGCAAAGTAACTCTTTGTTGTCTGAAAAGTAACAATAAAAGCAACGCAGTGTTTATTATTGATAGGTCCGTAAGTATCATACTTTTACACAAAGCTAAGAGTATCTGTTACCAATAAGATATTCGAGCTAGACTTCAAATTCAAGATATATTGTGGGTACGAATCTATGCAACATTCTTAAAATGAACAGAAAATTCCTTTTGAAAACAGGGAAAAAAACCATTGAAATACTTTGTTTTCATACAGGATTATGTGTCTAAGCTAGAGTGGGTTTTTTTCTCCACAAAATCATGCTCTCGGGACTCTTCATTTACTTTACTTATGTGTACTTTTATATACATCAGGTTAATAGTTCAAAAGTAACAGCGCTTGATAAATTTCATTTTTGGGTTAACAACACCCCCTTACAATTGCAAATAAAGAAAGTGTGATTTAACTGATGTGTTAAACATTTTTCAGTAAAATTGTTGTTATTATGTTGATATGGGTTCTATTCAGGAAGGTCATTTTTATTCCTGAGGCTCAAATTATTGAAATATTTTATACAGTCCTTTTGAAAGGGAAAAAAGCCTGACTGACCGACCAACCTGAGCGGTCTGTATGCCTGTAGAACAAGGTTGGTGTTTTTTCGTCGCCTAAACCACAACTGGCTGAAATGGCTTATTCTACTAAATCTGTACAACTATGACAAACACTTACAGAGCTCTACCAACTGACACCCCTCCCCAAGCGATGTACTGCTTATTACAAAGCAATGTGGTTGGCATTGCTATCGATTCTGTTGTGGATTTCTCCTCGCTGGTCGGAACATTTGTATTTTCGTTACCAAATCTCTCTCCTATAGTTGCTTCTCCTCGTAACACTACCTCATACTTGGCACCACTTGGTTTGATCTGCATAGTTAGTAAGCTGATGACAAGAAAAGATAGATACAATTTCATCTTGGTTGATTCTCATAGACAATGGCTGGAGAAGAACAAGTGGAAACTATTCCTTCAAGTATATTGGTTTTATCTGATTAGTGTAACTCAATTGCTTTGAAAGAAGTAACTATACACTGCATACATATCACACAGATGATCAGGCACCAAAACCTTTAGGTTTCCGGCGTGTGTGCTTCACACAGACCACTGCTTTGGTTTTTGGTATGCCAACCCACTAGCATTCCAAAAATGGTTTCTAAACTCACTGATAGTCCACCAATGCAAATCAATTTATGCACTAGATTCCCTAGTTAGGTCCAAATCCCCTTCCCAGTGTCCCAGTACATAGGGGTAGTAAGTTGGGTTGCAATATATGAAGAATACAAATTAAGTGATTGATCTGGCACACGGGCACGGTAAACAAAGTTTGGATAGTTTTTGTGTGTGCACCATCAAGCAACCACATAATGACACACACACAAATCTTGTAAAAGATCCACCATCAAACCTATTGCTATAACTATTCAAAATTCTAACTTATGGGATGTTGTTTTTGTGTGCACCATCAAGCAACCAAATAATAACAACAATAAAAACATCTTGTAAAAGATCCACCATCAAACCTAATGCTATGACTATTTAAAATTCAAACTTATGGGGTGTTGTTTTTGTGTGCACCATCAAGCAACCAAATAATAACAACAATAAAAACATCTTGTAAAAGATCAACCATCAAACCTATTGCTATGACTATTCAAAATTCAAACTTATGGGGTGTTGTTTTTGTGTGCACCATCAAGCAACCAAATAATAACAACAATAAAAACATCTTGTAAAAGATCAACCATCAAACCTATTGCTATGACTATTCAAAATTCAAACTTATGGGGTGTTGTTTTTGTGTGCACCATCAAGCAACCAAATAATAACAACAATAAAAACATCTTGTAAAAGATCCACCATCAAACCTATTGCTATGACTATTCAAAATTCAAACTTATGGGGTGTTGTTTTTGTGTGCACCATCAAGCAACCAAATAATAACAACAATAAAAACATCTTGTAAAAGATCCACCATCAAACCTATTGCTATGACTATTCAAAATTCAAACTTATGGGGTGTTGTTTTTGTGTGCACCATCAAGCAACCAAATAATTACAACAATAAGGCCACTTAAAAAAATACTATTTGATTTTCATAGCCCTCCCTCCTCACTTTCTGTGATATGGATTAACATTTTTTTTAAGAATCAATTTTCATAGATTAATGAGTTTCTAATAGTGAAATGTCAATGGTTTATAGGCCTAATTATGTATTAATCAACTATCAGTCACTTTCAAGTGTTTTCATAGAATTCTAGGGGTCTAACCCTCATAAACTTAACATAAAAAAGTGCCTCACCATTTTCCTTGTGCTGCTGAAAGATGCTGGCAATAGAAATTTTGCATGAAAACAGCCATTTTTATGTGTCAATTTAGTAAATTAAAAAAATAAAAACCGCACTCCCTCTTCACTTTTCGAAGGCCTGTGCTACGAGAATCTAAAAATTAATTTAAGTGGCCTAAAAACAACTTGTAAAAGATCCACCATGAAACCTATTGCTATGACTGTCACAAATGCCCTCTCAGCCCGGATCCTTAAAACCACTAATCAGGTCAGCCCTACCTCAGTAAACAATAGTTAAATTTGAATTTTTAGTGTCAAAATCACTTCATATTAGCTAACAAATTGGTCTGACATGTCTAGTCTCAGACAAAATGTAGCAAATTTCTGGTAATTGTAACATTACAAATCTTGTGTTAATATTTGCACAATTGACTCACCTCTCCACCACAGAAGGTGCTTGCTTAGGAGTGTACTTAACAAGTATATCCCTCTCTTCATCGGGTCTCAAGAGTAAATTTTCAGGAATGATAGTGAACAATTCCGCTGCTTGAGTGACATTCATCTCAATGGGTAGGCTTATGTTACCGGCATTTTTCAGTGGAAGATTCCGGCTTACAGCACGTCCAACGGTTGAGGAGAAAGACATGGCCTGCAAATTAACAGATTGAGTGCATGTTAATGTTAATTATCTAAAAAGTCTAATATTGTTTACAATTTGGAATAAAAATTGATTTTTTTAAAACATTTTTGAAAATTAAGAATATTTATGAAAATTTAGCAAAATTTTCACGAACATTGTTTAGGAAAATAAAAGAAATTGCCTGAGGTCTGTTTTTGAAACTTGGGTTTTTTTTAGTTTTTTTTTTTATTTAAACAAATTTTGAAACATTTTTTAAAAATTTGAATATTGATAAAAATTCAGCAAAATGTTCACGAACATTGTGTGGGAAAAAACAAACAAAATACAAATTGCCTGACTAAACGACCCTACCTGAGAGGTCTGTTTGTCTGTAGAACACCTCCCTTGAGTAAGCTTTTCTATTCTATACTTTTTACTCTATGGCTTAAATTTGCAAAATTTTGCAATCAAGAGTCAAAATTCCTAATTGCAGTTTTTCAATATTTTCCAGCCTATGAGAAATGATTGGGTGGCTGCATTTATGTAACAAGTTCAAAATCTTATGTAACTCTATTATAAAATTTGCTTTTGCATGTGTTTATATTCCATGTTTCACATCGATACACACAAATGAAAACTCCAACAAATTCAGCTTTTCAAATAACCTACCTGCATAGAAGTCGGTGCATGCAGTTTGGCCATACCAACTATAGTCTTCAAGTCCAGCTCGGAAAGCGCCATCGCTTGACGACCAGGCACATCTAATTCAACCTCCAGTTTTGCACAGTACATATCAGGTGGGCCCATTGTTCCATGTAGCTGCTCAGGGGGTGCCTTGAAATGAACCCACACTGAAGTGGGTTCTGGGATGTTGTCACTGCTATCACGTTTGCCTTCGAGCGTAACATGGAGCGGACGTGTCGCAGAAGCGCCCCCTTGTACTGCTGGATGTTGAGACGCGCTTGTTTGTGATTTGTTAGATTCTATGCTGAGGGTAAAGTAGTGCCACGCCTTGGAACTCTGTGGAAAGGTGAAACAGAATGCTTAATGAATTTGTATAATCTTCAAATCAAATTAGAGTTTTTATGTTTGTCCGCTGTATGTTTTAAGGTTTATAAATTTTAATTTGTATGATAGTAACTTTTTGCTAATGTTGTCTTGTCACTTGACTTTTGATATTTTATTTAATAACTTGCCCTAAAATTTATAATTTAGTGCATTGAAATGTGTCAATTTGACTTGACTTTGTGACTTATAAGATATGGTGACAGCTATGCCAATAAATTCTGTAAAGATAAAAGTCATCATTTCAAATCTAAAAAGAGTATACTTACAGACGTCAGAAGTAGTCTGATGGGTACAGTAGAGCGCCCTCGGTTGACTAGTGATATTCTCTTAGACTTTGTGGTACCTACTGCCATCTCTTCAAAGTCAAGTAGTTTTGCTTCTACACTGTCTGTATCAAACTAAATAGGTAAAATAAATAGCATATGTCAAAATAAACACTCTTTAAAGATAACGTTACTTTTTCAGAGGATCAAAGGACACCTGTATTATTAAGTATTATATAGACTATTGAATTTGGCAACCATGGAAAAACTAACAAACAAATAATTAAAGTGAAAGCCACCTTTCATTGAACCATTTTATCATCATGTTTGCATATATCACATATTACTGCTTAATCACCCCCCCCCCCCCCCACCCCTTGAATATATGAGTGGTTTAGTGAGAGATTGATATTATGCACACACAAATAGAGTGTTCCAAGCCACAGCACATTACAAGTTAAACAAAGAAGTGTGGCTTTCACTTTTTATAGGAAATAAATGCCCGTCTAAAATCAAAATAACCTAATTATAGTTTAATCAATTCCAAATTGGCAAGACATGTTCGGGTTTTATCTCTCCACGCGCAAAAAGTACTCTATGCGATGACCACACACACACAGTTTTGGTAGAACGCATATGATGCACAGTTCACTTGTTGCCCTCATGCATGCCCGCATCCTTCTGTATTCATTTTTGATGCTGTAAGAAGGCTTCACCAATTTGAAACTGATTGCACTACAGCACCTTTCAAGGCACAAGTGCTTTATATGGCTAATACAGTTGTTATTTTCTCACCTCTACATTTGGTCTTTCTGCCAGCGCTGTCAATACCACCATCTGTGGTGCTGTGTGCTGTATCAACCTAGCTTCTGTATCTGCTACTACCGGACTGGAACCTACTTGAACTTGAGCAGTGAATACTCCGGGTTGGTGAGGGGCAAATAAAATCTTCATCTCTTCGGTGGTGTGAGGGCTTATGATGGTGCGAGGTTTGATGATGAATATCGGTGGTGAGTTTGTGACCTGTTTATAAAAATGGATCAATGGAAAGGAAGACAGGCAAATTAGTTGGAAAATTGCAGATTTTCACGCCGGTATGGGGACGCAACGTCTTTACCCCCACCCCCCTCCCCCCCTGGGAAATGTTTCTTACAAATCTGTTTTGTATATATGGTAAAACAAATAGGTATGTGGAAGGTATTAAAGGTAGATGTTCCGATTGCTGGCCCGATTTTCAACTTGATGTTTTCTATTTTACATGAAAGGTCATCCTTAAAATTGTCGCATTCCAAAGTTTGAGTTGCATAACCCCAATGGTTCTATTTTTAGAGCCACAAGGTCACAAAATATTTGCCCATTGAGTAGTACACAAACTGGTTGGTGGTTAACCACCTTTGGCAGTAATTCACCACATTTTAGCCTATAATTTCTTAACGGAACATTTTTGGCCCCTAAGATTTTAAAGACATAATGAGAAAAATATGGGGCTACTTCTGATATCAAAATATCTTGATGTGAAAAAAAATCATAGCCCAAAAAAAGTGATTGGAACATACACCTTTAAGAGGATTACATTGGTGTTGCTTTGACCTCTCACCCCTGAAGTTCAAGTATAAGTGAATGTAATATTGCTTACCTCTTCCCCATTGGCATGTACAGAGACTATTTCCAGTGTACATTGTATCCATCTATTACCCAGATTGTGTAGCGTTAAGATAGACTGTGATGCAATGCCTAGACAGCAAACATCTTTAAAGCGCAGCTGTTCTGGTACAACTAATGTAGATGAGATAGCTGCACCCGCACCTAGAGATAAAGGAAATCACAAATAAAAATGTATACTTGGACAAATGAAAATATTGATACCAATTTTATATTTTGAAATGCAAAAATATTAAAAGGTATGATTTTGAATTTGATCCGAATCATAATAATCCTGCAATTATTTTTATATAGGGGATCCAAATTGAAATTTATGATGAGGGCATTTCAGGGGGAAATTGACAAACCTTAATTTAAACCCTACAATGATAATAATGCAGTGAAATGTGTGTGTAAAGACTCACAGCTAATCAGCAAAAGAGTTTAATCTTCACAGCTAGTCACACCCTTTATACCGCAATCACTCCAGACCCATTCATCCCGATACCTAGGCGGCTCGTTCAGATAGCACACAGTAATGACAGTAATCACACACAAATCAATGATTTCCTATACCTAGTGAAACTTTGCTGTTGTTATGCGCGGTCATTGAAATCACCATAACTTTAAAAGTATCCATTTGATTTTGTTGAATTAGGTATCAAACTGCGGAGAAGAAATTTGCTAATTTAATGTATATCTCAGATTTTTGGTACCATTTATCTATTTTGAATTAGCCAAACTCAAAGCACCTGGTCCGGGACTTTTGGTGCTAGGTGTATTATGAAAGTACACTTGAAGTCCAATTAGCTGGCAAGTGTAACATTATCACTATTTGAGATGCTCTTGACTATAAAAGCATACATTTTGAATTGAAATGATTTTACTTGAAAGCACGAAAGAACATGTAAACATTTGTGATGCGATCCGTGAAAATCTGCCACAAGGTGGGATTTTTCATATTGGAGATAATTACATCATAAGAAAGCTGAAACTGTGCTGATTACAGAACTGTTTCGATCATTTTTCTACGTTTACTATAAAAAAGTTATGAGTGAATGATGATTGGGATGTCATAAAAAGCTACAAAACAAGAAATCATGAAAACAGGCCAAAAAGATATATAGTTCAATAGAATAACATTATAAGGTTAATTAGAAAAGTGACGTAAGTTTTTGAAGGTGAAATTTCATAAAAGATGATGACACAAAGTATTGGAAATTATATTTTTTTAAATCTTTAATTTAAAAAAATAAAAAATAAATTAAATTAAAATGTTACCGAAAATGTTTACCCATAATCCCTAGTTCACATTTTGCGACATCCCACAGGCTTTCAACGATCGCATCACATTTGTTATCACAATTTACAATTGCTTCTCACCTGGTTGTAACTGTGTGATCCCAGTTGTAGCTCCTAGTCCATGACCAGTTGGAAGCCCATGAAAACTTGGTATAGAAGCCGGATAGGTAGCATGAAGATGAATTGGAGCAGTCTGAATCCCATAGTGTGTTGCACCTTGCTGCATGTGTGATGGATAGTATGAAGCTGTACTTGTGGCGCTGTTACCATCAGTTAATGTACCGTACATCTGGTTGTTGGACAGTCCTCCTGGTGGTTGAAACCCGACTTGAGGACCTACTAGAGAGTGAGAACTGAGACTTGATACGGGTCTGGAGTGCATAATTGGCCTGTCGTTGAGATACTGGTTCACCTGTGCACTGCTCATCAGTGACTGGCTAGTGAGTAACGTTGGTGGTACTGACGTTGGCTGGGTAATTGAGAAATGAGGGCCATCAGGAAATGCTTGGAATGATGGTATTGGTTGGGATGGTTGTTTTGGAGGCTGTCCAGTCGACTCGTGTTCTCCTCTTTCAGAACTCGCTCTCTGATGTTCACCTCTTCCAGAACTTTGTCTGTCGTTGCCATCGTCATCGCTATCACTGTGAGCTGACTTCTCATTTGGTGTAGAGGTCCGGCTGCTTGCTCCTCGTGTAACAATCTCCGGGGAAACCTGGTCTGATTCCTCACCATTTTCTTTAGTTTCATTGATTACAACATCATCATCATCTATCGCTTGCGACTCCTCGGTACTTGTAAAGTCAAATGAGAACTTCCTTTTTGCTGTCAATGGCATATCTTCTGGAGAATGTGAGAAAGCTGACGAGTCATCTGACTCAGGAGAAGATGCTATGTAGCTCATCATATCCCTTCCTTCCTTGATCGCCAGCTTAATGGCTTCGATTTGTCTGGTGTACTTTGTACCTTGACTTTCGTCTATTTCTTCCACTGAAGTTGAGCTGTCCTTAGGCAGCGATGGAAGTTCTCTTCTTGTAGTAGACTTAGTTGATGAGGGTGTCAAAGTTTTATCAGAGAGGCAAGAATCATCCAGTGAACTTTTGCTTCTAGAATTCTGTGCATTATCCTCTGAATAATTCAAATTACTATTTGTAGCGGTATTGTCCATTGATAATTTATTCTGTCCAGTTGTTGGTTGTCTGGGAGGAAGATACTGAGCTGGGTCATCTCTAGCACCATTCGCTGGATGTCTTACTCCATAGTTATTTTGGTGTGATCTTTGACCACGGGGCTCACCATCGCCAAACCTTTCACTACTGGGTTCACTTACACGAGACCCATTGTCATTATGTCTTACGCTTCTTGGTGATCTTACATTGGATTGGCTAGTGCGTTTAGTCTCGCCAACCTTTGTGTGTAACCTCTGACCACGAGGTTCACCATCACCTAACCGTTCATCACAAGGCTCACCTAACCGTTCATCACGAGGCTCACTTAGATGAGACCCATCATAATCATCTTCATGTTGTAAACTTCTTGAGGATCTTTCGCTTGATTGAACATTTTGTTGAAACCCAAAGTCCTTCTGCTCAGGTCTTTGTCCATGAGGTTTACCATCTCCTGCTCTCTTACGATGAGAATCAATTTTCTGAGGCTCATCATTGATATAGTGTTCATTGTTAAGCAATCTTTCACTCGATGTTACATCCCGGCCACCCCCATGTTCCTTTTGTTGATGTCTTTGACCCCGATGTTCTTTATCACCCAGTCGCTTTCCACGAGAATCAAGGTTGTGAAGCTCATCATCACCATGCCGTACACTCCTAGGAGATCTTTCACTTGATGTAACATGTTGTTGAACCCCCTGGTCATTTGGTTGGTGTCTTTGCCTACTACGCTGATCATCCCGTTGGGGCTCACTGCGAGAATCACATTTTTCAAGCCCATACTCACTACGTTGTACACTCCGAGGCATTCTATCACTTGTCTGTGGGGGTCTATTTCTTTGATACGCACCATCTCCCATTCTTGCATCACTGGAAGCGTGCCTACGAGGCCCGTTGAGTTGGTCACTTCTTGGTGATCTGTCACTTGCTTGACTTATGTCTGAATTCCTACTTGAGCTATTAGCAACAACTTTTTTCTCTTCATAATTTGATCTTTGCATATGACGAGGTCTACTTCGTAGTTTAGTTGTGCTGGTGACAAGGGTTGCCTCACCATCAGGTTCAGAATCATTTCTTAGCTGACTACTTTGATAAGAACTACGTCCTGACTGTTCATACTTTGCTCTAGAAATTGATGTTGATACCTTATCAGTTCTTGAGGATAACCTTTTACTAGTGTCTAGCACCACATGACCGGTTGATTTGGTTCTTGCTTTATCTGTAGAAGTATCTGCAGTATGCCCATTTATATCAGTTGCCCCTAACAGATTTTCCGAACTGGGCTGTCTTCCTGAAACAGGTTTTCTCCCAGAAACAGTATGCCTTTTTGATGTAGGTTCTCTGCCTAACTGTTCAACATTTCTTGGTTCTCTTCCTACTGGTTCAGCATGCCGCAAATTTGAACGAGATTCTCTTCCCGCTGGGTCGACATGTCTCATACTTGAAATAGATTCTCCTCTTGCTTGGCTAACTTGTCTCTTATTCAAAAGAGGTTCTGCTCCTGATGGGTCAACAACTGTCCTTGTATTTAAAATAGGTTCTCTTCCCGCTGGTTCAACTTGTCTCATATTTGACATGGGCTCTCTACCTACTGGTTCAACATTTCTTAAATTTGAACGAGTTTCCCTTCCTGCTGGCTCAACTGTTCTCTCATTTGGAACAGGTTTACTTCTTGTTGGTTCAACAACTTGTCTAATATTTGAAACAGGTTCTGTTTCTGCTTGTTCAACTTGTCTAATAGGGACAGAACGGTGGTCTATTCTTGGACGTGACTGTCTTGTGAGATCTGGTTTTTCCATACCATCGCCATTAATGACTCGACCATCTTGTCTTACAGACCCCTGTCTCTGTCTTGTCATCCTGTTTTCGGTTGAGAATTCTTGTTCTGGCTTGCAACCTTTTGCACCAACATCACGTCTTGAATGGGAAGGGATTTTATTTTCCAATTCCATACTGGTATGACTTGATGACTGAGTAGACTGTTTCCCCGTAGTTTTATTTTCTGAATGAGGAATGAGGGAGACATCATGAGTGTCAATATCATTTCCAGGAGGAAAGAGGTCAGACTGTAACTGTAAATCTTTCTGTTTGTGATCTGGTTTTGTTTGTCCTCCGTCATTTTGTCTACCAGAAGATGGTCTAACATCAGTTTGGAGACCATTGTTTCTTTGCATCTCATTTCCTGTATGTGGAATGGCCGAGATGTCATGTACGTCATCATCATCATCGTTACCAAAGAAGTCAGATTGATGAGAGCCCCTCCTTCCTTTCTGATCATGACTTGACTGACTCCTTGGTTTATTCCTTGAAGCACCAGATCTGACATCAGTTTTAAGACCATCTGGTCTGTCACGTGAAGCCCTCCTTAATCTGGTCACATCTTGTGCAGTGTTAGGCTCACTAGCTTGAACTTTATGATCTGGTTTTCTCGCCAACTCATCACCATCTTTTGTATCTGGTTTCCTCTCTGCATCTGCATCTTTTGTATTTACAAATGTTCTACGATCTTGCTTACTTCCTGTTGTCTGTCCGTTTGAATTACTTTTGAAATGATCTCTTTCCTTATTGGAAAATTCCATTATCATAGCTGCAAGATCCTCTGCATTTGTACTACTTGAAGCTGAGAGAATTGCTGTTGCAATGGTACTAACATTCAATGGTGGGGTCGTAGTACCAGAGCCAGATCTATTCTGTTCTGCATCCATTACCAATTCTCCAATCCTTTGATGAAATGGTTTGAGTTGATCATGCATTTCCGCTACATGTTCAGCACCAGTGAAGTCATCGGGCAAAGTATTATCAGCACTAGTTAATGATTGCCGTTCATTTGGAGGATGCTTGGCGTTTTGATTGCGATTCCTTGCAGAAAAGTCATCCTCTCTTCCAGATATGTGAGGTCTTTCACTTCCACGATGAGAAGAATCAGATGGGAAATCAGATAATCTGGAGTCTGTGCCAGGCATACTTGTTTCAGTAGTGTATTGTCCTACACCAGAATACCTCTCTGATGTTGCTGGTGCACTGTTTGACGGAGGGGAATCATTATCGGCGGGTAAGGTGTTTTCAAAGATAGCCACAGGTGTAGTATAAGGTGGGCTCACAATTTCTCCATCTCCAAAGTTAGGCTGAGAACAAAAAAGGAACAGTTTAGTATCATCATGAAATGAAATAGTATGAGTTTGATATAGGCTTCAGAGTATGAGGCAAGACAGAACGGTTTGGTTAAAGATGACACAGATATGCAATATGGCAGTCAATTGCCACAGTTTACTGAAGCCTAGGTTGAGGCACGGCAAGGCAAGTAATTCCATACCATTTTTTAAATGCTCTTTTATCAAAGGAATAAATTGACATACATGAGTAGACCAGAGTACAGATCTACCGTTTGCCACCAAATATAACGATTTACTAGATAGGGTACTATTTTTTTTCTCACAAAAGACCCATTTTGGAATAACCATTTGCTTTGTAGCAATGACAACAGAGAAATGTGTGTACATTTTTATAAAAGATTCTTCAGTGTTAGATGTACCACAGGCGTCAGCTCTATGATAACCATAGTTTGACCACTTATCTTCAATTCTATCTTGTTTATTCTATGTATGGATTATCAGTCCAAAGCAATCCTATAGTTCAGTCAGTTCCAAATTGGCGAACTGTTTACAGCAGCGAAGGAGTTCAGAAGAGCGTGCGCGTGCAAAACTCTCGCATGGCGCAACATTGCGCAGTACTATCGTATGCATGACGCTTGCGTAAGACGCGAAAGTTCGCATGGATTACTTTTGCGCGCGGATAGATAAAAAACGCATATTTCTCGCCAATTTGGAACTGATCAAACTATAATGGGTAAGTCAATTAATAAATAGCATTTAGGCAACAAAAAAACCAAACCCTGTTCTCTGGATGAACGGACCTCGCAATAGGGTCGATTCGTTTTCTTCTTTTCCTTTTTACTAAATTTTGTGACAATTTTTGCGAATTTTCAACAATTTTCAAAAAAATGTCACATTTCAAAAAGAAATCTCAATAAAGAAAAAAAGAAAGAAAGAAAAATGGGTCAGTCAGGCCCACAGAACAGAGTAATTTCTGTGTTAATCCCAGATAGACACTCACCCTATCATCAACATCCCCTGAGAGTGATCCAAGAGCTTCTGTCCTTCTACTCATGAATGCTCCAATAGAGATCCTACAAAATGGTTCATCACCAGTAATATCCATGTGACTTGTATTAGGTATGCTCCACTCCTCAGAGAATTGGCTGTCTGCTCCGGCTGCTACAGGGGGCGATGACATGTCATCGTTCTGTACAACATAAAAAGAATAAAAGTATAGTTCATTTATAGATTTATGGTTCAGATTGCCTCTCTGAGATAGTTTGTGTGGTGTATGCTCCATTCAGAGAATTGATAGACAACTCCTGCTCCTCCAGGAAGCATCATTCTGCATAACATAACAGGTTTCTTAAAGGCATATTATGTGATCTTTTTCAAGTAGTGCCCTCAATCATTGATTTTTAATATGAAAGCAGATTTTCTTGCAGATTTGCATTTTTGATCATAAATCATAAAGATCTTCTTAGGTACAGATCGATACGATTCCTAATTACTTCATAAATCATGGTTTGAAAACAGATTGTACCGCCGCGGTACAATCTATTTTTCAAATTTTACTCTAACTTCACTCTAAAACCATGATTTTTAGGTTATTAGGAATCGTATCGCTCTCTAACTTGGAATATATTTATGATTTATGATCAGAAAAGTAAATCTGCAAGAAAATATGCTTTAATTTTTTTTAGAGGATTGAGGGTGTCCCCTGGAAAAGATCACATAATTTAGCTTTAAGACACTATAGGTCCCAGGTGTAAATATTGTTAAACATGATAAATGTATTTTACTTTGCCTTTTCGATTTCAAGTAGGAAGGCTCAAATATACTATAGTCTATTTATCTATCACAAGACAGTGATGTATATGCATCATTCGCTAATTGCAGCACATAAACGAGCGCGCTTACTCAAGATACTGGCGTATACACACACATGAATATGGACTGGATATCAATATGCTTGAGTAAATGCTGCATAGCGTCATTGTTTGTTTTTTGACGGATTTGATGAAAGTCTACATAAAATTCTTGCATATTTTCGTAAGTTTGTTGATGAATCACTGCTCACGTAACTCTAGACTCGTCGGGGAGCACACTGGTAGATGGCGCTATTTAAATGGACCTGTTATTTACGTATATGCAGCATAGGAGTTTCTTATCCCAAAATCAAGAGAATCCCTGATGTAAGTGTATGCAACTGCCTTAATTTTAGACCGATTTGCCAATGAGAATCCATTATTCGACATAATTGTGTCAATACCTTGAACAGGAATAGGGACTGATACTTTAAAAACCAGAAATATTTGTGTGCATTTAAATGTTGCTAATTTCGCAAGAAGCACTTACTCGCAAACATTTCATGCCGCAAATATTTCCAATCTACCTTGTAGCAGTGCATTGCAAAGTTACACAATGTAACTCTAAAGTTTACATTCACAAAATTGTCATGCCGTTAATTAGGCCAGTATTGCTGATTTGTGAAATGTTAAACTCGCAAACATTACTGGTTTTACAGTATATATCTCAAAATACTTTGCACGATATATTACTGAAATTGTAAATCTTAATTGAAATTTGCGGAAGGAATTATTTGTAGATTTTAAGATTAGAACATAGAACATAGAATAGAGTAAAAGTGGGCCTTTTTCGCACTACATTTTTTTGTGCATTTTTCACGCTCAACACAGCTTCAAAAAACAAACAAAATGTTTCTTTTGCGTATAGGACTATGTGATGAAGCTACAAATGGCAAATTTAAAAACACACAAAATAGTTTGAAATCGGCAAAGCGCGAAAAATTAATCGCGCAAAAAAGATCACTTTTACAGTTACTTATTTAAGTTCTTCTATTCTGTTCCATGTATGGTATTTTACAGTTTAATGTGTCAGTTTGTACCGCAACATACCTGGTCCAGTATATGCTCCTCTTCAAATACTTTTTCATCTTGGTCGAGAACATTTGCACCTACATCTGAAAGATCAAAACAAAATGGTATCATTTGAATCTCACCTTTTCGATCATTAAATTCATCCTGTCTTCCCTGATTCAATATTGGAATATGTATTTTGGATCATGCGATACCGAGGAAAAATAAACTGCAACTGGGCTGGGGGATTACTTAGGCTGAACAAAGGCTTCTGTTATTCAATAGTGTGCATTAAGCAAAAACCAAAATTGTAGATATTGAAATAAGTTTCATAATGCAGCTTTCCCCAAAAATAAGCATATCTTTTCACATTTTTAACACTAGGTATGCTCAGTGGTTAAAATAAGTAGATTTTGGATGAGTTAGCTTAAACCTTAGGGGCGTAAGCCCAACATTGCCCTTCCCCACCCTCTTTCTAAACAGACCAATCGCTTTCACTTACCACCAGATATAAATTCCTCATCACTGCCTACACCAAAATTGATAGTGCTTCCCATTGTACCAAGCATAAAATCACCATCTGTAAATGCAGCAGTAGTGGCTTGTTGTGGATCCATACTGGTATCAAATGGATTGCATATACCTGGTGATGAAACATATTACAAAATGAGAATGAGTAATAATAAAGGCTGTCAATCTTGTTCTAGCGTTATTAAAACATTGATTAATGTAAACAGGAATCATGTCTAAACACTCCATACTCGATTGCAAGTTATTATATAGCTTAGGCTAACAATTTTGTTTTTGTTGTGTTGACCTCAAGTGCTAAAAATTTAAAATTGGGTCGGTTGGTGGGTAAATCTTTTTTCTTTTTGGCTGAAAAATATATGGTTTATGTCAAGACAAAATTGGTATAAGCCCAAACGTCAATTTAACTAATGTTTCAAGTGTGATAATAGTTTAAAAACATTTATTAAAAATAACTTATTTATTTCAAGCAAGAAATAGTAACATTTAGGCACTTTAAGGACGAACTTAAATCTTTAAAAAGATGAAAATGAAAATGAAAAAGAATTGAAAAAATTGAAGAAAAAAAAAAAGACCCTCATTTTTTAGAGTCTGTCGCTGAGGGCAACACAACTTCTTATTTTTGCCTTATTTAGAACAGAACAATGTATCCGGAGCACAGCGGGAAGCATGCAAAACCAGAAGCAGAACGATTTCAGAATGGCATCCCTTTTGTCTTGCATTGTTCTCTCAATTTTCAATCAGATTATAGTACCCTCAAGATGGGTATCATCAAAGTTGATCAACTCCCTGTAGCCTAGTGGAGTAACCATTCGCCGCGATAGCGAGAGGGACCGGGTTCGAGGCTGTGTATTTTTAAGGTCTTTGTTAATTTAATTCTCGCCAGTTTGTCCGAGTCTATATATTATTTATTCATTTCAATTACTCGGCTGGTATCATTTGCTTGATCCTCGCGTTTATTTAAATAAGTTTCGCTCGTCATAGATTCTGCTAGAATCATGCTTATAGGCCATCATCAATTGTTATTATTAACCCCCTTTTTTGTTTTAAATACAGTTGTAAGTCAAGCACATATATTTATGTTATTGTTTTCATGACTTTATGGTGATTTTAACATTTCAAAGTTTTGATGGCTGCATTTATGGACTATATATTGTATTCATGTTTTGTTCTGAACTACTGTACATATAAATCCTATCCTACAGTGTGGTTAACACTTTCTATGCGGGTATTGGATTTAACAAATACAAAACAGATTTCTTTCAAACTCAAAGCCTATCTCAAGAATTACTTAACCAATGCTAGGGATGTTTGTACTTATTTCAATGTATTTCTCATGGTGATTCCAAATATGGTAATGAAATCCAATAATTTTGAAATTTTTGAAACATTTTGTGAAATTTTGGAATATCGTCTGTAGACGCCTGCCGCGTGGAAAGTGTTATTTGGATGTCTTTTGAAAATAAGAATTCTCTACCTTGTGGATTCACAAATGGCATGGACGCCCTAAAAGCTAGGTCAGTTACACCTTCTCCATTCTCATCAAAATAAACAGGGCCAGTATGTTGTTCTGGTTCTGCAAAGCCCAATCTGTCGTAGGAACGAGGTGTTTGTGATTGCTGGTCAGATGTGATACCTGACAAATTCAAGTAAAAAATAAATGTGAATTTTGTTAACTATGACAAAATATTTTTTAATTTGCCTTTTTTACTTTTGTATAGATTTGTTGGAAAATAGTAAAAAATGACATAATTTAAAAAAAAAAATGTTTCCCCTAATGAAAAATATCTTCATACAATTTTGATAAAAAATATTTCATGATAAAACTAGTTTTAAGAAGCTATCTATAGATATAGTAAATGTAATAGCTTGCTCATAGGTAGCTGTTATTAAATTCTTTTGCTCTTCTTTCTGGTCTTAACTCGGTTCAGTTGAATGACATGCTGCGTGGGAGACGGTTTGATCCTTTAAGGTTAATGAAAGAATCATTTGCTCATGTCATTGATCAAATCTGATGTTGATGGTACATGAGTCATTTATGGAATAAATAATAATAATGACCAGTGCTTATATATCAATTTAAACTGTTCTCGTTTGTTTTTTTAGCCAATCATTATCATTGCTATCTAATCATCAGAATCATTTAGGCAGCTACATGCAAACAAGCACATCCTATCAGCACTTATGTTATGACATTCCCAAACAGCTACCCAATATCGCTTGAGTGGATGGGTAATCAAGCTCAAGTATCTTGAAAACAAACATGTTGGCCATAGCGAGGCTAGAACTCACAATGTATGTATTATGAGTCCTGCACTTTATCCACCTGACAACAAGTGCTCTCTGTGGGAATGATATAAAGCCTATGACATACTACCCAATCGCTCAGAGCGATTTGCTGCTGACGCCCCTTATTTGGTAAATAGCACTCTTTATAAGGAGCGTAAGCGACAAATCGCGTCACGCGATTATGGAGTATGTCATGATCTTTAGACCTTTCAGACAGCCTAACATACTGTATACTATTTCATACCTGCTCTTGTCCTCCCGCTATGCTCATGCTGTTGTGTAGCGCCCTCTACATTCTCTCTTAATCCAGCATTCCCATAAAATCCCCCTGGTCCTCCTTCTCTATCACTGCTAAGTCTATCACTGCTATGATCACTACTGAATGAGCCTCGATACATTTCAGAGAATTCTCCTTCCCCAAACGACAGCTTTTGACTGAAGGTGAAGTCATGATCATTGGGGAATTGGTCATGTGCTTCTGCACCAAAGTCACCCAATGAAGAGGCAGCCTGGAATTGAGGGCTGGGTATCTGGTTGGGAGAAGATATAATAACAATGAACACAGTCAGTAAAGTTTAGCAATATGCAGTGTTTCTAAAAGGAATGTTACCACATAGCTATGTAAATATGATGAAGGAATATATTTATTTTAAAAATTGCCTGCTAGATTTGGTCAGTACACACAAAGTGAAGACATATTTATGTTGCCTCCTGAATCCTTGACCAATTGGCATACGCAAGCATGTATTTATATGTATATTAAGTGGGTGGTAGGTGTGTGTATTCTCACCAATTACGCACTTGGATCAGTATAGACAGGGCACTACACGCTTCAGATACTCGTAGCTCTACAGTTTAATCAGTTCCAAATTGGCGAGAAATTTTTGTTTTTTATCTCTCCGTGCGCAAAAGTAATCCAAGCGTACACACACGATTATGTCCACACATACACGGTTTGGGCTGTACGCATACGTCACACATATGTGACCGTCCACAACGCATCCAGTGTAAAGTCACCATTTTTCAAAATGGAAATTTTGATTTAGTTAACATCTACTTCAAATAAGCTTGAAAATTATATATGACATGTAGTTATTATTTTGTAAATAATCAAAAATCCTCTTGAAAATCCTTTGTTTTTTATTGAATTTTCTTGAGTTTATTAAGCCATATCTCTGAAAAGGCCCTGGCAACTTTACACTGTCTTTGTGGTGGATGGTCACATATGATGCACAGTGCGCTGTTGCTTTCATGCTCGCCCGTATTCTTCTGTATTAATTCTCTGCTATAAGGAGGTTTCGACAATTTGGAGCTGACAATAATATTGAACACTACATCACGTTAAAGGTGAGAACCACTATGACAAGTATAAATTGTTACCTCAGAAGGCGTAGCAGTCTGAAATCCGCTTGGAGTCAGTGTCCTCTCTGGGTCTATCCTCCCATCTACAGCGCCCTCATTCCTAGAGAACTCCTCTGTCATGTCATTACCACCAGCGATAGTATCCTGAAATGCGCTAATCTGTGACATGTGGAAAGTGCTATTGGCAACGGTGGAGTTTAGGCCGCTGGATACATTGTTGCTTGGCATGAAGAATTTGTTGAGATTGGGTGATACTTCCATAGTAGGTGTGTTCATATTTTCATTCAGGGAAGACTAGGAGGAGAGAAAATAACATTGTTATGAAATTAATTTTAATTTAAGCTTGTAAAAAGTGTGTATTCTCTGTGTGTATTCTCTGTGACACCTCATATGGGAGGGGGGCTGACGTTAGTACATATTTTAGCAATACAAAACATTATAATATGTGACGCGGCAAAAGGGTGCAGTTGTCGGTAAAATGCATTTTGAGATATTGATGGAATTAGGCATGGACAAACAAAGAAAATTAATACATTTTTACAGTAATTTTTCTTCATTAAATCAGAAAGCAGTATCCAATCTTAATCACAAATGTGTCATTTTGAAGCATTCAAAGAGCTTCTTTTGTTGGTATTGAGATCTCACTTTTTCTTTGAAAGACAACTACACCCTTTTGCTGCGGCTGGACACATGGCATAATCTCCAATGCAGTTATGCTTGCACCCATGCGACCAAAGGCGAATGTCAATCCTGATTAGGAAATGTTGCACCTACGACTTACATCTTAACGTCACCTCACAAGTTGAGGTAACTCAGAGCATAGATTGACTGAATTGAATTGAATTTTTGTATAATAGTTTGAATCACGATGCCATTGGACCGTTTCAAAACGTATGCTATGCATACATCGCCGCCAAAATATAACTCAAGTGAATAACATGGTGCCCCCCCCCCCTCCCCAGTGGCCAGTACGCGTAGAACATCACATGTACATCATGTTATGGTCTAAAGGATTCTGAATCTGACTCTAAAAAGCTGTGGGTATCACTTGAATATACACTGACGAAACTGTGTCCCCAGAGGAAGTTAATAGGACTATAAACACTCATGACCCATGATATCATGTTGATTAATATCATAACACTTTCCACACTGTTATTAGTTTTACCATTATACATTAGTTTTACCATTATACAAAACAGATTTTTCAGAAACCTTCCCAACTTCCAAAGTTTATCTCAAGAATTATTAACAAATTCTAGGCGGCATGTTTGTACTTCATGGTTTTTCAAATATGGAGATGAAATTCAATAATTGTCGTCTTCAGATGACTGCCATGTGGAAATTGTTAACTTCTAGAAACCAGAGAAACAAAGCGGACATTTTATTTTTAAACCACCCTTTAAATCTGACTTACCTGATCACTTGAATGAATGTCTCTTGAAAAATCAGACCCAAAATCTGAGCCAGAGAGTGTGCGTTGCCACGTCTGATCTACGCTTGCAAATCGCACCTGTCTTGTAGCAGTGCCGTTACTGACAATGCCATCACCTATTGGTTGACTTCTGGATTGACCCTGAAAGTGTTCATTGAATAAAAGATACAAACATATAATCACAAGTAAAGTTGTGCTTTATTATATTTATATTGAATGAATGTCGTATTTATGTACGTTCTTTTTATCAATTTTACGGTATGTTTAATGATTGAATAAAGAATGGTGAAATATATCATTGAGAGGACAGCGACTCTCACTATCGCAAAATATGCAGTAGTACAATAAAAAACATAGATGCCATGCAATACTAAGTGAAAGTTTTTGGACCTAGTGATATACACAGGATTACACTGAAATCCAATGCCCAATATATTTGGTTTTGATTTGCCGACACAAGTATGTAAGTAAGGGTTGCGTGGAACTACAGGTTCTAACTATATGTTTAGATGACACTGACTTGAGAATTGATTAACATATTATGTGCACTGTTTTGGGTCAATCTTGTTTATTCTCTCTACCAAGGATGAAGGAAATTAATAGAGACATTTCTTATAAGTGAATCTTGATTATGCTCAACTGGTTCACTGTAAGCCCCCAACAAATGTTGGAGACAGGCTTCATTTTAGGTCAAACTTACAGATTTATTTGAAAAATGTTATCAGATAAAAACAACTTGTAATTGGGGTGATATTTTAATTTACAATCACAGTTCCGAAAATCTGTAAATGGAATATTTTCATTACTGTTCTTACCTCCACATCTCTGCCATTCTCAACAGCTATACCCTGCACACTCATGGCCATGCCCATACCTCGCTGCACATCAAATTGACTACTCCCAACACCAGGGGGCGCTGTTATCGTACTCCCCGTTTCTCCATCACTCATTCCATCTCCACCTCCGCCACCATCGCCTGGTACTGAGATGACCACTTCTCCTTCTGCAGACTGACGGACACTAATACCACCTTCCCGACCGGACGAGAATGTGACGCTTTCATCAGAGCTCCCGCCTTCAAGACCCGGTCTTGATAGTCTTTCCTCAATACTGCTTTCCCCACTGTCACCAATGCAGAGGCGGTCTACAGGGCGAACAAGATAGCTGGCTGGCTTGGAAGAATTTTCCTGCAAGTTTGGTAGGTTGAAGTGAAAACAATTATGCTAATTTGAAACTCAAAATCGCGAGAAAAAAAAACACAAAGAAAATGTTTCAAAATGTACATGCACGGACATTTACACTTTAACAGTATACAATCTTTGCACAAAAAGTTAGTTTGATAAAGCTTTGCATTCTACACCCCTTATTATTATCAATATGATTGCAAAATGTTGAATAATCGTACCTTTCTTACAGCCGCTAGTTCATCTTCCGTATCTATTTCACTAGTTTCAACTCCTGTCGCTTTTCCACGTACCTCTGCAGAATATAAATGATGACAAGGATTTGATAAAATAGAGAGATGCTGGCATCATAGAAGTAGAGAGGGGTGTATTTCAAGAAAAGATAATAGGATCTGCTTCTCACTTCAAGAAGCAGTTCAATTCAATACTTTTGCTTGGCACCTTAGGCGATGAAAAAAAGAAACCCTGTTTTACGGGCACGACCGACCCATTTTGTTTAGATTTTTTTTTTTTTGCGTGTCAAAAACGGCCAAAAATGTACAGATTTCTTTTATTTTTACAGATTTTTCAAATTTTAACAGTCATTTTCAAGGGGGAAAAAAACCAACCGACCGACCTGACCTGACGTTTGCCAGTACAACAGGGTTTCTTTTTTCGTTGCCTTATTGGTATGGGTACAATTTAAAAATGTGTTCATCTATAAATCAAATTATAGTTGATTTGTAAACTTTGGACAAAATGAGAAGTAATAGCTACACATTAAGGAGTATTGAAAATAGATGAAACCCTGTATTGGCGACACATGTTCCTATGCTAAACTACATAATTATTATGCCATGTTGTTCAAACTGGTGAAAAAACAATTTGTCCCCTGTTTGTTGGAGATAAGGAGATATGAACAAAATGACAAAATGACTATGTGTCAAAAAGACCATAATCTAGCTACTAATAAATGAATAGAGACATTGAATAAATACAGATACTTTTAAATCAGACAACATTTTGAAATCTAAATTTATCTGCAACAAGACCCACCTGGTCGAAAGCATCTATTCCTATCAGCATCACTACTCTGTCCATCATCAAATTGTATTGATACTCCGCTGACTCGAGAGTCGATACGATCATACTGGTGCTCCTCTCCTAATGATAAACTACCCTCTTGAGTTCCCATCCAGCTAAGACGACTAGGGCTGGGCGGTATTGGACTATGTGGAGTAGGGGTGGGCGGGAACACTTCTCCCCCATCTCCGCTCCCTGATCTTTGACTAGTAGCGGTGGCCTGATCGCTGTGGTTGAAGAACATGGAGTCTAGTCTGTCTATACTACTATGAAGAGAACCTGAATGAATTAGAATAAAAGGATTACAGCTTATGGGTGAATGTAGTCACTTTGTCAAATTCTGAAAAATAGGAGATAAATACTGAATGTACAAAATTGTCTGATCCTTTGGAATGGTTGCAATCATACCAAAAGATTATGCAGCTAAAACAAATTCAGATGCAATATATGCGTTTGGTAAAATATGAATCTTTTGCCTCTTCAGAATTCTATATGGACCAACCGTTTACATTCCGTTCGCCTTGTGCCAACTCTGTGTTACATTAAGTTTGGGGTAACCAGACAGCATATTTAGTCCTTGGCAGGCCTGGAAAAAATGTGGTATTAGGGAAGCTCCTTTCTGTGTAATTTGGGTATTTGGAGGGAAATTTGGTCATTTGGAGGGAAATTTGGGTATTTGGAGAGAAATTTAGGTATTTGGAAGGAAATTTGGGTATTCGGGAGGAAATAATTTTGTTTGCTTCCTGGGAAATATACATTTTTTCCAGGCCTTTTTCCAGACATTGCAGCACCATAGCTGACATTCTTCGCTAATTGACCAGCAACATACCCCATGATCTTCAAGTTATAGTTTCACCATTAGCTTGAAGTGACAATGACACTATATATACAGTCCAACCTAGATTATCTGACCCCTTTTATCTGGATAACTCTGTTTTCCGGATAAATGATCCCAAAAGAAAATAAGTTTCTTACAGCCTAATCACCTTATAACATACTCTGATGCATTTGAAGGCTATCTTTTCATGTCGAATGTACCATTTAGTGCTAAAATAATACATGGGTCACTGTTATAACCCCTCATTTAGTACTTTTCTGTTGTCCCAATTCTAGCACTTCTGACAGTCAATGCAGAATTACACATAATTCGCTTATCCAGATTTTTCACTTATCTGGCCATTGCTTGGTCCCATCATGTCCGTATAATCGAGGTTGAACTGTATTAAAATCATGCAATCAAACAAATAACTTACTTGGTCCACTATCCACTGATCGTTGTTGCCTGTAACCCCCGGTAACATGTCGTCTAGATGAGCTGACACTCCTCCGCTGCTCTTCATCTCCGTACACAGCTTCCTCATCTGAGGCGTCATAACCATCAAATCTATCGCATCCATCTTCAACCCTCTTCCTTCCACCGCTAACTCTATCAGTACCTTCAAAGTCTCTTGGGCGCTCCTTCGATGTTTCTCTTCGTATGACTTTAGATAAAGGTGCTGTTTTCAAATTATGATTTCCTTTTACCTCACTACCACCACCACTACCAGCACCAAAGTTTTTTCTATGGTGACGACTACCGTGATTGGCTATTACATCATTAGAGTCTCTTGAGTTTGGAACATCACTGCGATACATTCTCGCAGAATTTGATGCACTTTCTTGATCCTGATAATAATCATCACCGCCATGGCGCAGCTGGTGGTGATTTCCATCTTGAGTCCTCTGTCCAATCTCTTCCACATCCCTGTATTGGCCATTTATAACTGGCTCAGGTATAAATTCAGGCTGATCTTCGCCATCCTGTACCAGAGATTCCATAGCTATCCGGACTCTAGCCGAGTCATCCTCCTCTTCGGGAAAATTGTCCTCAAAGTCAGAAACATCTTTCATGGTGGCATCAAATTCTTTATCATCGTCTCTGGCATCATTTTTGAGCTCATTGAGAAGACCACTGTCCACGTGCATAAGACTTGAAGACATATCTGTATAGAAGTAATGATAAACTTAAAATTTAAAAGAGGGAATAATATTGGATTTACATGAAACTTTTCCAATTATTTGATATCACAATGTTTCAAAAAATCAAGTACTGTAAAACACGTTTAACATTCGCAGGTACTTTATTTCGCGAATTACCAAAAGCCAACATTTTTGCTAGGATTAAATTTTGCGATTCCAAAATGTGACTCTTATTTTAAGCTTTTACCATGGTATATTTTGCGGGGATTGAATTTCACGAAATTCGCAAAATTAAACACCTCGCGAAATTAAGTGGTTTTACAGTATCATGTAAGTATGCATGCTCAAAATAATCAGGATTGCAAGCATTCTTTAATTTAACTTAGAAATGGACTACTGTAAAAGTGATAATTTTGCGCGATTAAATGTTCGCGCTTTGCCGACTTTCAGCCATTTCGCTTGTTTTTAAATTCGCGATTTGAAAGTTCATTGCATACACTTATACACAAAATAAATATGTTTGCCTGTTTTTATTTTCGCGGTAGCTGCTTGGAGCGCCAAAAGCGCGAAAATTAATGTAGCCCACAAATTTCCACATTTACAGTATTTCAAAGAAAAGGTTTTTTTCTACAGAGACCTTCAATAAACATTTTGAGACACTGGCCAACTGCCTATACTTGTAGTCAATAGTTGTTGATGAAATTATAACATTAGGATGATTCATACTGGATATTTACCTACACATAACATTTAAAGGATATGGTGAAGTCAAAAACGAAACACACATGTTAGAAAATAGCTAGCTGGAAAATGTAAGCTTTACTGTTGACAAAGTGAGTTATGAAACCTGTCCTAACTGGCTCAATAACGACTCACCCAATTCATCCATTGGTAATATGCCTAGCGATGATACTTCACTAATCTCTGTGCCCATACTCATCAAGCTCTCCCTCACTTCAGGGGGTCTCAAACTGTCTCCATTTTGTCTTGTCCAATCCTCTAAGGATAACATACCACCATTATCCGTGCTGTAGGTTTGAGGTGGACGAGATTGACGTCTGTCAGTTTCGTTTGTAGACATTTGGCTCGTGGAAAAGTTGACTTTCTCCAACATGTCGGAGACATTGTGAGCTTGTAAGAATTCCTGTACATTACTGAAATTCAAAGAAAAAAGACACTCTTAGAATATCTTTCTTGCTATAAGTTGTTGCTTCCATTCCAATTCCACTATTGTATTCTTCAATCTTCAGTAGTTTCTTTCCAAATCCTTTGCTAGTGTGGCCTGTTAGCGTGTGTGTTATGCAAAGTAAGTGAGGCCAATTCAAAAGCTTTCACTTAATTCCCAATGCTTCAATACAGGGTTCAATATAACATTGACAGTTTTTTGAAACCATTTTTGTTTTTAATTCTGTAGATTTAAAAAAAATATTTTTCAATATTCATCAACTATATGATCTTGACCATCTATGCTGAAAATATTGTTACAAATAACAGCTATTTGAACAAAGTCTGTCCCATTTCACTCTGTTCACAGGTACTGATTTCGCGACGTTACATTGAATGATTGATTGCATGCAAGTAATCTTTTTTACATATTCCTCAAAAATATCATCTTGGCCATCTATGCTGAAAATCTCAATGTTAATAATGGTATGGCGGCAAAATGAGAGCTATTGGAAGTCTACGGGAAATGACCAGCAAGATAACATTACTAAATGGTATCGTCACTTTTAAGACATAGAGTATAGACAATTACACTTCCAAACTATGAAAATCAATAATTCTAATTAGGGTCACTCGTGGTATTATTATTACTTATTGATTTCACACCTGAATAGATAGTTAAGATGTTAACAATTTACACTTGGTGTCACCTGGTGGGATCTTCAAATCTTAGATTACTTGCATGCAATTCATCATTCAGTATTCAATGTAACGTTGCAAAATCAGTACCCGTGGACAGAGTGAAATGGGACAGACTTTGTTCAAATAGCTGTTATTTTGCAACCGTAAGGTTATTTGTAACAATATTTTCAGCATAGATGGTCAAGATCATATAGTTGATAAATATTGAAAATTTTGCTCAAAATAGCCCTCATAGCCAAACAAATATGTTAACCCCTGGTGTATAGACCTACCTGTTGTCATTGCTACTGTCAATATCCAATGCGAATGTCTTTTCCCTTCTTGTACTGGCAGGATCTTGGCCTTGTGTCAAACTACTCTGAGACGGAGGACTACGTAGAGGACTCAAATCGAAATGTGTTCGTTTGTCTGTCTTCTGTTGTTTTACTTGATCTCGTAAGTCTTTGACTCCGTAGACAGAGCCACGTAAATCTGCATCATTTATTACTCTGAAATGAGAAAAATAAGACATTTGAAAATAATCAAATATATTGCAATGTATGTTCAAGTTATGGTCGTTTTATGTAGAAACGGAGGTTTGCCTTTCAATGTGAATATCATCATCCATCAAAAATCTTTAGCAGATTATCACCTCTGACCAGAAAAATCGACCCCAAAGTGGGATTTCCCTCCTGACAAGTGACCACAGTTACACTTGCTGGCTTAGACAATGTTTCCTGTCATAACTGTATTGTTTTAATGTACACTGTGCAGGCTTTGATTTTATAATATTGATAACTTAATGTTTGGCCTACAGCGTTTCTTTTTAAATTCAAGAACATCAAATCTACAATTCAATTGTTTGTGAGTGCAAGTTATATTGATCAAGGCAATCACATTTTATGCAAGAAGATTAGTTGACTTGTGGTTTATCCATCATGTAATTCTGCACGGAATTAGCCTAAAATCTGTGTTAAACTGTGTTAAAGGATTAAAGGATTAGACAGCTTTATTCAGTAATAGAGGCTTAACACCAGTCTAACTCATGAATGAATTACACCAAGGATACCCTACATCTACTATTTGGCAAATTATAATGTGTTAAAATGTACCAGTGAGAAATCCTTCATCATTACCAAAATGTAGCAGGAAATCAACTGTCCTCTTTCAATCCATAGCCATTTTATGTTTGGTACTGTCTCTCTATCCATGCTAAATACAAAAATTACCAAGTTTGAGGGTATATTTAGAAGACGGGAAAATAAATGTCAACAACTTCCAGGTTCTTTTTCACATTTACAGATCATAATCTATAACAGTTTCCTGCTATAATGCTATAACACTCTGGGAAGGTTTGTGTAAAACTTAATGTTTTACATATTGGCGATGATGTTAATTGCTTATTTTGTCCAATGTTGCTAGACAATTTGCATCGATTTATAGATGGAAAAAGGACCCTACCCAAATATTACACTTAATATTTAAACTTCTGACCACCACCCGCTGGAAGGTGCCTATACAGCATCCTCCAGAGGGCTCCCCATCTCTACCCAGAATGCCAAGCATACTTCCTCTTTCGAACCCATATCTCGCCATAACGAGAATGCACCCTCGCTGTGGGGTGGGCTGGGCCCGGGAAGCAACATTGGACAAAATAAGCAATTAACATCATCGCCAATATGTAAAACATTAAGTTTTACACATATTGGCTCAGATGATGCTTATTTTGGAATCCAATGTTGCTAGACAATTTGCATCATTGGATTCCATCCAGACTGGCACCGAGTACAGGCGGAGGAGCGAGGGTAAATCTCCAATAAACAACAATACCGGAGGTCAGAAGCTTAAATACACGGCTTACCCAAAAGCCGTCTTGACCAAAAAAAGAAAAAGAAAACCAGAGACCCAGAGACCCAGAGACTTAAGAGGGCGAGAAGCCCCCCCTTGCACATACCTATCGGATATGTCTTGCTTATGCGGTAAGAACCGCTCTGGCAAACTTGGATGCGTCTGCCGGCGGAAGGTCTCGCAGGTAAGTAGAAGAGAATGTTGTGCCCGTCTTCCAAGCGACGGCCTTAACAATCTCCCCGGCTGTCACGCCCTTTGAAAAAGCAGTGGAGCTCGCGACGGCACGAGTGCTATGTGCCGTCACTCGCCCCTTGACAACAGCCCCCGACCCATGAATGACCTCGCATATCCAGCGTGCAATAGTACGTTTGCAGGCAGCATGATATGGCTTCCTGCTGGTAACGAACAGCTGTTCCGTGTCTCCCCTCAGGAGTTTGGTCCTCCTAAGATAATACCTCAGCGCCCTGACCGGACACCAAAATCGATCCTCGCTGACAGAAGAGCCAACCGTAATGTCAGGTAGAAAGATAGGAGAAGCTACGAAGGAAGATCTCTCGTTCTTGGCGAGGAACGAAGGCCTAAAATACAGGGTTGCTCCCGCTCTAGAAAGCGTAAGATGGCCGCCTACCGCCAGGGCATGAATCTCCGAGCAGCGCCGCCCGGAAGCGAGCGCCACCAGGATCACCACCTTATGTGTAAGGTCCTCCAGCGAGGCTGACGATAGGGGCTCAAAAGGAGGACCCTTCAGATAGTTAAGTAACGTATTAAGGTCCCAAGCCGGAACAAGCTTACGAGGAGGGGGACGCACGTTAAACATGCCATTCAAGAGCTGACGGATGGCGTCTGACTCGGCTAATGAGGAACCATCCGGGAAACCTAGGTGTACAGCTTGAATGGCGGACTTGTAATTCCTAATCGTGCCAGACTGAAGTCCAGACTGAAAACGCTCTGTGAGGAAATCCGCGATCACGCTCACAGGGGCACGCAGTGGATCAGAACCTTTCTGGTTGCACCACGCAAAGTATACTCCAAGGCGAGTTGAGTAACTGCGGTTGGTTGATGGCCTGCGACCGGAGGCCGCCAGTGTCTCGTGAAAAACCGATCTCACGGTAACGTCGCCGGACAATGGCCATGCAGTCAACCGCAGGAACTCTGAACCCGGAAAGGGGTTGCCCCTGTGACATAGTACTAGGTCTTGATTGGCTGGAAGGAACCTCGGTGGACCCATCAGAAGGTCCACCAGAGGACGGAACCACAGCTGGCTGGGCCAGAAGGGAGCCACCAGGATCACTTGACACTTCGTCCTCTCGATCTTCTGGATCACTCTGTGAATTTGAGACAGAGGAGGGAAGGCATATGCTATGAGCCCTTCCCAGGAGATCGAGAAGGCGTCGGTCGCGTGAGCCTGGGGCTCCCTGTACCGCGAGCAGTACTTCTGGGTCTTCCTGTTGTCTGAGGTGGCGAACAGATCTATGACAGGATGGGCAATCACCCTGAAGATCTGTTGCGCCACCTCGTGATTGAGAGAACTCCGCGAGGGGTTCCTGACCGCCCGATCTCTGGACAGGTTGTCTGCCAGGACATTCGCCACACCCGCGATATGGCAGGCAACCAGTGAGATCTGGCGGTCGAAACACCACTCCAGCAACACTCGTGTGTGCTTGCAGAGTAGTCGTGAGTGGGTACCCCCTTGCTTGTTGAGGTACGCCACTACAGTAGAGTTGTCCGTTTGGACTCGTACTCGACACCCCGTCAACCGCTGAGCAAAGGCCTGGAGCGTCTTGTGGACCGCCCACAGCTCGAGCAGGTTGACGTGGGCCTCGGCCTCCGTCGGAGACCATTGACCTTGAGCCTGTGCCCCCTCGTAGTGTCCCCCCCACCCCCAATGCGATGCATCGGTTGTCACCGTGCACGAGGGAGGAGGGAGGGGAAACACCACCCCCACTGACACATTGTGTACCGACATCCACCACCCCAGTTCCACCTGTATTCCGGGTGTCACCGGAACTATGTGGTCCAGAGTGTGGACTGAAGGCTTGTAGTGGGATAGAAGGTGCAGCTGCGTTGGTCTCATGTGAAACCTGCAGTTGGGAACTAGGTCTACTAGGCTGGCCATCAAACCCAGCGCTCTCAGCCAACAGCGTGCTGGAGCGTTGTTCTGGGCCCGGAGCTGAGATATGCACGTGACGAGGGACGTCACTCGCTCCGGTGAGGGCCGAGCCCGGCCTTGAACCAAGTCCAACTGAGCTCCCAGATACGTAGGTGTCTGGGTCGGGATCAAGCATGACTTCTTGAGATTCACGAGAAACCCCAAGTTGGTAACAGTGGACACCACTAGATTGGTATGGAGTATAGCTTCCTCGTACGACCGGCTGTAGATCAGCCAATCGTCCAAGTACTGGCATATGTTGACGCCTAGTCGTCTCAAATGCTCCCCCACCGCTGTGACCACCCGTGTAAAGACTCTGGGGGCGGTCGACAGCCCGAAAGGGAGGCATCTGAAAGCGAACGCCCGGTGCTCTATCTGGAAGCGCAACCACTGCTGATCCCCCTTGTAAATGGGAATATGCAGATATGCGTCCTTCAGATCGAGCACCGTGGTCCAAGTACCCTTGATTGGACACTGTATGACCTGTCTGAGCGTCTGCATCCGAAAATGCTTTGGCTTCATGTATGCGTTCAAAGGCTTGAGGTTGAGGATCGGCCGCCATTCCCCGGACTTCTTCGTGGTGAGAAAAAACGAAGCCCAGAACCCCCCCGGTAGATCGGGGGGGATGGGGAAAATGGCGTCCTTTCGCAACAACTCTGCTACTTCGTCGAGAAGGGCGTCTCTCTTCGCCCCTTCTCTCGGCACTCGCGTCACCCGCTTTACCGGGCGTCGCGGAGGCCTTGAAGTAAACTCCAATCGGTATCCTTCCTGAATTATACCTGTGACCCATTTGCTTGACGTGACTGCCCGCCAGTTGCTGGCGAACTGGCTCAGTCGGCCGCCCACGGGTGGGTATACCACCGGTGGAACGGTCCGCGCCTGGGCTGGCGACGGACCTGCGGCCGCTGGCACGTCAAACCCCCTTCTTTGGCCCACGGCCTTTACGACCCTTGGGCTTGGGGCCGCCTTTGCTGGCCTTCCCTCCGGGTTGGCTCGGCTTGGGCGGGGGCTTAGCGTCACGCTTCTTCTTCTTCTGTTTCTTGGCCTTAGGAGGCGGCTTGGGTGTGTCGGACCTAGCTCTCTTGTGCTTCGGTCTCTTCACCTTTGCCTTGGTCTTGGCGAACCCGGCTTGCAGAGTCTTGCTCTGCTCAACCTGGGTCGCAACCCTCTCCACGACTGCCTCGAGCTCACCCCCAAACAAGGTGGGAGCTGTCATAGGCACTTCATTCAGACCAGCCAACAGAGGTTCTGGGAATGATCCCGCTAGAAACAGTCCAGCGTTAGAACGCCTAAGGGCAGTGAACCGCGCCGACAGCCGCATGGATTCCTCCAAAGAGGTGGCCGCCAGCGCTGCACTGAAATGGATGGCTCGTTTGATCACCTCCATGTCTGTGCTAGCGTTAGCATGGTTCATTGCCATCAGCTGAAAAGCACCAAGTCTCGACAGCAATCTTGCATGCCCGTCTAAGTCTTGCATGTGATCTTCCCAGTATGGAGAGAACGCCCTCGACGCCCGAGAATTCGGGAGGAGTTTAGCCACGTTCTCATCCATGGGAGGGACTCTAAAGATGGCCTCAAAGTCCTCCTCAGCTACCTTGAGTAGACTTGAGACTCTATGTCCCGGGGCTGCCGTCCAAGGCAAGTGGCTAGTTCCCGCACCAGTCGGAACCCACCTCTCACGGATAAGGCCCGGAAGTTTCCAACCGTCCTGCACGGGTTGGTGACGACCCAGTCCCCCCAGAGAAAGCACTCCAGGGTCAACCGGTTCAACCACCAGCCTGGTCAAGCCCAGCGTCTCCGCTAGCTCGTCCGTGGCTCGGCCGACCTGCTCTACTGACAAGTCGCCTATACCCGCCCGTGAGCTGATTGGAACAGCGCCCTCGGATGACTCCGACCCCGATGAGGACTCAACGGCATCGTCTGACGATGCATCGCCCAAATCAGAATCTTCCTGCGGCTCGACACTGTCAACCCCATCAGGGCAAGACAACGCGGAAGGAGGGCGAGACACCGTGTGTGGAGCTCCCGACGAGCCTTGCGGCCAGCCAAGGTAAGCCTGACCTGGCCCCATGCCGTGCATAGGATGCGGACTTGGGCCCTGCCAGTACGGTGTGTACGCGGGCGACCAAGGCGGCCAAGCTCCCTGAGGCATCCCATAGGGGTAGCTACCGCTACCTGGGGGGCCTTGGGACATGCCTGCCCACTGCTGATTAGGAGCCTGTGCAAACATTTGCCCAGGCCACCCGCTCGGTTGTGGAAGCATGTTCTGAGACGGCAACGTAGCCTGATAATGAGCCTGTCCAGGGACGTTCAAGAACGCCGCGTGGTTGGGTAACGGCGCAGCCTGCCCTATAGGCTGCTGCACATTACCGCCAAACACAGGTATCGCCCCGCTCGCCGAGCCGTACGGCCCGGCGCTAGCTACCGACCCCCCCCCCCCCTGTTACGGGAGAGGGATGTCCGCCATCGCCTGCGGTACAGGTTCGTACCGCTGCGGTGGCATGACCTACCCCCCCAACGACACCCAAGGATGCCGCTGAAGAAGCAGTGTAGCTAACCCGCCCAGCTGCGCCCAAAGGCACTGCCGTGGCGTGAGCGGATCTCCCCCCTTGCGAGGGTGGATCCTGTGTCAGACAGGCCGACATAATCGGCAACTCCTGCGTGCTAGCTAGTGCAATACTAGCCGGCGAGCTGACCAACGAAGCGTTGGCCAACAGCGCAAGACCGTCACCCTCAGCCTCTGGCACCAGCGTCAAATGCCTGGTACCATCAGAATGGGTGGTGTCAGTCCCGCCTGGCGACAAGCTCGCGCTCGTCACCGTGGCAGGACCGACTGGTACGTGTCCAGGTTTCCCCGGTCTCGTACCGCCCAGGTGGAGCAGTCTTCCAGTACAGCTGGAACCGTCACCCGAGCCTTCAGCCACATTACTGGCTGGGGCCGGAGCCCCGCTAGCACCCATGTGTACGGAGTCGCCACCACCACGTGGTGTTGAGTCCATACGGGTACCCTTCCCTACCACACCACATGTGTATCAGCGCCGCTCGTCCCGCCTCAATCGACTCCCAGTGCTGCGTCTGAAACCCGCTGCACATCTGGCATGGATTGGACCTACTGCACTGTCGGTGACGGAAGCACCAGGGATGTGGATCCCATGCCATGTTTAGCACGCCACATGACGCCATAGAACACTGGCGGCTCTTACTCATGATTACTGCGGGACTTACAGGCCCGAGCAGTACAACAAGATATGGTAGAACACACGGTCCTATATAAAAATCACACGGACACGGTAATATATAATGTATATATATGACAGCTCTATACGAGCGTAGCTCTTTATGAGCGGTGGCTACGAATAATACACACGGACACGGTAATATATAATGTATATATATGACAGCTCTATACGAGCGTAGCTCTTTATGAGCGGTGGCTATGAATAATACACGCAAATATATATACAACGATATAATAAAATATCTATACGATAGGCCTATAACACTGCCGTACCCTCGACTGAGCGGCGAGGCTGTGTTAGACAAAGTACCTATGGGAGACCTATATAATATATAATAGGTCTTAGATAATACCCAAAGGAGACCTAAAGTAGGACTACACTCAAGAAAAAACGGAGAGATCTAAGTCAAATAAATAGTGAATGAACACTATAGCCGGTAGAACGACGATACTAATCTAAACTAAGATATGTATACTAACGTCGCTAAATTTAGAAAAGGCTAAGATTTCTTACCTTCTTTCCACCTGGCACAACTTAGCTCGCTCGACAATCAGCGAAAAACCGGGACCAGCAGCGGACGAACCCTGAGGTATCACCTGAGAACTCACACGGTGGAACGTCTATTGCACGCTGGAAACGCTTTCCCCCCAATAGTTATGAAAAAACCCGAGTGAAAATTGAATAACCTGATAAATATAAATATAGGGACTAACGACAGCAGGGGAGACCCAAAGCCACACCCGTTATCAAGACTTACACTCTTTCACTGATATCACCTGTATAAGGAAGAAAGAGTCAAAGTCAGCACCTATACCAAGCTATCCTGTATGGAGCTATGAACGACATCATGAAGCCCAACGTCATATATCTGACAAGGCGTCAAGGATATCTCTGACATAAACCTATGTCAGAAATAGCCCCCAACCTACGTCATACCTGACGTGTAAAACCCACGTTCGACAACACTGTCAACGTGAGGGGCCTACCTACGTCAAACTTTGACGTAGACTGGCGTCATATCTAATGATGAATATCAAAACTGACGCCAGACTGACGTACAACCTACGACTAATGAACGTTATACCTGCGTCGTGATGAACGCCCCCGCGTATCATCAATGTGACGTAACCCATATAACACAAAATGGACGTAGGGACGCCTATGAATGCCTCGACTTGTTTTTATAAACAAACAATGCCCGAGGGATTCATAGGGGAACATAATATTGGACCTGAGAATAGACTCAGGCTCCCCCCACACATGTCGGTAATGGAAGCGACTAGTCTTTTTCTTATTAGAAAGACACACCGCTGCCCCGACAGACTCGAAGTATATTGCAACTCCGAGTGAATAATTAGATCCACGATATAAACATCGTCCCTGAAAATCCCACCCGTTGGAAACCAACGCCTTAGGATACGGGGGATCTAATAATGAAGGCCGGCCAAGACCACCCCCTTCTGGGGTGGAAACGGGCGGCCACCTTCCTAACTGAAAGACTAAAACAGCCAGGAGGCCAGGAGGGATGTGTAAGTTACTCGCAAAAATAGTAAACAACATGCTCATACTATTCCAACTAGAGCGAGTAACAAGGGGATGGAAGTCAAAGGAAGGAAGTATCAAAATTCGGAACCTCCTAATTCTGCTACCCCCGCACATGCGAGCGCACATGGCCAAAATCGCGGGAAAAACGGGAGTTAAAACCAGCGGTTTTATCTCCCGAAATCCCACGGACAGGCTCCTAATTGACTCCAGGGCTAATAACATACCCGTGGTAGGAATATTAGACAATCCTGGCCTTAGTGGCAGGCCTAAATTTCATTCTAAAAAGGAATCTCGGGTAGAGGAAAATATAAACATGACCTGTATTGGCGAGACCCGTTTCGAAAGAGGAAGTATGCTTGGCATTCTGGGTAGAGATGGGGAGCCCTCTGGAGGATGCTGTATAGGCACCTTCCAGCGGGTGGTGGTCAGAAGTTTAAATATTAAGTGTAATATTTGGGTAGGGTCCTTTTTCCATCTATAAATCGATGCAAATTGTCTAGCAACATTGGATTCCAAAATAAGCATCATCTGAGCCAATATTTGTAATTGTATCATGCAATGTTTATGTTTTGATGACCTCATCATGGCACGCTCCAAGTGATATCACACTTTAATGTGTTAAGCTCACAGCATAGAACAGTAGTACTTACCCTATAAACACTTGATTTTTCACTCACTTGAAAATGAACCTCATGAGTGAATAAATGTTAGAAATAACATACGGTCTGTAACACTAAATCCACCAATATTCCCATAACCCTAACCCCCAAAATCACAATTTTGGAATAGACATCAACAAATAAATTGCCGCTCCACAACCACGGATCGAACCGGGACCCTCCGGACCAAAAACCCTGGCCCCCATAGGCACGCCACGGCTCTCAGCTACTCATTTGTGCAGTACGTATACAGGGTGAATCAAACAAAATTGTGCACAGACTGAAACAGCTATTTGACCTTCATATGTGCATTGAACCATGACATTGTTGTTTGCATAAAGCGTAGTTAATCTAGATTATCTTCGCCAAAAATGAAAGTAATCGACTGAAAAATATGCAAACTGTGACAGGTTTTGTAAACTGACCATGTTTTTAGCCATTCCAATAGGATTTACACACAGTAAAATTGTTTTTGCTAATTATGGTCATTATCATCACACCAAAACCAAAACCAAAACCATGGCTCTCAGCTACTCATTCGTGCAGGATTGTGCACAGATTGAAACAGCCATTTGACTTTGATATGTGCATTGAACCATGACATTGTTGTTTGTATAAAGCGTAGTTAATCTAGTTTATCTTCGCAAAAAATGAAAGTAATCGACTGAAAAATATGTAAACTGTGACTGGTTTTGTAAACTGACCATGTTTTTCGCCTTTCCAATGGGATTTACCCACAAGTAAAAGTGTTTTTGCTAACGGTCATTATCATCAAACCAAAAACTCCGGCCCCTCATAGGCAAGCCACTGCTCTCAGCTACTCATATACTGTGCTCACTAAATAGGCTCGGTTGACAGGGCTGGAAAAAATGTTTTTTTCCCTGCAAGGGAGTTGCTGTTTCCCGCGAACCCAATGGTTGCGAAGCAACCATCGCGCCGCGCGAAGCGGCGCCAGTCTGAGGGGGGATGTGCCCCCCTCAGAGGGTAGCGCTTTTTGAAAAATGAGACTGCAATTGGCGCAATTTGGTGCACCTAGTTTTTGGCAATTTAAAACAATTTGCGATAAGGTCCAATTGATGCTATTTTGTGCATCATTTTATTAAATATCGGCTGCATTGCTCTATACTGTGAACAAAAATCTAAAAAAAAAAATATTAAAAAAAAAAAAAATTTAAAAAAAAATGGGGGGGGGGGGGGGATTTCCCGCGAGATGGCCATATTTCCCGGCAAGGAGCTTGCCGTTTTGCCGGATTTTTCCAGCCCTGTCGGTTGATTTCCTCATCGAAAACCGTCCGCACATGCGCTTGGAGATGGGCTTGGGCGTAACATTTTGTAGTACTCATTAAGGTTAGGGTTAAAGGCCTCTTAGGCCAAAAAAAAGAAGAAGTAATGTTGTCCTCCACAGCTTTCAGAGAGGAGGGGCAGGCGGGCGGATTATTTTTTTTAAATTATTTTTTAAATTTTCTTAAACCAGCGGAAGCTCAAAGTTCAGCCAAAAAGAAGTTGTAATCACTTTAAGAGTCGCACATATATTAAACACTTAAACACAATATTCAATGCCATTTAAAAAAAATCTGGAAAAAATCTGGAAAAAAATCTGGAAAAATAAAATAATAATCGGAGCGGCCCTAAATCTGACGAGCGGGCAGTCGAGGAAAACATTACAATTTTTTTTGGCCTTATCATTATTTACCGAGTCCATCTCAGTGACAATCATAATTTATTCAACAAAATTTCACAAACAGGCAGCATATGCTACATTCCTTGAATTTGAGCCATAATGACCAATGTATTATTCACAGCAAATGTGAAGGTTATGCACCATTTAGTTAGGTTATAATTTCAATATTGGACATATTGTAGGGCTTTAAATTGAAAACAAATCTTTGACAACAGCGTAATCAAAGTCATATCAGATTAAAAACTGTTTTTGTGTTGACAGTTTCACTGGTTATCTCGACCAGCTTTCTCGAAGTAACTGAAGTAAGTGCTGCAACAGGTGATGTTTTGCCAGGAAACTGACCGGAAGTAGTCATTTTCATTACCCTTCCCCCCCCCCACCCCCTGATGATAGAGGGTGTAATCAGTGGATTGTATGAAATACATGACTGAGATGGTAGACAAGACCCCTTGTCTCTGTTCATGACCTCTGTTAGTCTGTGCCTTGTATCCTTATTCAGATGGATTCCCATATCCAACATGCCTTTCTGTTCTCGTCCTTTCCTAGAATTGAAATATCCCAGTCAAATTTATGGTTTGACCAACCCCATCCCTAGCAATCTTTACAAAATCAGGTAAATTCTGCCTAATTAACATGCATTTTGAATTTTAATAATTCTGTATGGAGGGAACTAAACACAACACTTAAATATACGAATAAAATAGAACCATGGCCTCAAGCATGGCAGTCCTATGGCCAATTATCACCCTCCTAAAAACTAAGTTCTTTCTCACCATTAAAACATCTGTCATTATTGTTTCAATGGAGAGGCTAAGGCTATCATATCAGCAAAGCTTATCAAGGATTCGGGATGGCTTTAGTTAATACCTTTCTTTAGGCCGTAACTCTAACTACTAAAAGATGGTATTTGGAGACAAATATGTTTCTTACCTTTTGTTATGCTCTTCATTCTTCATGACAGGTCTGGCCACTGTAGATGCTGCAACAGGTGATCCTGGTGACAATGATCTGAAGGTCATATCTTCCAATGGTGTCTTCCTCCCTTGTCTTGCCATTGCAAGGAATGACTCATCTTCAACTGGTGGTGACTCCATAGATGGGAACCCAGAACGGGGTGCTCTTAGGTGGCTCATCTTGTCTTAGAATCTATAAAGAGCATACAATTTACAAGCAAACACATAATTATGGTAGGGCATAAAGTCCCAATCTATTTTATACATTTACCCTCTGTGCAGTGATATCAATGACTATTATTACAGGGATCACACCTTATTATTGTGTTCATAATTGTGTTAAAGTGATGATGAGGATCTGTTAATTTTAGTCAAATCAAGATGTTTCATAGCCCTAACGCTGTAGGCAGGGAGGGGGGGGGGAGGGGATATTACAAACAATGAAAATGATAATAATCCTCCTGGTCAATGTTTTCATCATTTGGTAAACCTGCATTTAAAAACATTTCTGAGATTTATAACATAAATTCTTGAATTGTATTTTGATGAATACAACAGTTATTTTAGCATGAGAAAATACAAATTATAAATGAATAATTTATTAATTTTTCAATCACCCACAATTCAAGTTATATCAGGCATGGTCAGTGATCACCATATGGGCGATACGCTAATGGTAGTGCAAATGGTAGATTAGCCTATACATGTAGTAGATTATATGCATGATTAAAAGCACATACACAGCCAGTCCAGAGTTCCACCAATTTCACTTATTGTACAGCTCAAGAGTGCTGTAAATTTGACATCGTAAATAACCTGATTAATTATATCACAACTTGGTATGTGTGTGTTTAGTAGATGATTGTTTATCTTGATCAACAGTTGCTTGAATCAAAACTTTTAAGTTCTACCAGTGTCCTACTGTGCAGGGGTTTGTACAGCAGAGTTCTGCCACATAAATCATCACTAAATAGTCACTGTCGATGAGTGCTTTTAATTCCTTATAGCTCTCGGCAGCTACGCCAAGTCATACTAATAGCAGTTTTAGAAATCACCCAGAGGTGCAGGGACCAGAAACTTTATTTTGATATGTGATCCTTCAGACATCTTTACAAAGTCCCTTTGCAAAGTTACACATTTCTCCCACAATTTATTAGCCGTATACAGACCGCCATTGTAGCGATCCTCAGATTGACCGCCATTGATTGATTCTCAGATTGTGTTATTCCCCAAACAGCAATAAATAGTTTAAAGTTTGGACAGAAAGGGTTAAAGGTCATTACAAACAAGCTTGGTGACAATTCAGTTATGGGTAACATGGGGTGTACACATATTGACCTCTAAAGTCTAATGACCCTTGACCTTTCTGTCAACACTTTAAACATGTATTGCTATTTTGGGAATAACACAAACTGAGGCACTCTGAGAATCAACCAATGGCGGTCAATCTAAGGATCTCTATAATGGCAGTCTGTGGACAGGTGATAAATAGTAGGAGAAATGTGTAACTTTGCACAGGGACTTTGTAAAGATGTCTGAAGGATTACATAACAAAATGAAGTTTCTGGCTCCTTTACTTTTGGGTGATTTCAAACACTTTTTGATACCCCCTCGTACTGTACATTTTTACCTTGAAAAATTGGCAAGTAGGTGTGATGGTGGTAAGCCTAAGTACACCCAATAGTACACGTTGTCCAAAAGTACACGTTCATAATTTGTAGTGTAAATCCAGAGAAATGCTGGTACTGTGGTGTCATCTAACATAGCAACCCTTATCATTCTGCCTCAAGTTGAAGAGGAGGTATCACTGCCTATTAAAGTTAGCCTAATCACAGCTCCAGTGCTGACAAATTTGATTGCATTAGGTACAAATGCCATAGCATTGGAGTCGGCGCAATAACATGATACAATTTCTAGAACACCTGCTTAAAGGGACACAATGTCCTGTTGAATTTTATTTTATTTTAATTAATTAACTTCAGAATTCAAAATGGACATTAAAAATTACCATTATTGTTGTTTCTACTAAAAAAAAACCAGCAAAACTTAATCAAAACAATGTTTTAAATATGTTGGAATACCACCCTTAACCATGTAAAATGCTGGTTGTGGCTCTACCAGCATTGTTAAAGCGACATTTTATTGTACAAAGAGGGCTGATTTTTCTTAATCCTTATAGGTGTAAGTTCATGAATGTAATACAATTGTAAAACTAAACAAATCCCAGTTTTTATCATATTTTTTTTAATTGATGCCCCTTTCAGTGTTTTCACTCACCCTATACAAATGGTAAAATACCCTTCACTTTTGATTTTCACCCTTCAATTTTTTTCTTCAATAGTGAACATTTTTGAAAATGTCATTGTTTTACTGCCTAAAACACTGCGCGAGAACACGTTTTGGGCAGTCATTTTGGTTTTTCACCCTCGAGAAAATGACCCAGTGAAATTGCTGCCTTTAATTAAGTCACGCCCTAATTTGAGGTGATACAGAATATAAAGCATTCACTAAATTTTAAAATAATCATATAAATGGTTGATTCAAAAACCTGAGTCCGACTCAAAGAGGGTCATGATTTGATACCTCTATTCCTGCCTTAATAAAGAGGTTATGAATAATTTTATTCTATAATTTACTTAATCAATATTTACTATCTTTTTGATATTTCCAATACATTATGAAACCATTGCTTAATTACTCAATTCCTTAATAATTAAGTAGTTTTTTTGTTGTTGTTTATCGTTTTTTATATTGTATTTTTGTATGTTTGTGTCTTGAGCGCTCTTATTTAGAGTGGATATGTGCCTTGTCACTATTATTATTATTATTATACTCCATTATTAACAAAGTTAATACTGAGTATATTGTTTTTGTTTTTGCGCGGGGCGACTATCATTTTCGAATAGCTCGAAAACTAGTCAACCTATTCCAACCAGAATCGGCACACGTTATTTTTTTCTCGACATGCGCTACGACTCCGCGTTTCGGAAAAAAATACGCACTAGATTTTTTTTTATCATGGAAAAGGCTTATTTTAGCTTATCTCAGCTTTGAGATAATATTCGAATATTATCTCCCCCATTGAAAACAATGGGAAAATACTCCCGATGAGATATCTCAAAAACTAATTGAGCCATTGCACTGAAAATTGACACACAGGCTGATGACTACAACGGCTTTAATTGATGTGCCACTCGGGAAATTCTGACAGTTTCCATGGCAACGGGAGCCATTCACTTTAAAAAAATACAAAATTTCACTGGTTTCCATGGAAACCATGCACAAACAAAATTTGTTGAATTCATAGAAATATGCACATGCATATATAGCATCATGCTGCCAGGTTTCAGAGTCACACATGCAAAAATGAGTGCTTGAGAGCTCATTTTGTGGCTCTTTTTGTAATTTTTCACTATTGGTCGTCACGGTAACCGGAAAAGCGACGTCACACATTTTAAGCGAACCGACCTGAATCGACAATTTGTGGACTCGACCCGACGCTGAAAATCTCGTTCCAATCGCTCAATTCGTTCCAAAGATATCGCCCGACAAGGTTTTGGCCCTGTCTGGGCTGCCTGATAGTCTGCTATAGGCTTACTTGTGACAATTTTTGTGGTACTGTAATGTTCGCGCTTACAGTTCACTATGACATTGGTGCACAAATAATTTTGCTCGATCTTATTTTCTTGGAGCGTGCACGTCTACGTGTGGAAGCACAGATTACCAAACACACAAATCAATGTCAATTTTGCCCAAAGAGCACAGAATGAAGTGTGCGAAAATTAAAGAACATTGAAAAAATTTATTATACTCCATTATTAACAAAGTTAATACTGAGTATATTGTTTTTGTTTTTGCGCGGGGCGACTATCATTTTCGAATAGCTCGAAAACTAGTCAACCTATTCCAACCAGAATCGGCACACGTTATTTTTTTCTCGACATGCGCTACGACTCCGCGTTTCGGAAAAAAATACGCACTAGATTTTTTTTTATCATGGAAAAGGCTTATTTTAGCTTATCTCAGCTTTGAGATAATATTCGAATATTATCTCCCCCATTGAAAACAATGGGAAAATACTCCCGATGAGATATCTCAAAAACTAATTGAGCCATTGCACTGAAAATTGACACACAGGCTGATGACTACAACGGCTTTAATTGATGTGCCACTCGGGAAATTCTGACAGTTTCCATGGCAACGGGAGCCATTCACTTTAAAAAAATACAAAATTTCACTGGTTTCCATGGAAACCATGCACAAACAAAATTTGTTGAATTCATAGAAATATGCACATGCATATATAGCATCATGCTGCCAGGTTTCAGAGTCACGCATGCAAAAATGAGTGCTTGAGATGAGAGCTCATTTTGTGGCTCTTTTTGTAATTTTTCACTATTGGTCGTCACGGTAACCGGAAAAGCGACGTCACACATTTTAAGCGAACCGACCTGAATCGACAATTCGTGGACTCGACCCGACGCTGAAAATCTCGTTCCAATCGCTCAATTCGTTCCAAAGATATCGCCCGACAAGGTTTTGGCCCTGTCTGGGCTGCCTGATAGTCTGCTATAGGCTTACTTGTGACAATTTTTGTGGTACTGTAATGTTCGCGCTTACAGTTCACTATGACATTGGTGCACAAATAATTTTGCTCGATCTTATTTTCTTGGAGCGTGCACGTCTACGTGTGGAAGCACAGATTACCAAACACACAAATCAATGTCAATTTTGCCCAAAGAGCACAGAATGAAGTGTGCGAAAATTAAAGAACATTGAAAAAATTTATTATACTCCATTATTAACAAAGTTAATACTGAGTATATTGTTTTTGTTTTTGCGCGGGGCGACTATCATTTTCGAATAGCTCGAAAACTAGTCAACCTATTCCAACCAGAATCGGCACACGTTATTTTTTTCTCGACATGCGCTACGACTCCGCGTTTCGGAAAAAAATACGCACTAGATTTTTTTTTATCATGGAAAAGGCTTATTTTAGCTTATCTCAGCTTTGAGATAATATTCGAATATTATCTCCCCCATTGAAAACAATGGGAAAATACTCCCGATGAGATATCTCAAAAACTAATTGAGCCATTGCACTGAAAATTGACACACAGGCTGATGACTACAACGGCTTTAATTGATGTGCCACTCGGGAAATTCTGACAGTTTCCATGGCAACGGGAGCCATTCACTTTAAAAAAATACAAAATTTCACTGGTTTCCATGGAAACCATGCACAAACAAAATTTGTTGAATTCATAGAAATATGCACATGCATATATAGCATCATGCTGCCAGGTTTCAGAGTCACGCATGCAAAAATGAGTGCTTGAGATGAGAGCTCATTTTGTGGCTCTTTTTGTAATTTTTCACTATTGGTCGTCACGGTAACCGGAAAAGCGACGTCACACATTTTAAGCGAACCGACCTGAATCGACAATTCGTGGACTCGACCCGACGCTGAAAATCTTGAAATAGACACCTACCCACTCTTTTAAAAATATGAAACGGGAAACTGGGAATCATGTTTCATTAGCCTTATGCATCATGATGGGTATTTTGCATGTTTCACTATCTGTCCCCATAAAAAAACACCACACACACCCACACCAACGTATGGGTTTCCTGTACTGATAGTCTGCTATAGGCACTGTACAGTACAGAACAGTATTTTAGGCAGATTATTTTACTTCCAAATCCAAGAGATGGTTTATAGGCTCCCCATTGCATTCCGAACTGTACGTGTCGTATATGATACCAATTACCATTCAGACATGACTAATAGTATGATTGATTCAGAAAGATGCTATTTTTATTACAGTTACACCTCCCTGATTGAATCAAATGGAAGCTTATATTATAAATTTCTTTCAATAATAATACTGTACCCAACTCTCGCATTCTATCGAAATCTTCATTCCATTTCTGTAAAACTTAAAAGTGTCAAATTTAAGACAACACCATATTGGCACAAATAGTGCGATGGTTTGTTTTGCTTGCTAAATACAGCCTGTAAGCATGAATCAAGGGAGCACACTACTAAATCATAGATCTATGACTAAATGCATTATTCCTTCCTTACTTCCCTTTGACATACCTAAATCACTCTAAATCCATGTAGCTTGTGATTTGATCAATAACATGTTTATATTTTATCATCTTTTTATAAATGTGCATAACTGAAAATCAACCCCAAATTGCCGTCAATATTTTTAGATCTGAACCGACAAAAGTTAATGTTGTGATTTTGTGGTATATTATTCGGCTCTCATTCGCGCATGCACCTGTATGTAAATTGGTCGGTAACACAATAGTTTAGCCAATATTGATTTGTTTTCCTTCTTTAAAATTGAAGAAGAGAATCCATAAAACCCAAATGTGATCAAAACATTAAACATTTACTGCCAATTTCGCTCATATCATTCCATCAAATAGGAACTATTATCGTACTCAACTTTGCCGGAAGTGCTGCACACAACGGTAGTGTTTCGCTCCCACAACTTCCACATGGGGGCACGCCACTAAATAGTTCTTCCATTGAAATGCACGCATTGTTGCCATAATGTGTGCATTTATTACCCTTAATTACAACGATGTTTGGAGTATTTTTGCACATGAATATTTTCATTAAAGACATAATTTTTTTAAAAGATGTTTTTTTTGTGACCAAAGACTCAATTAAACAGTGCCACCATAATTTTCAAAGAATATGCCTATCTGCTATTATTCAGGTCTTAGATCAGGCCAAGTAAAATAAATAACATGTTGATCATCCGTGTGTTTTTTTAAACGACGAGGGAGGCCCTTATATTTGTTATTATGTTATTTTTTGTTACTATTCATTTATGTGTGAAATTCCAATTCCTGAAGCTTTTGGCCTCATATTGTGAAAACAAAGAGGCCCTTATTATGTCATGTTATTTCCTAACTTTCCTACCCTAGGCTGGAACAATAGTGTGCGATGTATTTATAAATACTACTGAAACACTTCTATACATCTCTTTTATGACAACAGTATATGAATTAATGTTATAAAGCTAATATAAGATAGTAACAAAAATATTTCAAATTCACCAAAAATCGGTGAGGGCGGGGACATTCAACCTGAGACGAATCGTCTCAGATTCAACATGTTATTTATTTTACTTGGCCTTATGAGACCCTATTTTTTGTTGTAGAACCACAATATTTGAAGTTGAAGTTACCGTAATGAATTTAGTTTGACAAAATTATGATGGTTTTCGAGGATTGTTTTCATCTAAAATTTGTTTGCCTCTCGAAAAATGCAACCCTGCTATATATTTTTCTTTTTCATTCTTTTTTTACTGCTTGCTATTTGCTATTTAATCATAATCTCAATCATAATTTCAGTACTAGGCTTGATAGGTGTTGTTCTCTGTGAGTACCAACGAGCCGTTTGAAACCAACGACCAACGACCCACAAGTTTTACTTAGCTTTGTAGAATCTGTCAAACGTATTTAATATAGGCCTACGGGCCCCAAGGCTCAAGATAAGCGGGCGCTGGGCGATTTTTACCCCTCGGTCCTCCTGCAATAGCGCCCGGTAATGCTGAAAAATAAACAACCGGGCGCTGATATTTTGTCCAAACCAGCGCCCGTTAACGATCGGGAAGCTTGCCCAAGACATCGATTTTCGATTTGACAATGATGCCACGCTGGATTTAATAGTTAGCTCCCGACGGTAGACTGAAAGTAGCTTCCGGTTCTCAATAAATCCCATGATCCGGGCGCTACTTTTGAAAAAAGTAGCTTCCGGTAAAAAACCTGTTATCTTGAGCCTTGCCTACGGCCTATATGATGATAATATGTAGACTAGAGTGTTGTAAGAACCCTAAAACATGTGTATATTGCCGGGAGCACTCATGTATAAAAGTTGTAACCATTTGTATCCCTTGATTGCTCGACGAATCATCTCACCTATATCCTTTGCTATGACTGAGATCATCTCAGTCATAGCAAAGGATAGGTCCTTTTTAAGAGAGTTTAGACTAAAGGGAATTTGGTTAATACATACGTTTAAAGTAGAAAGAAAACAATGAGGTTTATTCCGGGTATTTTTTTGTTCGTTAGGGCGAAATCTATATGTTTAAAACGACATTAAAGCGATATTCTTTTGAAAATAATTTTGCCTTATTCCGCTATTAACATCATAATGATAAAAAGTAAGCGTGTGATTCAATTTGTAGGGATATTTGTCTCATTAGACCTGACCATTTTGGGCTTTTTTGCAATGATAACACTAGATATCGGTTCAAGCAAAGCAACCCTTAGCGCAGATTCACGTTGAAAAAGACACCTTTATTCTCCATCTGATTGTCCGTGAGATTTTGTTGACATGTTAATAATGGAGTATTTGTTCTCTTTGAGTACCTTTCTTGTTATTATTATTATCATTTCCATTGCACCAACTGCATGGCACATATTCACCTGGCCACAGTCCGACATCGCACAACTATTATCAGTTTACTGCGCATGCTTGAAAACTCATACAATGCCGATAACCAATCAGAGCCGTTAGGTCGAGCGTATGTATTTAATACGCACAACGGGGTGAGGTCAACCTCATGTGTGTGAGTGCGGTAGGCTATGTTTTCCATTCGCCAGGATAAACAGTATACTTCATGAATATCACGCCACTAAATCACTTAATTAAGTTCTTGCACATGTTTTTTATTTGTATGCATTCTGTTTTATCTATTGCATTGTTTTAGATGTTTTTGTTGTACTTTTCTGTTACCCTGGTGGGGTCTAATGAGATTAAAAAAATAAACTAGCGAAGGTTAGTTTTGGCAAACGTCAAATTTTTCTTTGAATACGTCAGGATCAGGATTTGTTTCTTAAGATATTTCAAAGTGAAGTTGCGAAGTTGCATATACGTATCAAGAGATAGTTTCCCCTCAAGTCCTATGGTGTGTGGGTATCCAGTGGCGTAGCTGGGATTTTTTTCAGGGGGGGGGCAA